>CM038621.1:44209313-44436813 GCA_021554675.1 Leuciscus idus | reverse complement strand
AGTGAGTGAGTGCAGACCTGGACAGCGGATGCTCCTGGGTGTTTGTCCTGAACGAGAGCTTTGGCCTCCTCCTGGAGTTTTCTCACCTCCTTCTCGTGCGCCAGAAGACCGTTGTTCTTAAACCTCTGAAACACATTCATCAACAGATCCGTGTGAAGACCAGATCAACCATCATCATCACTGTTTACTTCAATTACGTATGAGACACCACACAATGACAACCACAACCAACTCAACTGAACATACTGAAGTCATGCTGCTAACCAGGGTCATTATAGTTAACTAAAACTGAAACCATTTAAAAAGCTTTTGTTACTTGAAATAATTATATTTTAACTAAAATAAAAGGTAACACTTTATTTTGACGGTCCACTTTAGATATTCTACTGACTATAAGTAACTTTGCATCTACATATCAGTTAGCAGTCAACAGAGTATTAGTAAACTGTCTGCTTAATATCTGCTAACACTTTATTCTGATGGTCCCTCAACAGATTATCAGTAACTTTAGCACTACATGTCAACTTCTATTCTACTAACCCGAACCTAACAGTCTACTACCAGTCTACTACCAGTCTACTACCCGTCTACTACCAATCTACTAACTACCTGTCTACTACCAATCTACTAACAGTCTACTACTAATCTACTAACAGCCTACTAACAGTCTACTACCAGTCTACTATCAGTCTACTAACAGTCTACTAACAGTCTACTACCAGTCTACTACCAGTCTACTATCAGTCTACTATCAGTCTACTAACTGTCTACTACCAGTCTACTAACAGTCTACTAACAGTCTACTACCAGTCTACTATCAGTCTACTATCAGTCTACTAACTGTCTACTACCAGTCTACTAACAGTCTACTACCAATCTACTACCAGTCTACTAACAGTCTACTACCAATCTACTAACAGTCTACTACCAATCTACCAACTACCAGTAAACTACCAGTCTACTAACCTAAACCTACCAGTCTATTACCAATCTACTACTAGTCTACTATCAGTCTACACTGTAGAAGTATATACTGTAGCTGTATATACTGTAGATGTCTATACTGTAGATCTCTATACTGTAGATGTATGTACTATAGATGCATATACTGTAGCTGTATGTACTGTAGATATATATCCTGTAGATGTATATACTGTAGATGTATATACTGTAGAAGAGGTATGTGCTGTAGATGTCTATACTGTAGATTTATGTATTGTAGATGTCTATACTGTAGATGTCTCTACTCTAGATGTATGTACTGTAGATGTCTATACTGTAAATGTCTATACTGTAGATGTACTCTAGATGTCTAAACTGTAGATGTCTTTACTGTAGATGTCTATACTGTAGATGTCAATACTGTAGGTGTCTTTACTATAGATGTCTATACTATAGATGTCTATACTGTAGATGTCTCTACTGTAGATTCCTATACTGTAGATGTCTTTACTGTAGGTGTATATACTGCAGATGTCTATACTGTAGATGTATATACTGTTGATGTCTCTAATGTAGATGTATGTACTGTAGAAGTGTATACTGTAAATGTCTATGTCAGCGTCTCACCTCGTAGTCCATGCGCACTCCTGCGCTGTCGATCATGCGCTCGCTCCAGTCTCTGCTGCTGATCTTCTGCTGCTGCTCTGTCAGATACACCAGCTCTTTACTGCATCCCTGCATCAAGTCATACAGCGACGACAGATGCTGCCTGCGCTTCTCAGACGCCTCCTACACACACACACACAACACCGACAGCCTCAATCAAACTGTGCAGAGCTTTACTTTAAGAGTGAAGTATGAATATAAACATTTGTCATTTGTTTTCATGTTATTTGATTTGAGAAGGTCTTACCAGTAGATTTGCGTACTGCTTCTGAAGGGCAGACGAGTTCTTCTGTTCAGAAGAGGAAACATTCAAAACCTTCATAATACACATACACTCACACATAATAATATAATAATAAGTTTACGAACAGAGTAAAACCTTAAATGGATTAAATCAGTGTCATACTAATGGTGGAAAAATGTGTCAAATTAATGTGATGTACACAGCGCATCTTAATGTTAGTGCATGTGTGTGTTTATGTACTTGTGTTTGTATGGGTGTGTGTGTGTGTGTGTGTGTGTGCGTGTTTGAGTGTGTGTGTGTGTGTGTGTGTGTGTGTGTGTGTGTGTGTGTGTGTGTGTGTGTGTGTGTGTGTGTGTGTGTGTGAGAAAGTGTGCGTCAGTGCATGTGCGTGTGTGTGTGTGTGTGTGTTTGTTTGAGTGTGTGTGTGTGTGTGTGTGTGTGTGTGTGAGAAAGTGTGCGTCAGTGCATGTGCATGTGTGTGTGTGTGTGTGTGTGTGTTTGTTTGAGTGTGAGTGTGTGTGCTAGTTTGTGAGTGTGTGTGTACACTGACGTTGCTGCTCTCCAGGGCCGAGCGATACGCCTCGATCTGTTTATGCAGGATATTATGGCCTGCGATCTGTTTTTCCACATCAAACAGAGTCGGACCATAAGCGTGTCCCTGGATCGACATCTGAAACACACAGACGTCACACACTGCGTTACAGACAGACACTCCATAACAAACTCCTCACTACTAGAGATGAATAAAGTATAGCTATAGTACTGTATTGGTATACTCTATGTATGTGTATATATATATTTTTTTTTTAATTAATATAATGTTTATTTATTATTTATTTATATTAATTAATTAATTTCAAATTTATTTAATAACTCTTTTTTTTAACTCTTTCTCTGAACCCCAGCTTTAAAGCAGCAGATCATGACGTTTTTCTACAGAAGATCAGCAGAAGCTGTTCTTTGAGGAACGTCAGGAGCTTCTCCTGTGACTTCAGACTATTTTCAGACCCTCTTCATGGCACGTTTCAGCTGTCGGCGGCACTTCTAGAGCTGTGTGTTTGTTTCTCACCTGTTTGTCAGACAGTAGTTTGATCCAGTCGACGCCGGGCGGCAGGTAAAGCTCGTGAAGCTGCCCGTAAAGATCCCTGTAGCTGCCGCAGTGTTTGGACCAGCGCTCGTGCAGATTACTCACACTACAGACACACACACACACAAGCACAACGTTACTGCTCAGCGCTCGCAGTATCAGCAGTGTTGGGGGTAACTCATTACAAGTAACTTGAGTTATGTAATCAGATTACTTTTTCAAGTAACTAGTAAAGTAACACATTACTTTTTCAATTTACAACAAAATATCTAAGTTACTTTTTCAAATAAGTAACGCTAGTTACTTGTTCACATTTAATGACTGACAGCTCTCCTGTCCCCATATTGAGAGACTAGAGCTAGCTTCTTTGCACGAAGAACAACATAGTGATGAAACGTGTTTGTCTGTTTAGGGCTCCTGTAGAAACATGGCGGCGCAAAATGGCTATTTTAATGTAAAATAAAATAAGTGGTGTCACTCACTCCAGCTCGATCACACTGGCCTGCGGGTGCTGGTGTTTCTTGGCTCTGCTGACGTCCATGAAGAGATCCTTCAGTAAGATCTCGGCCTGACACAGGTTCTCCGCGACCCGACCCTGCTGTTTCAGCGGAGAGCCTTTACGCTTGTTCTCCACATCCTGATCAGAGGAGCAACAAATCACACACAGAGCAGTTCAGTGTGTGCGCTTCTGATCCGCCTTTCATATGAACAGGGTGAAGAGCAACGGTCCCAGTACTGAGCCTTGAGGTACTCCATACTGAACATGTGATCGATGAGACATCTCTTCATTTACTGCTACAACTCATTAACTGATAACAGTCAGATACGTTTGATTTGAACCATGACAACGCCATTCCACTAATGCCAATGTAATTTTCAAGTCTATTCAAAAGTGAGTCTATTCATAAAACATGAAAACACAACATGTGTGTGTGTGTGTGTGTGAGTGTGCATGTGTGTGAGTGCGTGTGAGCGAGTGTGTGTGTGAGTGAGTGTGTGTGTGTGTGTGTGTGTGTGTGTGTGTGCGTGTGAGTGCGTGTGAGTGAGTGTGCGTGTGTGAGTGAGTGTGAGTGTGTGTGTGTGCATGTGTGAGTGTGAGTGTGAGTGTGCATGTGTGTGAGTGCGTGTGAGCGAGTGCGACCGAATGCATGTGTGAGTCTGTGTGTGTGTGCATTTGTGTAAGTGCGTTTAAGCTAGTGTGCGTGTGTGTGAGTGCGTGTGTGTGTGTGCATGTGTGAGTCTGTGTCTGTGTGTGAAACTGTGTCTGTGTGTGAGTATGTGATTGAGTGTGTATATGAGAGTGTGTATATGAGTGTGCGTGTGTGTGTGTGAGCATGAGTGTGAGTCTATGTTTGAGTGTGTGTCTGTGTGTCTGTGTGTGAGTGAGAGAGTGAGTGAGTGTGTATGTGAGAGTGTGTGTGAGTGCGAGTGTGTGTGTGTGAGTGTGTGTATCTTGCCTCCACCAGCAGTTCTTCGGTCAGTAGTACGTTCTTCTCCACCTGATCAGCGTTTTGCTGTAAGCGTGTGACCAGAGTCAGCAGGTCATTCATCTGCGACCTGAACGAGGGAAACATGAGAGACAGTCACCATCACACATACTTACAAACAAACCATCACACACACACCATCAGTATCATCACTCCTGCTCCGTGACATTTCACCTGGTTGTGTAGCAATAAAACGGAAATTGTGAAATTTACAGCTAAAGTGTGTTTGTTTGCATGTTAATAGTTTATGTTCAGAGTCACTTGAGTCGGCCGTTGAGTTTGATGTCGAGTTCAGCAAAAACAAATTAAGTTGAGTTGAGTTGAGTTGAGTTTCTACTGCTGTGATCTGTCAGTCACTCACAATCTCATCTGTTCATTTATTGCTCTTACTGACATTCCTGCAGTCGTTACGCAACTGTGTCACACCCTCCTGAGAGCGAGCGAGCCAGACAGACAGAGAGAGAGAGTGACTGTGACTGGGAGTGTCTTGTGGAATGTTCAGGTGGAACTTTCTTATGGAATTTCCACAGTTCAGAAAGGGATTCCTGGTGTTTAATGTCACACCCTGGACTGATGCGCGGGCGGGTCATTGTCTTCATAATCCAGCGTGTGGCGCGGCTTAAATGCCGGAACACCGTCATGACAGATATATCACAACCAATCTGGGTGGTTTATATACATTGAGAGACTACATGGAATTCATAATTTTTTTTTAAATTTTTTTAAATGTATCAATAAAATAAAAAGGTTAAAAAGTTAAATTATTTATAAAATGTAATTATTATAATTGAGAGACTGCATTAAAAATGTGTAGTTTTAAAATTTGATTTGTCATGAAATGATCATATTAATTTTTTCCATTTAAGAAATCATTAAAAGTGATTAAACCTGGTGTAAAAAAAGTGTGAAATGTTAAAAGGACAAGTAATGAAAGATTTCTCACAACGGATTTGGGTGATAAATAAAAAAAATGGAATAAATATATCAAAAATAATAAAAAGGGAAAGTTTTAAAATAACTTTTTATATATTACATAATTATAAATATTAATTGAAAGAGTGTGTGAAATATTTGTACTTTTAAAAACTGATTTAACAAAATTCATGCAATGGTCATATTCACCAAATAAATAAACACTACAAGGCGATTAAAAATGTTGAAAAAACGATTATATATTACATATTATAAATTATTTATAATATGAAATTATTATTATTATTATTATTATTATTTGTGTCATATTCACCATAACTAAACTAAACTAAATAAACAAAAAACAAATACATACTTATATCCATGGATGCATAAAATGAAAGAGGTTAAAGGAGATTAAACCTGGTGTACACAGAGTGAAACCGATGTCTGACTCACAGTGACTCTGAACATGAAACTGATGATGATCCTCAAAATATTTGAGCATTGAAGCGAACGACACACAGAACTAAAGCACCGGTCAAACACAGGGAGATTTCCCTCATTCAAACGCAACAATTACCAATCCATCAATTACAACATTCCCTGACGCATCAGCATGAGGAATTCAAGAACTCACACTGATTGGCACACATTTAGATTATAGGTTAAACACACACCTACTAAAATACACAAAAACAACACACCCATCTTTAAACGGGCCTGATCCTCACACACAACAGCTCAGACTCGTGTGTGTTCTGCTCACCAGGACAACAGCCAATAAAACACACTAACACACTTACTGCAAGAGTACAAGGGGGTCTGTGTGTGTGTGCGATAGTGTGTGAGAGTGTGTGTGAGTGTGAGTGTGTGTGAGTGTGTGAGCGTGAGTGTGTATGTGTGTATCTAAATGTGTGTGTGTGTGCGTGCGTGTCTGAATTTGTGTGCGTGACTGAGTGTGTGTGTGTGTGTGTGAGAGAGAGAGTGTCTGAGTGTGTGCAAGAGTGTATGTGTGTGTGACTGTGTGTGTGAGTCTGTCTGTGTGTGTGTGTGTGTGTGTGTGTGTGTGTGTGTGTGTGTGTGTGTGTGTGTGTGTGTGTGTGTGTGTGTGTGTGTGTTTGAGGTGTTACAGCCTCACTTTTGTGATTCACACTGATGTGTGTTTGCAGCAGGATAAAGAAACATACCCAAAACACACACACACACACACACATACACACACACATGATTGAGACTTGATTAGCTGGATTGACATCCGTGTTAAATAATAGATGTGACTCATTAATTAACGTGCATCACGAAACACACAGAGCACACACTGAACAACAGGTTTCTATTCTTTCACCTCTGTTCTATCGCTCCAGTTCCACAGAAAAAATGAATGAATGGATATTATGAAGCAATAAAAATAAAATAAAATAAATAAATCAAATGAATTAAAATAAAATAAAATATAGAAAATCATAAATATAAAAATAATAAAATATTTAAATTAAATTAAATATTATAATAATAATATTAAGTATTATAAAAATATACAAAATATAATCAAATATAAAATCAAATGTAAAATATAAAATTTTAAATCGAATGAATTCATTTTAAATTAAATATAAAATATCATTAAATATAATAAAAAATTGGTTTATATTTAATAAACATTTTAAACAAAAATAAATAAATAAAATAATAATAATTAAATTCTCCTTGTGTGTTCCACAGAGGAAATAAAATAATATGGACTGGAACTAATTGAGAGTGAGTTTTTCATATTTTATAAAAAATTTAATACAATTAACACAATATGAACATAATAAAATATTACATTTTAAAATAAATAACTTTGACTTATCCATAAACATTTGTCTGCCCAGCATCACTGAAATTTCTTAAGATATCAAGCGCTGCCACCAGACTTCCCATGAACTGATATGTGACAAATTTACATAAATAAAAAAAATGTTTCCACAACTTTAATCACCTATTTACACCTTTCTTATTTCACTTGTCTTTTGGCGTTTGACTATTAATGAGGGATTGGCTGCAACGCCTGATGGACAGTTTGACTGTTGTTGTGATTTGTTGCTATTTTATGTTTATAATTGATTTTTTTTAATAATTTTTTTTATGCTATTTATGTACAGCACTTCGGTCCATTTTGAAAGTGCTTTATAAATTAAATGTGAGTGTTGTAGAAAAGATGAAGCAGTTGCTGTCTATTGTGCTTCTGTGGCGTCTGTCTGTATATGATACATAAACTCATTTACTCAGAACAGGGACGTCCCACCCCACCCCACACGACACACACACACACACACACACGACACAACCAGTGACTCACTGTTCTCTCTCACTAGCTGACAGCAGCCTGTCACACACAATCCCGCTCTCTGATTGGTCCATCATTGATTGATTCCTGTGTAAGGAGTGTGTGAACCTGTATAACTGACCATTAGCAGGTTTTACAGCTACACTTTACAACAAGGTCCCATTGGTTCACATTATTGAATGCATTAACTAACAATGAGCACTACATTTGTCTTTAATAAAAAACAAAACAATACTTGTATTTGTTAAGTTCATGTCAGCTCAGGTCCATTAAGTAATATTAACACATAGAAAGTTTGAAACATGAACATTATCAAAGATGAATAAATGCTTCAGAAGTATTTGTCATTGTTAGAACATGTTAATATAAGTAAAAATTGGAACCTTATTGCAAAGTGTTACTGATTTTTCTTCTAGCAAAATAACTCAAATCTATATATCGCTCCATTTCTTAATTTATGCGGTAATTATCTGAGTAATGAGTAAGATATCAGTGTACAGTCTTTGTTGGAAGAGACGATGATAACCTCGTCATGAGTTATTATGTCATAATGCCAGTTTTGTAGTGCATTATCAATGACAAAACGTCCAGCTTACTCAATCACTCGTGTGTGAGATACAGCCCTGCCCTGTCATAAAGATAAATCACAACACACACTGAGCATTATCACACGCTATAACTACAGGTTGAATGCATGAACACAGTCCGTTTCTCCTCTAGAAGGACTTTAGATATAGATTTGTGCACTGCTGTAAGGCTCTTGCTACACTCTTAGAAGAAAAGGTTCCATTTAGAATCTTAAAGGGTTCTGTCAGACGCATCATATTTAGAACCTTTCAGGGGTTCCAGCATAGAACCATTTTATGGATTTAGAGCTAATTAATTGAGTTTTTATTCATTTTCATGAATTAAACAGCTCATAAACATACTTTATCAAAAAAAAAAAAAAAAAAAAGCTGTTAAACATGAAAGTATTATGCAATCATTTAAAAACATTCTCCTATCTTTCTAGCATGACAGCTTCTTTAAAGTTGAGTCAACAACTCTAAAGTTATATAAAGAACCCCATTTAACCTTTTATTCTGAGAGTGTACAGGCAAACGCTGAAGGTTAACAAGATAAAAACATGGTAACTCACTGTCCGGCCTTCACAGGACTGTATTCCTTCTTCTTAAACATCCTGCGTCCGTGTGCGATCCGTGCCTCTGTGTGTGTGTGTGTGTGTGAGTGTGTGTCTCTTCTGTCCTCTGTTATGGTGTTGTCACTTGCTTTGGCTCCGCCCACTGAAACAGGTGTGTCACTGACTGGATGTACCTGTTCCTGTCCTCTGAATTCCTCTGTCAAACTCTTCCTTTTCTGCTTTCTCTCCGTCCTTCAAGGTCTGAATGTTTAGAACAGCTAATAATCATAAAGAGTGACATGTTAATGTTTCACAGAGCCGAAACGATTCTGCAGACATAAATCAGAGAGCCGATCAAAAAGCCAAAGGCGAAACATATGAATATTCATCTGCTCTTCCACCTGTACAGCAGGTGTGTGAACGCTCGAGTGTCTGATGTGTGTGTGGTGGAGGAGGAATGCAGCTCGTCCAGTCAGATCAACCTTACAAACACACACTCTCTCTCAAAAGACGAGCATTCACCCACCCTTTTACTACATGCTTACAGTCTGTGAGTAAGCCATTTGAGTGTCAGGAGTGTAAACCCAATACACAATGACATCTGACCTCTGACAGAAGAATATTCATGTCACAGACCAACGCGGGTCACAGTAAAGCTCAGGATCAAACCTGCCCGACACATGCAGCGCGAGTTAGAGAGCGTTCTCAGCCTCTGCGCTGATCTCTTCAGTGTGTTTAGGCCGCAGGGCGTCTCGAATGAGAGGAACAGTCATTACAACTAAACCAGAAGTGATTAGAGACTAACTATTTTTCCTGCATATTAAAGAAAAAACAATGCAAAAAAGTACCATTGTCTCGTTTTTTTCAGTAAAAACATCTAAACATTATAAAATCAAGATGCATTTACTTTGAATTTTCTAAATAATTTGATAGAAAATTAAGCAATTTTAATGCTTAAAACATGAAGAAATGTCTGCGAGTGCAGTTCAAATTCTTCCTTTTAATTCAATTTTAGATTTTTTTTATGACCCCACTGGCAGATATTTATTTGAACATTCAGTGTTTAAAAAAAAAAAAAAAAAAAACTATTATATATATGCCCTTTTGAGTCTTGTGTTTTGGGCTCTACTAGAACAGATTTTTTTTTACATTATTTACATTATATATAAAAAATACATTATTCTCCTCATATTCTCCATCGTTGCAGCTCGTCTCTTCCCGTCTGTCAGTAACGCTCTGTTTAGTTCCTGTCGCTATGAAGCCCCTCCTTCTGAAAAGCTCACTGTGCTCTGATTGGTCGGCTGGAGCGGTGTGTCGTGATTGGTCAAGCATTTCTAGCGTGTTTGGGGAAAAGTCCCGCCCCTAATAACCATAACGACCAGTTTCAACACACTACTAACTAACTCAACCAGGCTCCGCCCCTTTATTCTGCGTATTAATTATTTAAATGAGGAATATTGTGACGTGTTCGTTCCTGGAAGAAACTCACGACTACAATGGAGGCGTTTCAGGGAGTTCAGGAACACTGACTCTGATATAGAGAATAACTCCCGCTGGAGGGACTTTGCAGACACTAAAGGAAGATGAAAATGTTAAAAAACCATAATAGGAGCGTTTTATTTTTTGAGAGCACCTGTAGAGAATCACTGTGTCTGAAGCCCTTGAGAGGCTCAATGATTATGAAACCAATCACAAAATCAATAATCAGAATTAAAAAATTCAGTGTGAAACTAAAATGTTAAAACTGAACATTCCAAATGCGGTTTGAGAATTTGGAACTATTCATTTGAATTCTCTTTAAATGATATATTTCACTTATTTAGAATATAAGCATGTCGTTCTCTTTTCTTTGAATGATGACTTGCATGCCACTTATTTTACGTACAGTATAACAACTTATTCTGTTAAGTTTTGAATATGGAAGAAGGGGATTATCCTAGATGGCGTTACTAAATATTTATTTTGCATATTCAATGCGTTTTAGATTATATTTGTTTTTAATGTTCGACAACATTGAATCTGGATTCAATCCAGTTATATATCCACCCTACAAGCAAACACAGATGGATAAATACACACACACACAGGCTCTCTCTCTCTCTCTCACACACACACACACACACACACACACACACACACACACACACACACACACACACACACACACACACACACACACACACACACACACACACACACACACACACACACACACACACACACACACTTGACCTTAAATAATATGACATTAATACCTTAGATTAATCACGTTCTTAGCATCATTACATGATAACATCCTTTTACACCTCAAAAATGTGACTTGATCCACATTGACCCCCAATTCACTTCAGTCACACTTAACACTCATTCTCAAAACTAGATCTATTGTTTTATCATTTTATCAAACTTTTTTTGTGCTTTTTTCCCCCCTTTTGTTTTCAATTAATGGCAAATCATCTTGTGTACATAATTACTAGTGTATATAATAAATTCACAGAAAAACACAGTAATGGATGTTTGGAGCACGAAAGCCTCATGATTCTGTTGAAAACATGTCATGCATTTCATCCTCAGATTAAATCAGCCAGTGACAGTTTCATGTCATGCTGATTAGATTATCTACATTTAGGGTAAATATATAATCATCTTATTTAAACAATATCGTACAGAACTAGACATGATTATTTTCTGATGTAGCACAGTAGAGTATTAACCTAATAATTCCTTAGAAGGAGAAAAGCCTCCAAAAGTGACACACAAAAAAAGACATAGATATTTGAAATATGGAAACATGTTTTTCTTAGGCCTATTATTTATTTGTTATATTTTAAAGACTATTTTAGAATATTATATTAGCCATATCTATAGATTTAGCAGGATTCTTGTTGAATATGGCACCAATTTGAAGTGTTTTTTTAATTCTACAAACTAAAATCAGCTCTGAAAACTATTTAAAAACTGATTGTAACTAATAATGAGAAAGCAGAATTGTCAGAAACTGGACAATTATTTCAAATGTGTTCTATTAAACCGTTTGTATTATGATATTTTATTTACAGCAACATTTGTATTTGATTTATAATTAACAGTGATCAATTTTCAAATTGACAATATATTTAAATTACCTGACAATCAATTGAAGCATTTGACGTACTGTAAACGGACGACATGTTGTTTTTATATTTACGGCTGAAAATCAACATGCATTTATACTGGTATATAAAATAACCTGAAAATCAATTCTAGGTGGCAAATACAAGTCATATAATCGCTCTAGTTCAGTGGGATTGTATTAAACCGGGATCATCATGTGTGTGGAATGTTTGACCCGTCCTATATGTGTGACGTCATGTGTGTTTATTTGCATATTGGTCTCTGTGATCCGTGGCGTTTCTGGACTGAAAACACACAGTTTGTCATGATGAACAGTGAAGGGAAATGTGGTTTATTGTGTTACTGTTGAAATAGGTGTGTCGTCTACACACCCTACACAGGCACTTAAAACACACACACACACACACACACCTACATACCTGCACATGGACAACGTACACACACACACACCTACACCTACATACCTGAGCACGGACAACACACACACACACACACACACACACACACACACACACACACACACACACACACACACACACACTGCAATCCTGACCACTCACTGTTCACACACCGAACACTTTGCTTGCTTCCCACCAACACAAACTCATGGCGATTTGTAAGTATTTTCCATTTTGGCGTAATGGTCAAGTTGGTATAACTGCAAACCCGAGATCTCAAAATAGGGCGTGAACTCCAAAAGTGGGCGGAACCTCCTAAATGGGGCGGGGCCTCCACACATAAACACTTTCACCATTGGCTCTGGCTTCAGGCAATTGCCACAGAGCTTGTTGCCAGTGGCGTTCGGACTGAAGCCGTCCAATCGCAGCACGTGGGAAGGTTTTTAACTCTATCACTTTGTTCTTCGAGATTCGCAGGTTAGGAGGGGGCAGTGACGCTGGGCGCAACTAAAAAGGTCCTATTGTCCAATGAGGTCCAATGGGGAGTTACGGAACTGCCCGGATTGGTGATCTCATATCGCATAATCTTATTAACTGCTTGAACTGCAACTTTCTTTAACACACTATTCAGCGCAAATCCCGCCATGCTGTTAATTTCACTGGTTAAGGTGTAGGGTAGGTTTAGGGGTTAGCATTTGTTTTCGCATAGCATTGTGTAGGAAATCAACACTGTAGAATCGGCTGTGGGGCGGAGTTTGCGCTGAACTCAATGAACTGGATTCGTGGAAAAATCATGCATGCGTGTCATGTGCCTATCTACCAATAGGAGGAAGCCACGCCCTATTTTGGAAATCTCCAGGCTGCAGTTATTCCCTTCTCAAATTGGTGGCTAATTCGTATGAATTTGTACGATCTGCTTATGCCACTGATACAGTTATGTTTAGCGGTGGAGCTTAATGCTTTTTTCAAAAAATCTTATATGTTTGTATATAATACACATTGTGCTATTAATCTTAAAATAGTCCGATTTTCCTGTTCCATCATGGTATCGCAGTCTCTCCTGTGCAAAGCAAAAAAAAATTATAACTTTTAACGATACAAAAACGAAATAATTTCAGCCTTTAAAATCTCATTGGATGAGCTGTGTTTGAAGCTGATTAACACCATAATGAATTGTTCTGGTTATTGTTCTGGACCAATCAGAAGACAGGACCGGCTCTGGATCACAATATGATGTAATGAAATTATAAAACTACACCGAAACATCATGGAGATTCTAAAATGATGATCGCACCTGTTCAGGTTTTTCTTCAAATATTCTCTATGCCCTGCAGGTTCTGCTCACAAACACAAAAGAACAGTTCTACTGTCATTCTAGACTAAATACACAGCATTGCATTTGCATATGTAATGATGTGAGGCCTAACACGCACTCAGATCTACAGGGAGAGACTCGTCCCAGATACATCACTACAAAACATCAGTTCCAACTAATTACTGATGATTGCAATAACGGATAATGATTTAATTATACAGAGAATTAGATATTTATATCTTCTGAGTGAATTACAAGGGCTGTTTGCCTGTGTAAAACTCACCAGCACAGCAATAGAGTACAGTGGGTGGTTGCTAGGGCGTTGCTATAGAGTGTTTACGTTGGTAAACTGTCAAGACACATTGCTATGCAGTTGCTAGTGTGTTGTGGGTTGGTGTTGCCATACAATTATTTACCAGTTCAAAGTCAATATCACAACTTTTTCTTTTATTATATGCTCTGGTCCATTTTGAGATTTTGGTCTACTTTGCTTCCATTACATGTCTTCTATCAAACCAGTGACAAGAACATCAAACTAGACATTTAAGTGTTTATTTTATTGCACTTTATCCATTTGCGCCTTTAGATTTCAATTACAATACATTTCTTTAAAGTTTTTCCCACCACTTCAGCATCACTTATAAACACCAAACTTTACAGTTTTATTCCTGTCTATAGTCTGAAGGTTTTTACCGAAGGTGTTTCTTCATATATGATTCTCGCTGATTTATAGAACATTTTATTCCTAAAAACTTGCCGAAAATGTGTTTTTCTGGCGATTGACAGTATTTTCTGATTTATGGAGTGATAAAAAGAGATATCAAAAATCCCTTCAGTAAAAACCTTTATCTCTTATATGTCAACAAAATCAAACAAGAATTTTGAATCTGGCTTTATCCAATGTTCAGATTAATCTTCTGGAAATATAAGGAAATATCAGCAAATGAGTGCATGTTCAAATAGATAATGCCTCATTTGCATATTTAAACAACATTTCAGAAAAGTTCAGTTACAAAACAATTGTCTTAATATGTAGTGATTACTCAAGTGGGACAATTATGATGAGATCTATTAATTAAAAATGTTGACCTTATTCACCGGTAGTGTCAAGTGATTTACAGTGAAATACAAAAACAAAAGACAACTCAAATTGGTTCAAAATTTCCAATTCCAAATTGTTCAACTTAAAAACTTCACTTGTTGCCTTAAATCAGCTTGGCTGTACAAGTCTTTTCAACTTGAATTATAATAAAATGAATAATAAAAAAAATATATAAAAAATCAAGCTGTATCTCATATAACATTTTTAAAAAGTTGAAATTGCTTAACATTTAAGTGCTGTTTGGTCATTTTTGACCAAATTTTTTTTTGTTGCAAGTTTGACTTCATCGGAATGGTACGAAACTTGTTAAAGTTTTTGGCACTTGTATATATAATGTATTTATTGTATATAAATATATGTACATATAAATAGTCACACTTGTTCGTGGTCAAAATTGGATCACATTTTTTGAGATATCAACCCTAAAATATGGAACACAACTTGGCTTTGATTTTCTTGGATAACATATTTCATATAAAATTTGATAATGATTATTTTTGTGCATTTTTCATAACAATAAATGTATTTTTTTCCCAAACTTTTTTCACTTCAGCAATAATCTGTCAAGTGTTATATAGTACAATCTTTTCATAGAAATTAAAAAATAAATTCGCTCATTTTTGATCGACACGCAAGTTATTTTGATTAGTAAAATCAAAATTGAATTTATTTTATTAATGTAAAAATGTAAATTGCCGTGACTTACTGATCATATAATTTGATGCACTATCTGAAATTTCACTGGATTGACTGAAACATTCTTTTTTTGATGGTTAAAATAATTGTAAAGATTTGCATATTGTTGTTGGTTAAGTGGAAGTTGATGATTATTAAAGCATTTAACTGTAGTACTTGCTGTACAACCTTTCAGCGTCTGTCATCTCAGCAGCCGCTCATAACAATGGCATTTATTAGCAGTAAATACCTGATTTTGAAGAATGCGGAGTGGCCTGATGTGTGTTAGAGGTGAAAGTGTGTATAACGCCAATAACAACAAGTTATCAGCACAGAACGACGATGTGTGTGTAGATGTGTGTTTGCGTGTAGATGTGTGTTTGCGCATTGTGAAAGCATGTGCAGTGAGTGATGTTTTATGATGGAGGGTGGAAGTCCCGTCCTTTAAACCGCAGAGACTTATCAGCCGCCAACATCTTGTCAGTTCACTTCACTTTTAGTGTAAGCAAATTCTGAAATGCACCTACACCTGCTGATCAGACAGGACCGATCAATCACTTTGCCTTTGTTCATGTGGCTTGAGCTATGTGTCATTCCACACATATTTCTAACACTTTACTCTAGAATTGCAGTGTAAAAATGCCAGCCTCGCCCTTCACCTCTGCAGAAGGTCAAACGCATATCAAGGTATAAAAGGTACAAAAACTGGGGCGGATGTACCCATTCAAAAGGTACTAATATGTACAATTTAAGTACTAATGTGTACCTTTTAGGTACTAATATGCACCCTTTAGGGGTAGATAAGGTACAAAAGGTGAATCTTTTGAAAGGGCACCTGAGTGAGAGACGAGGGAGAATCTCACGAAACCTGTCAAGAACGTGCTCAAATTCAACATAAAATTAACAGGACATATAAGAGATTACATTTTGCATGAAGAAAATTAGGACCATTTAGGTTTTTTGCATGCTGCCATTATTTTTTACGATAATAAAGGACATTTAAACCCCAGATTGTCATTATTTTAAAGCAAGAAAACCTATAATTCTTAAGTTTTAAGAAAAGCTGTAAATAATTGTAATGTTTTTAGAAAAACTGTAGAAAGTGCTGGTAGTATGTTTTGTGCTGCCCTTCATTTTTGCTGATAAAGAACATATTGTTATAATCATAACTGAGAATAATGGGAAAACATATTTCATGCATTATAATCAATAAAATTGTTTTATTACAGTAATGAGAATTTGCTTATAAAAATGTCACAATATGCACAAAAATAAACTTGTTAAAAAGGTATAATTTGTGAACTACTTACTTACTTAACTTGAACTGACAATGTAAAGTACATTTACAGCATTAATCTTAGTTAATACTAACAGTTCTTCAAAATCCAAAGTAAACATTAGTTAATGCACTGTGAACTAACATCCACAAACAATGAACAATTGTAGCTATTTTTAGAAAACCAACATTAACAAAGATTAATAAATGCAGTAAAAATATGTTAATTGTTAGCAAATGAGACCTTATTTGTTTCCTTATATAAAATATGATTTGTGTCTTGAGGTGAAATTCACCAGTGAGGTGTGGAGTCTGTACTGATGAGAGACACATTCATGCATGAAAGGCTCAGAAAAGTGAGGGTTTACAATCTTTTCAGTCGTGCATGCTGGGAATTCTGACCTTTAAAGTTGGCATGAACTGTCACAAGTGAATAAGTAGATCAACTCTTGTAGTAAATTACAAAAGTAGTACAGGATGCGTGCGTGGGCGAGTCTCATGAAACCAGTCAACAACATCTTCAGCTCATACTGTATTTCACCTCAAATCCAAATGAAAGAAATGTAATATATATAATGTATTTAGCTTAGTCAGAGGCCTACTGTTATGTTATTTAAATTGTCATAATGTTTTTCTTTGATGTAGCTAATGAAATTAATTTATGTTGATTAAATTACTTTACTACTGTAAAAACCAAAAATGTACTTAAAAATATCTGTTAAATAAATATATAATATATATTTATGTATTATAAACAAAGAAACAAATAAGGCAGTATAACAAATATTATCATGATGTATGGTACAATTTAAATAATTGAGCATTACAGTCATTTGCAAAATGTGCTTAAAATGTCAGGAAAATAATTTAACAATAAAAAAACAATTAATGCTCATAAAATGGGCTTCATTTTCTTTATGCAAAATATACTTTCTTTTAATTTATTGGTGAAATGTATGTTCTTTAAAGGTAATAATTATCCAAGTAAAACCAACACAACTAGATTTTACAAGTTGATTGAGTGAAGCTAGAATTTGGTTTCGTATGAATTCCTGATTAAGTGTCTGAGTAATTGTAGATTCAAAAAAGAATTTATTTGCATACGTGCACTTGTTTCTCACAAAAATATGCAAATTAGCTTGCATAATAACAGAGAGGCATTACGGCATGAAATATGGCATTTTTTGCTTTAGATTAACAAAGAAACTAACATGCAAACATGATGAATAAGGTGAATAAAAGATGAATAAAATAGGTGAATTAAAACACACTATGTCATTTCTCACCACTAGAGGTTGTTTATTTAAAACAAAGGTGTATGTGGGGTAACACAGCGCGGTTTTATCATTTTGGATACATTTGAGTGTGTCGAAAGTTGTTATAATGCTACTCTGTGCGTTCGCTCTACGGCTACTATATGAGACACTTGTTGCACACTGTAGTGAGCCAAATCCATATTAGGCATGGTAAACATGCTACTCGCGGTAAAAAAAAAAAAAATTCTGTCGATGAATGTGTCCAAACGGTTGCTCACCTGTCTAATAAAACACATCATATATTAAAGCGTCTTTGGTGTTTCCATGGTTTCTACAAAATAAAACCGGAAATCGAGCTTAACGCTGGTATGATGTGTGACGGTTCAATGAGTGGTTGTGCAGTGAGTGTTTGTGTGTTTGTCCCCGAGTTACAGGCTGATTGCTGGAGGGCGTGGCTTTACACCTGAACCAGATCATGGTACTTTAAAAGACACTGGGTCAAACAGCTGTTACTTATGGCGCTTTTCCACTGCATGGTACGGTACGGCTCGGTTCGGTACGGCACGCTTTGGCGCTTTTCCACTGCATGGTACGGTACGGCTCGGTTCGGTACGGCTCACTTATGGCGCATTTCCACTGCATGGTACGGTACGGTACGGCTCGCTTCGGCTCGCTTTAAATGGTACCACCTCTGTTGAGGTTCCAAGCGTACCGTACCGATACTAAAATGTGACGTGAAAACACTGAAGATCACTGATTGGTCAGACAGAATCGTCACTACCAGTGTCATTGTATTTGCGACACGAGACCATGCACGAGACAAACCCGCTAGATTTAAATAGCCAGTAGACAACAGCCAACGCTGTAGTTTCTGAGGGCACACACACACATGTGTGTATATATATATATATTATTATTAATAAATGAGCAAAACTTGGCCACAAAATATTTAATATTCAATTATTTTAATGATCACAATTAAAGTTTTAATTTTATTAAATTGAACAGCGCAAAATTCAGCATTCAATCAAATATTCAAAAAGACTTAATAATAATGTTATTTCTCTCTATAGGCGCGTTTACTACGAATATGGCGATCGTCAACTTCATCTTTGCCAGACACTGACAGAAAACACTATTTTATAAATAAAAATCAGTGCACGCGTCCCCGGATTTACAAATGCACATCTTGCTTGTTGCACACACATTATGTCGAAATAACGAGATATTATGTTGAAATAACATTATTATTAAGTCTTTTTGAATATTTGATTGAATGCTGAATTTTGGCTTGTTCAATTTAATAAAATTAGGCCTATATATAGCCTATATATAGGCTATACTATTAATAAATGAGCAAAACTTGGCCACAAAATATTTAATATTCAATTAGGCTATTTTAATGATCACAATTAAAGTTTTAATTTTATTAAAACGCGTGCACTGATTTTTATTTATAAAATAGTGTTTTCTGTCAGTGTCTGTGCATGGCAAAGAAGATGAAGTTGACGATCGCCATATTCGTAGTAAACGCGCCTATAGAGAGAAATGCACATAATGGATTACATAAGAGAGTAGCCTATTTCTTTTTGTTTTGAATTATTTCGTTTAAAGACATTTCAAGCTTTGTGTATTTGAGGATGAGATGCGCTCCAGTTAACGTACAATGCAAGTGACCGCTCGGGCGCCTCAATGATTAAATTGTCTATTTTGCATCTTATTCAATCCAGGCAATTGTCTGATGAAAAAATTATTAAAATTAAGATACAATTTATACAAAACGAAATTCACTTTAAAGAAATGCTTTCTACAAAACAAAACTTAATGAAGTGGTCAAAATTATGTCTGACTCGCTCCATGTCTCTCTACTCGTGCTGTTCACTTTTCATAATCAACATAGGCAGATGGAAAAAAATAACATAACATGAACTAAATGCGCTTTTTTAATGGCAGTAGGCTATAGTTTAAAACAGTACATTAGGCCTAGACTCTCTATTTGTAAAGATTGCTGCACATTCATTTAATTCTGAATTTTGCACACACAAGTTGAAAGGCATTTGTTCAAATCAAGTTGACGGATAATTGTGCGTGCATTTATTAATCATTATGATACTAAAATCATAACAAAGTAGGCTATGCTATGTACAAAAAATCAGATGAGCCCAGAATATGAACGCAACGTTTAATTACACGTTAAGAATTTTCCTTCCATATAGTAAACCATTATAAGAACGTTTAATTTAATTTAAAAACATCCACATGCCGAGAATCAAGAGCACCATCCCCTGTGTTGTGCGTTTGAAATGTGGCGCGTTTACGATGATGTCATGGCAGTAGAGGCGGCAACTATAACGATCAGTCCCACCCAGTTTTGAAGCGGTACTAACTGCAATGGAAAAGCAACCGAGCTAAAGCGAACCGAACCGTGCCGTACCGAGTCGAGTCGTACCACGCAGTGGAAAAGCGAAGCGAGCCGAACCGTTCCGCGCCGAGTCGAACCGTACCGAGCCGAACCGTGCCGTACCATGCAGTGGAAAAGCGCCATTAGATTCAACTTAAAAAAATTAAGGCAACATTTTCCAACTACTTTTTGCAAGTTTAGTGAACTAACTGATATTTTGAGTAAGACCAACTTAATAATGTGCATTTCAGTGTATGCAAAAATATTAAGTAGCATTTTCAGAAAAAGCCAATAAATTGAGTACAATCAATGTAAAACATATCAGCATATTATACACATTAGACTTAATTAAAATAGGTAACATTTAAATGAAAAAAATACTAGTTAATGTCTTCTGATTTATTAATTTTAGTAATTTTGACCAATTTGCCCTTTCTTTGTTTTGGAACGGCTTCAAATAATTAGGTGCTACTATGTCAATTTCCAACATTTATTAAATCATTGCAGCTTATAAACTGCTGGTTAGTAAAACACATTTACAGTACAGTGTGTACATAATATTGAAACATTTTAACACTTACATTACAGTTCACAAGCATGATCATCTCCTCAACTTAAAAAGTACAGCTTAGCATAATACCTTTACAGCGTGTGTAAATATTTTTAAACATCTTTAGTTAAACATCTCACTGATCCCACTAACTGACCAGTTTTTAAAAGTGCAGCTTCACAGCAGGGCTATTTTGTGTGTATAAAATATAAACTTTTTTCACACCAGAAAGTATGACCTGCAGCATAGTATAAAACATGACAAGGACAAACCATTATAACATCCTGAAAAATTCAATGTTATGTCCAATGTATAATGATGTTGAACAGACAAAGAAAACAGATGTTCACAAGTGCAGAGTGACAGTCTGTCATGTCTGAGTGCCTAGGCAAGGAGCTTGTTTTTCAGAGTCATGAACTTGGGGCTTGGTTTTGGGCACAGTGTGTCAAGTCCCATGAAAAGTCTTTGAAACACCTCAAATGTTTTTGAAACCTTGGATGGATACTCGAGATTAAGTGCATGTCAACCCAAGCAGCATGCTTTGGCCAGATTTCCAAGATTGATAAGGACTGGTATTCCCTCAATGATGATTCCTACTGCATCTGGCTCACGGCAGACATAGATGCTCATATCCTTCTTTTTCAGGTCCTCATGAACAGTGGTCTCTGCAGCCCCCTTTGAGATAAAAATGAAGTATTTAAGACAAACAATCTCATTTGTTGATGGAAAACAAATATGTGTTCAAAAAAATCCTCTTCGTAAATGAAAGACTTACTTGTGGTGAATTAAGGGATTTAGCTTCTGGGTGGTATCTTGAGAGGCGAGAGTGGAAGGTACTCCAGGATTTAAAAGAACATGGGCAATCTATATGAATACAAGGCAAGGCATGGCCGTGTCCAAAGGTCCCCTGATGCAGTATACAATGCTTTAAAATGTCACTCTTTCCTTGTACCACAGTGCTGCACAATTTACAGGGCCATCCCATCTGGGGAGAGAGAAAAAAGAAGTTAGTTAGCCTTTTGAATACAAGTGTGATGAAAGCCCTTTAAAAAATACACTTAAAATACAAGTGAAGATTATCCTGCTGAACAAAACAAGAATGATTAACTTTAGTTCATCGCAGAACTTATCTTAGAAAATAATCTGAAACCTCGTGTAAAAACCCCACTGAATTTTTGTAATGATATCATCATACAGCACCTACAGGCATAACTAATTACAATATTGGGAGGAGGGATGTTAATACAAATAAATTAGTCAAAAAAAAAATTTTCACTTAAACAAATGGTTTTAAAATGCATTAACAAAATATAAATATATCAAGAGGCAGGAGTTAGACATCTGCACCCAATAATTACAGAGCAATAGAAATATAGAGTACATTGTGAGCGTACACATTTGTGAAAGATGAACTGCCGTATATTTGCCTTAACTATGCTTTACCATAATTAAACAGCTTTGGACTAATTGATAATCACTCAGCTAACGTTAAGTTAGCTGTGGCTTCGTGTGTGTCTGTAACTTAACGTTAACGTTACCTCCACTCCTAAACTATGTCGAAGCAACGACAATGTTTTTGAAGTTAGAAACACCTCTGAAACATTAAACTACCACACAAAGACAACATAACTTATACATTGCACACACATGTAGATTTATACAGTATGTGGCTCAAGTTAACGAGCTGTTTGAGATAGAGCACATTCAAATTTGGCGGGTCGCAAAAGTTTGTAGGAAACAGAGCTAACGTAACGTTATGCTTTTGCAGATTGCACAACACAAACACGTTAATTAGGGTAAAATCAAACTTTTAACAATACAAAGAGTTACTTACATGGGGTACGTGAAGTATAAATTATCCGGCTCCGTGGAAAACCCTGGTCGAATAAACTCCTGGAACAGACGAGAGTGAACAATTTGTCCGGGCTTGTTCTTCCGTTGTTGCAGGTGGGCGGGTCGTGTCTTTTTACGTCTGGTATAAACTTTTAAAATGAGTTTTGTGAAATCAATTTATGGTGAAGTCCAATGAAATTAATTTTATTATAGAAAATATTAAGTTACGAAAATATTCACACTTTTTACTTATTGATAACTCAAAAAAACAAAGAAAGAAAAATAAATTAATTTATTGGAATAAATATAGTTTTTAAAATGAAGTCATATGGACGATAGCACTGAACGACTTTTTACAGTGTAGACGATGGCTCGCTGGTGTTGTTGCGGCTCTGGAGGCTTCCGGAGAGCTGACGGGACATGTGGGCTACGGGAGATCACAGCCGTTTCGGAAATCTGATGTGATATACTTTCCCCTTATGACGATACTTTGATTTGGACTTCTCGTTATGTTTGGTTGAACTGATATCACTTGAGCTGGCTACTTACATTTACATGATGACACCCTGACTAACACTCTTGACATTTCATGTTTATTACTTTATTTAAATAAATATTAATGTTTACGCAGCGGTTGTGTGGCGTCTCCCTTACATTGTTGCGATCTTTGAGTAGAATCGTAACAGATGTCATTGATAGGCGACGCATGGACACGGTCCGTGTCCTGGTTAAAACTGCTCATTTCTCTGCATTTAAACATTCTTAGAAACATTTGGGATAATGTAAGTACACAAATTAACAAAACATTGTTCTAGTATTTTTTGGATATTTTAAGAAAAATCTTACATATTGTGCCTTTAATTAGGCCTACTTATAGAAGAGAGTAATGCTGAGATAACTCACCCACCACTAGAGGACGCCATTGATAAATATTCATCACGTCTCACTGAACACAGTGGCACATCAGAGATGCTTCACGGCTGCCATGAAACTCGACACGGGTCTTATTTCCTGTCGGCCTGTACGAGAATCAACAGAGTCACTGATCAAACTATAAATTGTAGTATGTTCGTTCACCCTAACACACTACAATTTATAGGAGACATATATGACAGTCTCACCGGCTTCACTAGTGACTATCCTGATCTGTGAAGGCAAAGACAGCAGAATATGAGAGCCTCCATTAAAAAAATAAATAAAACTCTACTACAATATAAAGACAAATATTTGCAATACATTTGCTGCTTATAATTAATGTATTTCATCAGAATACACAGGGATTTTTGCCCTCATGGTTTCATTACAGCATCTATATACCATCTACATGGCTAACAAGACCATGATGTTAAACCAACCTGTTTAAAAACAAAAAAATACTACAGAAAAAAAACCCACACAGATCACAGTGAGACTCACACAGCAGTGTGTGGAGAAAAGAGAGCAGCCGTGAGGAGTGTGTGATGAGTGTTTTCCTGATCCGGCCTACAGGATTAAACAGGTGAGAGGAGGCCGACAGATCCTCAGACACTCAGAGAGCTGAAGATGTTAGTGGAGATGGGCCTGCGCTGGCTGTGGAGGCATCGGGTGAGCGCTTTACTGGCGGCGCTGCTGATCTTCCTCCTGCTGACGCTCCTGGCCACACACTCCCTGCAGAACAACAGGTAACACACTCAAATACTGCAATACTGGCAGATAAACACAACTAGATGTGGCAGATGCAGTTATCCGAAGCAAATGCAAGGTGTTACATATCATGCATTCATTAGGAATCAAAGCCATGAACCCTTGCGTTGCCACTTGCCAGATAATCATGATTTACCATTAGAGCTGTTTATGTCTGCAGGGTTATTATAGTTAACTAAAACCCAGAGGACTAAAACTTTTAAATAGCACTGTTTCTCTGGATGAAGGTTTGAATGAACCTGCTAGCAAATCTTCTGGTGTGGACCACACTCAGTTTAACTAGTGTTGGTTGATGTGCGAGGGGTTTTCTGAACTCAGATGCACATCAGTGAACCACAGCAGAGTCTGCATGAAAAAAAATGCTCATGGGGTTTGGGTTCTTTCTCTGGTTGATGCAAAAGCTGTTTTCTGAATTGGAATTGGAATTGCATTAGGAAGCCACACTATAAGTTCACAAGAAAATTATTAATTTTAATAATTACTAGGTAATTTGGACTCAAATATGGTTTGCAATCCAGCATGGTTTTGTGGTAAATGCTTGCGTTGCGTATAATAAAATGTATTTCGTGCTTTCAAGTATTTCACTGTAAAAAAAAAATTGTTCACTCATTTCAACTTTTTGAGTAATCTTTTTTGCACCGACTCGGTTAAGTTCTATTTACTTAAAAACTTAAGTATGTTCAACATGACAAATGTAAAGTTTTTTGAACAAAGTTTAGTTGGAATAACTTTATGCAAGTAAGGTGAACTTACTTTTAAGTTTTTGATAAGTTCATGTTCACTCAACTTGTTGAGTTACTGATTACTGATTTCCACTTAGACAATTAAGTATTTTTAACTTTTAACAAATTTAGTTGGAATAACTTTATGAAAGTAAGGTAAATAAACTTTTTTAAAGGAATTGTTCACCCAAAAAAGAAAATTCTGTCATAATTTGGTTTGTAGCAACTTGAAGATGAGTAAATGATGACAGTATTTTCATTTTTGGGTGAACTATTCCTTTAAGTAAATGGCTACTTTTGAATTAGTAACAGCATTGGGCGAAACGTATAGCTTGACCCAGCCTGGTTTTGTGATAAGTGCTTATGCTGACATATAATTTGGCCTATTATATTACAATATGTGCTACTTGCTCACTAAAGTCATTGTCTGCTTCAACTCACATCCCTTGCATCTACTGCACATTTATGCTTGTTAACAATACCACAAAAAAACTAAAACATGGGTAAACAAAAAAGTTAAGCTGACAGTGTTTTCTATTGTTGGCATCTTTCTGAGTCATTAACAAGCTAAAGCGGTTAAAAGTTTCTAGTACTCATGTAAGTGGTGCAAATTTAGTGGTTTGAGGTAATCCAAAAGTTATGAATCTCATATTTTTGTTCATCACCATGTCCCTCAATGGGAAATCTCAATGATACTAAAATAGCACTGGCTCAGATCCTAATGATCCCACGTGAAAAGCTCACATCTAACCTGAAGTTTCCCCCTACAGAACTCATGAACTGAGACCTACAGCAGACAGAAGGAGCCAGAGAAAAGCCGTCGAGAAACACACTCCAGTCCCACACCAACCGGTCAGACACACACCGACCGCCAGAGCCGAGCGCCGCAGGAGAGCACAGGCACCCGTGGTCTTCCTGAAAACACACCGGACCGGCAGCAGCACCGTGCAGAACATACTGTTTCGACTCGGGGAACGAGAGAGTGCCACTTTCGCCTTTCCACACCGCACCTACCAGTTTAACTATCCAAACAGGTACGACCGAGCGCACCCAACAATGTAACTTCCCAGCAAGCAATTTCGCATTTAAAAGACATCTAATAGCCATCTAACAGCTAAATCATGACCACAGATTGACCATGTCATGAAATTACACTGATATCTTGTAGATACTACTATTGACATTGGTAACATGATGGGATATCCACCATCTCATGCACTGCCTGGCCAAAAACTACAATGAATCAGTTTTTACTCTAAGTGGGCTATAAATAGCATAGATCATGTCAAAGAAATGAAACCAAACACCTTGTAATCACTGACTTAGCTAACATGATGGAATATCATACATCTCGCAATATATTTAGGCAAAACAACATTATCAAGGTTATTTTGCCTAGAAGTGGGTTACTCATAGCCGGACTGTATCGGGGTCTACTGAGACCTAGACTGAGAAATTACGGCTATTGCTTGCTGGGTTACTATCCTGCAAAAGTTCAAGCACATGCAGTCAGAGTACCTGTTTCCATTCATCACAGTGCGGGATCTTCTGGAAGTAATATGAGCTGCTGAATCAGTTTTTGGTCAAAGGCAGCAGATTCACTAGAACCTATGAAGAGTCAAAGACAGCAGATGGAGAAAAATATTTCACACTCTTAAGAGCCTCCAAAACACATCTACTATAATATAATGAAAAATGTACAAATTATGTTATTTGCATATTGTTTTGTTAGAGTACATGGCTACTTTTACGCTGTCAATGGAGAAAGATGTTTTTGATGGCCATTTAGTGCCATGCTAATAAATCTAAGGGGCCAAAAGACAATTAAAAATCCATAAACGCCTCCAAAACCAATGATTAGGAAAAAGAAATACGGTTTATGTGTTGCTATCAAATTGGATGGCTGACCAATTTTGCAGTGAATTAGTTGATGAAATGGAGCATGAAGTTGACCATGCTAATTAATCTAGTGTAGCAAAAGAAAATTTAAGACGAATATAAGTTAATTGAACAATTTTAAAAACCTCCAAAATATCTACTATAATATCATTAAATACTGATCATTACTTGCAAAGTATTTTGTTAGCATCCACGACTACTTTTAAGTGACTGTCAATGGAAAAAGATGCATGGGGGTAACTGAACTATGCTAATCCATCTATGGTACCAAAAGACAATTTAAGAAAAATATGAGTCCATAAAAGCCTCCAAGACACATCTACTATAATATGATGAACTTCTTACAGGATGATATGTTTCTTGGATATTGGTTTGCTAGCAGCTACTTTTCCATGGAGAAAGATCAAATTCGACAGCAAATTAGTTAAAGCATTGTGCTAACTGGAGCATGCTAAATATGCTAATCCATCAAGGGTGCCAATTGACAAATGTGATAAAAATACAAGCCCATAAGAGCCTCCAAAAACATGCACTACAATATAACTTACACATACTTACGATTTAGTCTATATGCTTTGCTAGCAAAGTGGTTTTGAACACGGCTACTTTTGAATTGCTGTTAATGCAGAAAGATGAATGTGACAGCAAATTAGCCAGGTTGTGCTTATCAATCTAAGGTGCCAAAAGATAATTTAAGAAAAAATTAACCCATTTCAGTTTAAAGAGCCTCCAAAAATCTATTTAAATATAATGAAAAGTAACAGTTTATTTTAAGGTGATGCAGTTACACGTTACTACATGTATGTACTAAAGTAATAACAGTAAATTAGCCATAATTACATGTAAGTAACCCTAAACCAAACCCTATAACTCTATAGTAAGTATGTGTAGTTAATTAATATTAATCCGTACTTATCTGAGTATGCAACTATATCACCTTAAAGTAAAGTGTAACCAAATGAAACGCTTGCGATTTACGCAAACTGTTTTGTTAGCATACAAAACTACGTTTGAATGGTGTTGTCAATGGAGAAAGATGAATTTGACAGCAAATTACAGTAGTCAACATTTGAAGTGGATCAAAACCTTTCATTAAAGTTATACCTGAATTTTGAACAATCCCCATTCTTGTCTTAGGACAACTTTGATTAACTTTTTTGATCCACTTCAAATGTTGACTACTGTGGGACCATGCTAATCAGTTTTTTTTATGATAGTCCAGCGTTAGGGTGCTTAAAGACAATTGGAGACAAACGGCAACGGATGGTGCCCCAAAAATTACCTTAAAAAACATGCCTTGAAAGTGTATAACTCGCTCACTGAATATAAACATTTCTCTAGGGTGGATGGATCAAGCAAGTCAGTCATTAACAACGTATTCTTGACCTCCCCTTCAGACCATTAAATGCCGTTCAAAGGTTAATGAGCTTTAAACCAAACAAGCTCTTCACTCTGGCTCTCTCTCTCTCTGTTTCAGATTTAGAGCAGCGTTTGTGGACGAGCTGCCCGAGGGTTCGTCTCAGTTTGACTTGCTGTGCAGCCACATGCGTTTGGACCTGCCTCAGGTGAGGAAGGTGATGCCCCTGAACACAGTCTTCATCACGCTGTTACGAGACCCGATCGAGACCTTCGAGTCGGTCTTCAGATACCACACCTCCACCGTCCCGGCGTTCCTCAGCGCACACCGAGCCGCCGCCAGGGAAGGCAAACCCGCACTCAAGGCGTTCCTGGACTCTCCGGAGACCTTCTGGGACCCAAAGGAACACGGGAATGGATTAGCCAAGAACCCCATGAGCTTCGACATGGGGCTCAACAACCAAAAGTGGAACGGCTCCTGGCCGGAGGACCTTGCGCAACTAGAGGAGGCGTTTCACCTGGTGATGATCGCCGAGCATTTCGACGAATCCCTGGTTCTGTTAGGAGCTCTTCTGGGATTGGAGCATGAGGACTTGGCTTACCTTCGGCTCAACGCTCGTGCCAAAAACAGCGTGACCGAGCTGGATGAGAACATGCGGGCGAAAGTGCGCTCGTGGAACGTCCTGGACACACTTCTCTACGACTTCTTCGCGCAAGTGTTCTGGGAGAAGGCGGGTCAGTTCGGGTTGGACAGGTTGAAAGCGGAGGCGGAGAAACTCAGGGAATCTACGGAGAGGATTCGGCGGAGATGCGTCTCCAGGGAGTCGGTTCACCCAGCGGAGCTCGAGGATCTGTTGCGCCCACGGCAGACGGAGTCGGTCACCATCGTGGGGTTCGAGGTGCGGGGGAACCTCTCGCTGCAGGATCAGGGGTTCTGCGTGCGGATGATGCTGCCTGAGCTTCAGTATCACTCGCACTTGTACTTCAAGCAGTACGGGAGAGATATGAGAGCCGCTCCGGCCGACTGAACCCTGAACTGGTCTTGTTTTGGGTGCTTCAGAAGAGACTCTTCGCAGACAGTCTAGTCGAGGTGAACCAAGATGGCACCATCTTGAACACCAGTCCCGGATAAAACAACAAAGACTTGCACGTTCAACTGATGGATGCACTAGGATAAGAGACTCTTGGCATTAGAGATGCACTGATATGAAAATTTTAGCCAATACGATAACATTTGAAAGCCGATAACCACTATATTGGCTGATAAATCCAAAATAAAATTTGTATATCATTTTTGAGAGCCTGGTAAACAAAAGTCTCACCCCCTCCAGCAGCGACTCTTCGCATACCAGTGGCCTATTCCGTGAAGCCGGTTTAGGTGGCTATCCAGGTATGTTTCAGTTTAGTTTGCGCCAACCCGGTTTTTTTTTTTAGGTACCATGAAAGTGGTTTGGCTTTTAGCAGAGTTCACCGCCATAGTCAACAGAGAAAGTTGATCATCAGCGTCATGGTACCAACAACGCCTGATTGGATTGGTTTTGTCAACGCGAAACTAACCCTGTAACCCTGAGTTTGTTCAACTATCATCATGGTACGGGCCCCAGGTCTGGTGGAGGTGAGCCAAGATGGAAAGATTGCACCATCTGAACACCAGTCCTGGATAAAACATCTAAATCAAGGACTTACACATGTTCAACTGATGGATGCACTAGGATAAGAGACTCTTGGTATTGGGGATGCACCAACATGAACATTTTGGCCGATACCGATATCCGATAATTCTTTATATTTGTAAGCCGATAACCGATATATTGGCCGATATATTTATGTAATTTTTGAGAGCCTGATTACAAAAACAAATCTCACCATAAAAAGCCATGTCCCAAGCACACAATTATAATGTTCTCATTATAATTGTATGTAGCCGATATGACAGACTTGTGCTGCACATGTTGCACTGAACCGTATTTTCCTTTTGTGAAGTGATTCCAATCATATTTCAAGCAACTCAAAACCCTCATGTTGAACAGTGGCATCTGAAGTGTCTCAGCTGAAGGAAATAGTCCATTATTTATCAGCTTTATAATATCTGTAAACTTTTTTTATCAGGCCGATAACATAAAACATTTAAATATGTTGGAGGATACCGATATGATAGCCGATATATCGTGCATCCCTTCTTCGATATTTTCACACATCCAGCCTGACTGTAATCCAGAGGTGTTCAGTCCCGCTCCTGGAGGATCTGCCTTCACATGCTATCGATAATGTCACACTTCCCACTTCTGAAGTCATAATTACAAGTTTGTAGCATTCAACTGCTTTGTTGTCAGAAAGAAGAGGAATCATCTGAGGACAAAAGGTTCATTAATGCCTATTTCTTGGGGAAATATTTGAAGTCGAAGCCAAAGCCAAAAAGTTTTGAAGACATTTAATTAGTATCCAATGGATTTTGAATAAAAAATAGTGTCCCATTTATTGGAATTTCGGTCAAATAAATTCTGTGTTTGTTATGTAAAATACATACAATATGCATCAAATGGTCGAAAACCCTCATTCACTATTCCCTACATTAGTTCACTAATATGGTGCATTTGAAGGAGTGAATTCGGACACTAAGTGCGACGGAAGGGCTGCCGCTTTGCATAGTTTGTGCGGTTTAATAATCATTTGAAACTTAGCAAACTGGCAGCTCCAGTAGAAAGATGAAAAGATTTATCTTGGACTCTGTCATGGAAACTAGCATGTATAAACCTTAATTAAACAACCTAATAATCAATTAAAAAGTAAGTTACACCTGTATGATATTACGCTGTACCCACTTTGGACCAACATGAATAATGATTCAGTTGTAGGCGCCATCTTCTGGTCAGACGTGGGAATTAATTCGACTCTCACAGTACATTATGGGTATTCTCTAGCCCTTGACCGTACATCAATTGTACACTCGTTAATGCTGTGCATGGTGGGATTGAACGAGTGTACTTGATAATGTCCACTATGGTTTCAGACATCACTACAAATGGCTGCTCCCTCAGATGGTGCCCTATTTAAGGGTGTAGATCAGGACATCATTGCCCTAAAACTGAATAGTACTGTATTTGTTTTTCTTACGTAAACAGGAACTGATGTTGAAATGCTGCAATATCAGATCAGAACATTGGCCGAAAAGTTCTAACATTAATGATTCAAATGTACAAGGTTAGGTAATTCTCTATTGGACAGGTAGTTGGAGCGGAGGAGTTAAAAAATAAGAGGGATTTGTGACTTCAGATGAAAAGTGAAAAGGTACATATTTTTTTATATTTGGTTGAAAAATTATGAAAACCTTTTTTCTTTTAAGAATAGAATAAAGCTATAACTGGGTTTCCCAAACCACTGTTCAATATTTTATTTATTTATTTTTAAGAAAAACAAGACCAGAAAACAAAACCATATATTATGAATGTAAATTCATGTTGTCAGTAGTAGTTGTTCAGTGCTTTACCAGAGAAGATAATATGACTTGGTGAACGGAATGGTGAATGGTGAGTCTCTTGTACAGAAAAATACATAAAAGGAGAGTAAATCACAGTGTTTAAATCCCATGTCTGCCCGTCACAGAGTAATGTCTGTACGAGAGCCTCACTGTCTGCTGTCATTAGCATCATTCGTGTTAATCTGCTTAGCCACCTGCTCACCAAACGCACGTCACATCCTCCTGTACGGTGCGTTTGCACACGACAGCTGCAGAAGAACAGAAAACAACAGCAGGAGTTTGGAAAAACCCTGCTAACGACTGGCCATCTGTTTTGGACACTCTCCTTGACAGTGAGTGTGAAAGCCCCTGTCACATGACAGGAAGTACTTGAGTAAAAAACAGGAAGTGGAGTCTGCGTGTCACAGGAGCACAAAATCGTCCACGCTGGTCCTCTTTTTGACCCGGCCCAGTCTCCCTTTAGTCTCTGTGTGAGGGACTGAGTCTGAGGCGCAGGCGCAGGCGCTCCCCTCCTCATTATGACCCTCCACAAACGTGAAGATGGGGTACTTCTCCCCCGATGAGCTCAGAGCCTGGCCAGGACAGGGAAAACAAGGAGAAAGTTGGAGATTGCAAGGATGAAAACTCATCAAGGGTGAAAAATGTGACAAAGAATATCAGTAATAACAATAAATATAAACGGAGCAATTCCAAGAGGGTGTGTTATTATTTTCAGTATTTTAATTCTAATATTTATTCTAATTCTAATATATTCTAATTATTATTTTAAATATTATTCTTATTTTGTTAATAAACTTAATAGATATTTGATCAAAATTAGATTTATATATTTTATACATCAATAAAGAAATAATTTTTGTAATAATGCTAATGTACAGAAATAAAAACAAATCTGTATTTAATAATAATAATTTTGATTTACAGAACAAAGTAAAACATTTTGAAATATGTGACCCTGGACCACAAAACCAGTCACACGGGTCAATTTTTTTAAAATTGACATTTATAACCATTGATGTATGGTTTGTTAGGATATGACAATATTTGGCCGAGATACAACCATTTGAAAATCTGGAATCTGAGGGTGCAAAAAAAATCGAAACATTGAGAAAATCGCCTTTAAAGTTGTAAATTTCTATTGGCGATAGTGCTGTATTCACTCACAAAAATAAATTTTTAATATATTCACGGTAGGAAATTTACAAAATATCTTCATGGAACATGATCTTTACTTAATATCCTGATGATTTTTGGCATAAAAGAAAAATCGATAATTCTGACCCATACAATGTATTGTTGGCTATTGCCACAAATATACCTGTGGGACTTATGACTGGTTTTGTGATCCAGGGTCACATATGTATTACTTAATTTCGCTTGTAAACATTAACCATAGAACAAGAGCCTAATGCTTTTTTTAAATAAATAAAAAAATAATTCTCCTCTTGGGTTTCCATATTGTTTTTATTAGAATCCGTTAAATATGACTATGTAAAAATAATAATAATAATAATAATAATAATAAACAACAACAACAACAATTCATTTACTAATAAAAGTAATAGTATTATTATTGTTGTACAGATTTTTTTAATTATAAAAATTAAATAAATATTACTATAGTAATAACACATTGTACTGTGAAAAAAGCAGTACTTAATTATAACATTAATAACAATTTTATTATCGGTGTGTTTTCTATGATCTGGGGTTTTTGGTCGTAGGCGTATAAAATGAAAGGCTGATATGCTTCAGTGTCTCACCTTGGTGATGTCTGAGCACAGAGTCAGGAGATCATCCCTGCTCCGGGCGTAGAAGCCCACCGTGCAGCTCGGGTCCATGCGGCTGAACGACATCTTCCTGACGGACTTACAATGGAACGACTGCGCACACACACACAGACACACACAGACAGACACAGACAGACACACACAGACAGACACAGACAGACACACACACACACACACACACACACACACACACACACACACACACACACACACACACACACACACACACACACACACACACACACACACACACACACACACACACACACACACACACACACACACAAATATATGGACTCAATTCTGGATTATAACTGGATTCAATTCAATTATACTGAGTCTTTATAATAAGCAAGTTTCAAAGCAGCTTCATGTTACAATCAGGAAGTATTCTATCTATCCATCTATACATTGTTAATATAGAGGATGATTTTGCAATTAAACTGTCTTGATTAATGCTTGATTTGCTTAGAAGTGATGTAACCTAGATAATAATATTGCTTTTGCTTAAGTAGATGTATGTAACCCTGTTTTTGATGCTGAACAAAATATGTATTGTGTGATTTTACTGTTATTAAGAAAACTACTTACTTGCATGAGATGTATGCATTGACTGATTTAGAGTAGAAAATACTAATGTATTAGAAATAGTTTTATGATAAATGGAAGATATACTAGATAAAGTATGTGTTGCAGACGATTAAGAGAAGAAAGCAGAGAAAGAGAAGACGGAGGCGCCTTGAAGGGATACGCCGTAAACAACTGAGGGCCGTGTCGAAGGAGTTGGCAGAACTCCATGTGATGACGTCAGAGGAGATTCTGGAAACTGCATTTCGGAGCCTGCATATAAAAGGCTGAAAGAGAGACTGACGGATTGGAGACTGAATAACGCAGTGTCCCTCGACGCCTGTAACCAGCTGATTGTTGAAACTTATTATTGTAACCTAACTGTAACTTTGATATAACTTTTGTTAACTTTAATAAAACTTATATTATATTATTGGCAAGATATTGTCTAACTGAGTAATAATTTAAGAACCTTAAGCAAGAACTGACCACAGGGAAGTCTGCTGAACTAATTGTAAGTATTTTTGAATGCTTATAGTTTTGTCCAGATTCGACTTTCCTTACCTACCTGAGAATAATAAAGAAATAGGTAAAAGGTGTAAAGGTTAAAAGAGACACCATAAAACAACATATATACAGTCAAACCAAAATGTATTCAAACAACAGATATCATTTTTGATATTTTTTTACTAGTGGATGCAGGACACTATAGTCCATTTATGTAAGTGAGGATTGCAAAATAAAGTAAACTGTGACATATTATACCCAAAAATTCTTCACACAGTGACTACCAGTAAAATGTATACAAATTTGGGACCAAAAATGATTCAGACACTTTGACCTGAGCATGTTTTGCTGAAGTGTTCTTCTTTAATTGCTAATGCGACCTTTTTACAGCACAGACTGAACAAAATGAAGCATTGCTTGGTCATTGGTTGAGCTAAATGTGTATTATCTAATTGTGTAGTTAAATTTAAGCTGACAGATATTCAACATAATTCATGTGTGAGACAGTCTAACAGAAGGATGGACAAAATGAAATATCAACTGATTTGATAACTAGAGTTCTTGTCATATTTCATTACCATTTTCTAAACTATAGAGAATAAACTGTGATGATGTGAGAAATGTTGAAGGTGTCTGAATACATTTTAGTTTGACTGTATATCATCAATAATACTAAAATAACCCTGATTTCCCTGATGTTTATAAATAGTTTTAACTACAATAACCCTGTAGTACAAAAAAAAAAACACTATAACAAGCATTATAAATATAAGCATAAGTATAATTTGTTCCTCATTTTTTGGGGACTTTATAGATATTTTGGGGGCGACTACATTAATCATCAGCCAAACTCTCCTTTGAAGATCCGCTCACCTCTAAAGGGAAGTTGTCTTGTTTGACGTCCACAGCAGCCTGACAGTAATGAGGATCCAGATATATCAGCTGATCATCTGCATGAGACACACAGAAACACACACACACAGATGACGATGAGCGATTCACGCACACGCACACGTAACGCGTGTCACATGACTCACCCTGGAATCCCACGAAAAACAGCGAGTGTTTGGGCTTCCCTCCGATGATCCCCACACAGCAGCGCAGCTCCAGCAACCTCTAACACACACACACACACACACACACACACACACACACACACACACACACACAGACACACACACACACACACAGAGGAGAGAACATGAGCTCAGAGCTTCACATCAATCACTGTGTGTTTGTGTGTTTGTTTGTGTGTGTGTCTGTTTGTGTTTATGTGTGTATGTGAGTGTCTCTCTCTGTGTGTGTGTGTGTGTGTGTGTGTGTGTGTGTGTGTGTGTGTGTGTGTGTGTGTGTGTGTGTGTGTGTGTGTTGTAACGCACCTTGACACAGTGGATGTAAGTGGGATTCAGCACATCTGACCCCAGACGCACAGGCACCAGCATAACGAGCGACTTCCACCCAGACCTCGCTGACAGATCCGTACGGGACGTCCCGCACAGCTTCAACACGTCTCCAATGTACACTACACACACACACAGATTTACTGTTGAGCTGTGCACAAATATACCATCATAACTGCAGTTTGTGACAAAATATTGGCTGCTACGGTTATTGTTACTACTATAAGAGTGGATCTCATTAATTAATTGGATCTCATTAAAACTGTGTAAAGTTTCCTAAAAGCAAGTTACTTTAGTTTTACAATAGTAACAATAACTATGGCACATATGCCATAAATTATGGTTATTGCGATTATTATAAGTAAATATGTTTGGGTTTTCCAAACCGGGGTTCACAATTAACTAAATAATTTAAATTAATAAAATAAAAATTAATAAAAAAAATAATATTTATTCATATTAAATAATTTATTATTGTCATGTGACCATTAACCGACATCACCGATAGAACAGTGAACATACGTATGTGTTGCAAAATTATTCAAATATGAACTTAAAACTATGATTAGTAAAAGGGGGTTAGTGACAAAAAGTTTGGGAATATAGTGGATTAAATACGTTTGAAACGTTTATTGATGTTTTTGTGCTGGTGGAGGATTGTGTTCTCGTGAACAGAGAGAAGTTCTGCTTTCAGGAGAGGCTTTCTTAGGACACCCGTTTGATGCTAAAACTACCATCCATTAAATCTGTGTTGGATGTTATAAAAAAACTGGATGAAAGTAATAGTGAATATCTTCAGAGGAATATTCAGAGGAATATTCAGAGTTATTTTATTTCAAATGAATGTCTATGGACAGCAGTGGTTCTCAACAGATTTTGGTTTTCTTTTTCGAAATATCAATGTAAATAAAACAAGAAAATACTAGTTCAGTTATTCTACTTATTTCACTTTAAACTCATTGTGTTACTGTCATTTCTGTCTGATTATTTGAGAAATTGACTAGCAATTTCTGAGAGAAAGTTTATTCAAAGTAAATCCTACAGCAGTTTTTTTTTTTTCTGTGAACCTTAAGATGACTTAAACACTAAGAGAAACCAAGCATTGAAATAAGCTAAAACAACTCAAATTAAAGATATTCAACAAGTGTTGTTTCTTTGAAAAGTTAATTATAAAATTCATTGTACTTTTCCAGGTTTTGAAATAAACCTGGAAAAGTACAATGAATTTTATAATTAATATACATTTTCCTAGTTATGCCAAGCTTGAAAATATTTTATCAGAGAGAATTTGTGAGTAAAAATATTATTTAAAAAAAACGTATCCCTAATTAATTTCCAGTAAATCATGAACAACTGAATAAAATGGGGAACCTCTGTCAAAGTCATGAACGTTATTTCGCAAAACAATTTACAAACACTCCATTTCTAGGGTCTGAAATGCAGTCAGAGTGATGTCATTGTCATAATGTGTGTGTGAGAATAAGAAGACAGCATTAGCACACACTCGAGTCGCACTGCTAACATGAAGACAGTGTTTGAGCACATTCACACCTGTGCAGTCCTGCGCCACGTACACCGCCAGATTCGACAGCTCCGACGCCGACACGGCCTTCCTGAACACACCAACACACACTTTTACATGCAATTTAACATGAACATTAACACGTGTGCTGCTTCTCTCGGATATCAACACTATTGAGAGATATTAATGATGCAATACACCGTGAGAAGCCGTGTGTTACAGTGACTCTACTCTTCTTTATAGGGTGATGTTAGGCATAATGCAACGCAGATTTTACCATGGTCAAATAAACGGAATCCAAATTAAATTAAATAGCAGCGATATGATAATAGTTTGGAAGTCCATTTCAAAATCATAATTATGATGAAAAAAGTTGAAATTATGACCAAGTCATAATGACAGAAATACATTACATTAAGTTATTACATTATTACAGGGGTTCTCAAACTTTTTGAGTGTGTGGACCACTATTTGTAATCAAGAATTTTCGCGGACCACCTCATAATACACATAATAAAATATGTCTACACACAGTCCTACCTGAATTAATCTCTAAATAGGCTTACTAGCACTAAAACTATAACTGGTCATCACATCACAGGCTTGTTAAAGTAAAGTTTACTGCACACAACGGCTGCCACATATTTTATTTATTTATTTAGGCTACTCAAGCGCCCAGGGCATAATCAGGTTCATTTGAACAACAGGCTTATTTCCATAGCAATGTAGTATGAAATCTATACAGTAATAAGAACACTGGAATATAGTCAACATTTCAAAACCTTTGGCGATTTTAGGGGATTATTATTATTAATCTTCAGAGTTTTACAAGTCCTCAAAAAGTTTGTCCACTTAACAGCACATCTGCAAAACATTTCAGAAACGCGAGATCAAGAAACTAACTGGAAATTAAATAATAACAGGCCTTATTCATTCCATTTATAAACATTTCGTTTCATATAAACTGCCTATGCCTAACTGTGCGTTCACACACCGGACGCGGCGAATAGCGCGTCAAATTCAAATTCGCGCCTGCCGCGTCTAGTGATACGCTTGACCACTTTTGTATCAATTCGCGCGTCAAGAGCTAAATTGACGCGCGTAAAAACAAAAGTTTGAAGCGAAATTTCGTCCGTTGTGAACGCACCATTAAAGGCTATGCGTGTGATGTGATAATGAGAACATATTTGCCTCTGCCCTTTTCTCTTCAGAGAACCTGTTGCTATCCACCGAACCACTGTTGTGGTTCTAACGGCACTGAACTTGAATGTCACGGCCGAACACCACTAGGCTATTTTAGTAATCACACAATAACTTGACAATTTAATTAAAATGTTATATCAATATAGGCCTACATATTCTTTTTACTTTTCTTTTTTTATGGGAATTTCCTGGTAAAATGAAGGTAAAAAAAATATTATTTTATATTTTATTTAGCCTTTCCACGGACCACCTGCAGTACCCTCACGGACCACTAGTGGTCCGCGGACCACAGTTTGAGAATGGCTGCATTATTACATAGAAAGTCATAATTGTAACTTTTTATTTCATAATTTAGATTTTTTAAATATCTTTATGATTTAGTATGTAATGACTATTTCATAATTTCAACTTTTTATGGCATATTTTTTTTTCTCATAATTGACTGTTGTAATTCTGGCTTAGTATGTCATAATTAGACATTTTTAGGTCATAATTTCACATTTTTATCTCATAATTGACTGTTATAATTTCAGTTTAGCATGTCAAACTTTTGTCTTTTTATGTCAAATTTCAACTTATCACATAACTGACTGACTGTCATCATTTCAGCTTAGTACGTCATAATTTTAACTTTTCATCTCATAAATATGCCTTAACATAATACATTTTGACTTTTATGTCATAATTACAAATTTGCAAATATTTTTTTCTTTTGTGGCAGAAATGGGCTTCCATATAATAGACTCCAAATATCCAATTAATAACAGCATTTAATAATTAGTATAAAAATGGTTAAAACTAAAACTATAACCTTAAAAAACATTTTCGTTACCTGAAATAAAATTATCTTTAACTGAAATAAAATAACAAATAACAACATTTAATTTAATTTCTAAGGCACACAGGCAACATTTCTCAGTTTTTAGATTAACTTGCTGTACTAAAATAACTAAAACTGAAATAATTTTTTTTTAAACTAATATAAATGACAAAAAAAAACCACAAAATTAATAAAACTTTAAAATCAAAATGAAAACTTAAAATATGAAATTAACAATAAATTCAAAATATTAATAAAAGCTATAAAAGTACATCAATGATATTAAAACAAGACTGTCAGTTCAAGACTCACTCACTTACTGAAATAAAATGATCTTTATCTGAAATAAATAAAAAGTTTCTCCTTTTTATTTAGTTTAACTTGCTAAAATAACTAAAACTGAAATGAATACAATAAACAATAAATTCAAAATACTAATAAAAGCTATAATAGTATGTGATATTCAGAGCTGGAGTAGCAGCATCAGTTCAGACTCAGGGACTTACTGCAGTATGTGCGCAGCGATGGCGGGCCCGTACCAGTCGCCGGCCCGTTTCCCAGAGGCCCGGCCCAACTCCACCAGCCGGTGCAGACCGAAGGGGGCGGGGGGGTGATCCCCGAACCAGCACACCAGCCTGCGGTGAGACCTCTCCTCCTGAGACTCACAGTCCAGCGCAGTGCCCAGGCTGAGCCGGCGGGGTTTACCCGAGTCTCTCAGGGACCCGGCCTGTGTGTGAGAGTCCAGCACCTGCAGGTCATCTTTAGTCTGATGATGCGTCGCAGGCCACGTCCAGCCTGAGCAGAGCGCACACACACACACACACACAGACCAGGGGAATGTTTATATGTACCGTGCAGGACACATTACTAGTGCACTACTATTTGAAATGCTTTACGTTTCACATACTTAAAAAAAAAAAAAGTAGACATTATGAAGGTGTGTTTGGTTGGACTTATTAGTAGGGATACATAATATAAGTTAGTGGCCAGTATTTATCTGTATCAGTTACCTTTTTAATAACGCATACAAAAACTATGGCCTATTTTCACATTCCAACGCAAGCCTCTAAAGCAGTCAATAAAAAAACACCATATTGTTTCACATGTTACCATGCTTTACAATGTTATTACTACACTTAACACTGTTTTATTAACTAAATCAAGTGAGAAATTCTTTGAAATTTCAAATAATACTACATAAAAAATAAAAAAAATTAAAAAATAAAACAAAATACATATATAGTTAAATAAAATAAGAAAGATGATCAATTTTGCATACTGCAATGGGTCACTGGTGGCAGCAGAGTAAAATGTGGACTCCATTTGATAGTTTATTTGTTATGACACTTACATTTGTTATGTCTGTTTATAGTGTTTATGCATATTTATGACTCAGTCCTAACAGTGTGTGAGATAACAGTGTGTAAAATAAAAAATAAAAATCCACCAAGATATCATGATAAAGCCACAACTGATATCCAGATCAACGATGGCCTGAATGCAAATATAGCTATATATATTTTGATATGGTTATTTCTCTTAAAAAAAATTAAATGATGTGTATTTTGATAGTATTAACACATTTTCTAAGTTAGGTTCCCATACTAAAAATCAATTTTTAAGGATTTCTTTAACATTACTTCCAGGTCAAAAGTGTCCGAGTGCGTGATGAGGGTTGAGGCTTTTAGTGTGTACCGGCAGGCATGATGTGCAGGATCAGTCCCTGAGCTAACAGCATCTGTGCGCTGCGTAGCATGCATCCCCATCCCGCGTCAGAGCCGAGGGCCGAGCCGTCCAGCGGCGGGAAACCTCTCCTGTAGGTCATCCACAGCAGCGAGGAGAACGCCCGCCGGAAACACTCTCGCTCTCCTGAGAGGAAACACACACACACACACACACACACTCAGAGCCTGCGCCACTCAGAGCAACGGCACATCATCACAATCCTCTTCGCTCACCAGAGTAGCTCAGCTGATAGGACTGTCCCAGCAGACACACGGGACTCCTCTTACTGAGACGCGGCTTGCCCTTCAGAGACCAGCCTGCACAGAAACACAGATGTGTGTATGTGTGTGTGTGTGTGTAGATTAATCAGTTTTGATCACAGGAAAATAAATTATATTGTAACATACATTCACATAGAAAACAAAGTTCTTTTAAATTGTAATAATATGTTACTGTTTTCTTACTGTATTTCTGATCAAATAAATGCAGCCTTGGTGACAAGAGACATCTTTCAAAAACATTACAAAATATTACCGACTCCAAACTTTTGACTAATAGTGTATATGCTAAAAGTAACATTAATAATAAATTGACCGTGAAAAACACAAAATTATATTACATTTAATCGGGCCAACAAAGAGTAAATAAATTGTCTCATTATAAAAAAATTTTTTTTTTGTAACATTACTATTATGTTCTCCTGAATATATGGAAGAATTATCTTAGCTGTCAGAACTAACATGCTAATTCAATAAAATGAAATATCTTGCATACATTTTAAGACATGAAACTAGTGAAATCCTTTTTACTAAAACATACCGCCCATCTGAGAAGCAGATCTTTTAATAAGATAATGTTTTTAAACATGCGATTATTGTTTAATAAGAGGCATTGTCAAAAACGTTGGTATAGTGTTTGTGTCAGTCAATTATGTCAATTATTTAACCAACAACCTACAGATCAAATAAGCTTAAATTCAAAGAAATAAAAATGCTGGACAAATACTGGCCATCAAAAAAACACGTTTATATAAAAATGGTTGCGAAAATTGCTACACAACATCTGCACTTCTCCACACACCTCCATATCTGACGTTATTCCAGGCAGAAACGAGTTTGGTCTTGAGTTTGGTCTTCTCCTTGGACTGCTGGACGTGTCCGTCGACGTCAGCGCTGAGATCCAGCAAGCCTGGGTTCGAAGGGTTCGACAGGTGGACCACCTCGAAGGACGCCAGATCATCTGCAGGCTCCATCACTCACATCCATGACCCTGTTGCCATGACGTCGAGAATCTGAATCCCAGCCGTCCAATCAGAGGAGGGATGAGGGGTTACGGGTGATGCTGTGGGACAGTGAGAGAACAAAAGTAAAAGTAACTTACTGAGCTCTGTTCAGGACTTTCTCAGGGAAACACTGAGACACGTGACACACATCATGTGACTGAAGGAATCCTACAAATGTGACAAAGCAAAAGTTAAGCCACATTAATATCACTAAAAAAAATCCAAAAAGATCTTTGATAATATGTGTTTAGATAACTATTAGGTGTTTATGAAGTAAATATAAATGATTCCGGTTTATCTGCACTTTAAAGACGGTATTGAGATATATACTCTGAGATTTACCATGGTACTGAATGTACATATTCATATAGTATAGTAGGCTACATCATCATACTGTAGTACTACAATGGCATATGTTTAAACAAATAAGGTATTGTCATCATACCATGTCCAAATGTACAGTATTTAGGAGGATAACAGCAAATTTCAGATGTGAGTGTGACTTTATAACGTTACGTTTGTTGTTGGTGGTTTAACGTTATTGAGTTGACCGGAAACAATGTTTTGTTTATATGCACTGATTCGGCTTTCGGATACATAGACGGGTCATTTCTTTCACGAAAGGAAGCAGATTTTGAATATGTGATAAAATACTTACCTTAAAAGCTGTTGTGACTGTCATGTCATTGTAAATATCGGAGGATTTCTGCTGGAAACTTTCCGCATTACAAACACGCCGCGACGCCACTCGGATTCACTGCCTGTTTCTCCGCCTCTTCCCTCCTTCACTTGGCAACGAAACCCGTATCTGTCCTCTGATTGGCTGTCTGGAACTTTAACGCTCTCTGATTGGTCAATTAGAAAGTAATAAGCAGGGGCAGTTCTGGGTATAACCTGAACTAACATATCAGAATAATTTGATTTGATTGCAAGATCAAGTAACGTTAGTGTTTGATCTGCATTGTGTTTGATATTTTGTGTCCAAGTGGATTATTTCCCTTTACATTTTGATAAATCCATAACACGTATCACTTTATTCTATAAATCCTATATAGTTTGAATACAATTTTAGTACATTCAAATAATTATATTATTTTATGTTTTCATTTATGTTTTAAACAGGGAGCACATTAAAAATGATGTCTGCTGCAAGAGAAGCATATCTTGGGAAAAGTGATGTGATGAATCTTGATAACATTTTGTTTGCAGTCATACCTTTCACATATTTAATGTGTTATTATATCATTTTAATGTGTTTATTTTCATGTTCTAGCCATAAGAGGAGGAAAATAGAGGGAACACATTTTTATTGCAATGCAAAAAAATCCAATATTCAGCATCCCTGTCATTTTCATAGGTCATTATTAATGTTGTGATGCAATAGCGCCTCACAGTGTTCACTCCATTATTACAATACAACATATAGCCTACACATCATACATGAGAGATTTCCCTCTCTCTCTTTTTTTTTTAAACAAACATTACTAGAAAATAAGTACAACATAATTTGACAATAACAAGAAACTTATGTTTCTCTTAGGACTATATGGTCACTGTATTAATCCCAGTACCTCTTATACAGTCACTACCAGGCACTCTCCCAAATCTTGACAGTCTCTCATTACTCACTGTGTGAAATTGATCATTTCTCACTGGTAAAATCTTGGCATTCACAGAAGCTGAAGAACTTGCTCTGGCATTAATGTCCACATTGTTTTCCTGCTCTGAATTCTGCTCTAAAGCTTGTGAATAATCAGGTAAGTCTTCAACAGCTTCAGTTTGAGTCGAATGTTACGTTGAGGAGTAGGCTATTTGTGTATGTGTCTCTCCGTGACGTAACACATACCAAAGGACACACTATCTTTTTTATTTTAAGCAAAGTCCCTGTTCCTTCTAGATGTGACTGCATGTCTAGTGTTTAAACAATCTAAGAACTGTTGTTCAAGTTTATCAAGAATCATTGCAGGTTGCCATTTGCTATCCTGTCTAATCCTCACTCTTTCACCTTTCTTCATTTCAGGTAGCTCTCATTTCAAAATGGGGTGTGTTTTCCCCCCAAAACTACTTCAGCGGAAATCCCGCCATTCTAAAGATTTTATTGGTCATGTAAATCACAGTACTGATTGTCTACACTAAACACTGATCCCTAAACCTACCCCTCATTGTAACCTTAACCAATGAAATTAGCTGCAGGGCTGGATCTCCGCTTAACTGGTTTGCACCCAGTGGTATTATAATTATTATTATTTTTTTTTTATATATATAGAAAGATAAAAAATACAGGAGATTAATTCTCAACAAGAACGTTTGTACATGTATGAAATAAATAATGTTAAACTGGTTTGTAAACTGTAAACACTCAGTGTGGCTGGAAGTCAGTAGGTTTCTCTTTTTTCTGTTCTTGTTTCTCTGTCCTTCAGTGATTCTGCTTATCAGTGTTCATCAGTGTCTCAATTCACTCACTTCTTTTCATTGACTATATTAGTGAGCTAATGTAGGGAATAGTGAATGAGGGTATAGGGTGTGATTGTGAAAACAGCCTCTGAGTGTCGATTTTGAGCACGGTTAATTTACAGTATATTCCTGTAGGCTATTTTCTCGAAAATGACTAATATTACCCAGAATGCATTGTTTCTACGGTAGATCACTGTTTTAATGGAAAATGGTATGATACTGTCAGAATTTGACCTTTTTTTACAGCAAGGGTTAACAGTGCACATACACAGCAAAATCCCCAGTGTTAAATCAACACTGCTCAGAGCAAATATGGTCCCACTCTACAGAGTGTTAAAATAACACTGAAGCAGTGTTAAAGTTAATGAGATAATTGAGTGATTAATTGAGTGATGATTGAACATTAGTGATGAACACCTGCAGTTAACAAGCAGAATCACTGAAGGAAAGAGAACCACAAGAACTACAACTGACTTCAGCCACAGTCTTAGATTAAATCAACTAAAGATAAAAAGAAGAGATTCAATCTGTGAAGATCTCAGCAGAGGAGGATTAAACAACTCCACAAACAGCATTACCAGCTTCCCTTATTACTAACCAGATTGACTTCATTTCTGTCAGACGTCTACAGTTCTTATTGAGAATTAACAGAGGTTTAGATGTTGATGTTTTAAAATCACCATTAAAAAATCACCATTATTGTGAACAGTGTTGCCTTTAGTTGTGCAATTTGACTCTTGACTTCTTAGGGGAGATTATGGTCTTTGTAACAGTGTTTACTTAAACACATAATCTGTTGCATGGAAAGCCAGACTCAAAGACAGTCAGGTGATAAGCCTATAGTTATCAACATCATAAAGTTTACAAATTTTATCATTGACTGAAAGTGGATATTTGTTATATATTTTTTACATTTACATTTTACATTTAGTCATTTAGCAGACGCCTTTATCCAAAGCGACTTACAAATTAGGACTAAATTCAGCGAGTCATCATGAAGAGGCAAAAGCAACAACAACGCAAGAAGTGCTCAAAATACAAAGTTCAGGTATTATTCAGAGTAGCATTTTTTTTTTCTTTTTTTTCTTTTTTTTTTTCTATAAGGTTAAGTGCTCACGGAAGAGATTGGTTTTCAGCTGTCTTTTGAATGTTGTCAGGGATTCTGCATTCCGGATGAGGGTGGGGAGAGCGTTCCACCAGCATGGAACTGTGAATGAGAATGTTCTGGAAAGTGATTTTGTGGCTTTCTGTGATGGAACCACGAGACGTCGCTCGTTGACCGATCGTAGGTGTCTGGTAGGGATGTAGACTCGTAGGAGTGAGTGAAAGTAGGAGGGAGCTGAGCCTGTGATAGTTCTGTAAGCAAGCGTCAGTGCCTTGAACTTGATGCGAGCAGCGAGAGGTAGCCAGTGCAGAGAGATGAACAGAGGAGTGACGTGGGCCCTCTTGGGCTCGTTGAAGACAAGACGAGCTGCAGCATTCTGGATCATCTGTAGGGGTTTGGTTGCACATGCTGGAAGTCCAGCCAGAAGAGCATTGCAGTAGTCAAGCCTACAGATGACCAGGGCCTGGACGAGAAGTTGTGTTGCATGCTCAGTTAGGAAAGGCCTGATCTTCCTGATGTTGTGCAGTGCAAACCTGCATGATCGAGCTGTCTTTGAAATGTGATCTGTGAAGGTCAGCTGGTCATCAAACGTTACTCCAAGATTTCTGACCGATCTTGATGGGGTGATTAATGATGACTCTAGCTGGATGGTGAAGTCGTGCTGTAGAGACGGATTGGCAGGGAGGACGAGAAGCTCAGTCTTTGCCAGGTTGAGCTGCAGGTGATGTTCCTTCATCCATGTGGAGATGTCCGCCAGACAGCTTGAGACCCGTGCAGCTACTGTGGGATCATCTGGTTGAAAGGAGAGGAAGAGCTGCGTGTCATCAGCATAGCAGTGGTAGGAAAAACCGTGTGCCTGTATGATGTGTCCCAGTGATGTGGTGTAGATGGAGAAGAGGAGGGGACCAAGAACTGAACCCTGGGGAACACCTGTGGTCAGCTGATGTGCTCTGGATACCTCACCTCTCCATGCGCCTTGAAGGACCTACCTGTGAGATAGGACTCAAACCAGTGGAGTGAAGTTCCTGTGATGCCCAGTGATGAGAGGGTGGACATAAGGATCTGACGATTCACCGTGTCGAAGGCAGCAGACAGATCCAGGAGAATGAGGACTGAAGATTTGGAAGCAGCTTTTGCGATCCGTAGGGCTTCTGTGACTGACAGTAATGCAGTCTCAGTTGAATGTCCTTTCTTGAAGCCAGATTGGTTGACATCCAGCTGGTTGTTTAGAGACAAGAAGGATGTTAGTTGGTTGAAGACAGCTCTTTCAAGTGTCTTCGCAATGAATGGTAGGAGAGAGATAGGTCTGTAATTCTCTACAAATGATGTGTTTAGCGTTGGTTTTTTGAGCAGTGGAGTAACCCGAGCCTGCTTGAATGCTGTAGGGAAGGTGCCAGTATGGAGGGATGAGTTGATGATGTGTGTGAGTGATGGTAGAAGTGTGGGAGAGATGGCTTGTAGAAGGTGTGAGGGGATGGGGTCAAGCGGGCAGGTGGTAGGGTGACTGGAGAGGAGAAGTGTAGATACTTCTTCCTCGGTTAGCGAAGAAAAGGAGGACAGAGGGGTATTGGCTGTGGAAGGGGTCGGTCTGGGTTCCTGTGTGTGTGGAGCTGAGAACTGACTGCTGATAGCTGTTGTTTTGTTGGTGAAGAAGTGCGCAAAATCGTCAGCAGTTAAGGAGGAGGCGGGTGGTGGTGGAGGTGGACAGAGGAGAGAGTTGAATGTCTTGAAGAGTAATCGTGTGTTGGAGGAGCTGTTGATCTTGTTGTGGAAGTATGAAGATTTTGCAGCATGAACATCAACAGAAAAGGAGGAGAGGAGAGATTGATACATACTCAGGTCAGATGCGTCTTTTGATTTGTGCCATTTCCTCTCCGCTGCCCTGAGTTCGGTCCGGTGTTCCCGAAGAACCTCAGATAACCAGGGGTTAGAGGGAGTAGCGCATGCTGGCCTGGAGGAGAGAGGGCAGATAATGTCTAATGAAAAGAGATTAGAGTGGAGCATAAGGTGTCCGTTGCGGTATTCACATCCAGAGATGAGAATTGTGAGGGTGGGGGAAGAGAGGATGACACGGCAGAGGAAAGATGGGAGGGGGAAAGTGAGCGCAGGTTTCGTCTGAAAGTGACTGGTGGTGGGGGTGGTGGTGCAGGGGTAGAGAGTTGTAGACTGAAAGTAATGAGGAAATGATCTGAAACGTGGAGAGGTGTCACCAGGATGTTTTCTGTGGTGCAGTTGCGTGTGTAAACCAGGTCCAGTTGGTTGCCTGATTTGTGAGTACCTGTGGTGATGAGTCGTTTGAGATCGAAAGAGGCTAGGAGAGAGGTGAAGTCTGTTGCATGTGGCTTTTCGAGATGAATGTTGAAGTCACCGAAGACTAGAAGTGGGGTGCCGTCCTCAGGGAAAGTGGACAGCAGCACATCCAGCTCATCTACAAAGTTACCCAGCTGACCTGGGGGGCGATAAATGACTACAATATGGATTTGAATGGGGGTTGTAAGTGTAATAGCATGATATTCAAATGAGTTGTTGTTGCATAGAGAAGAGAGCGTGGAGTATTTGCAATTGTTAGAAACGAGAAGCCCTGTACCCCCACCTCTCCCAGACTGGCGAGGGGAGTGGGAGAAGGAGAAATTGCTAGAGAGAGCAGCAGGGGTTGCTGAGTCTTCTGGACGAATCCAGGTCTCAGTCAGCCCCAAGATACTAAGAGTAGAATGAGATGCAAAGGCTGGAATGAAGTCAGCTTTATTGACTGCTGACTGACAATTCCATAGACCCACGGAAAGAGAGAGAGGAGTATGTGAGGATGGGATGCAGATTGGCAGTCTGTCAATGTTTTTAACAACATTGACTTCTTTCTTCAGATCAGACATCAAGCTGAATTTATTGTATTTTTTTTTTAATTATTGGGGAAGTAATCTTTGGACAAACACACAGATATCAAGAATCCACATATGAATCTCAACAATGGTGACATGCTTTGTATGCCGCAATGCATTCTGGGAGGCACCATAGTATAAAACGCTTGGCTCCCTGCATGCATTGCAGTATGAAGCATGTCACCATTGTTGAGATTCATATGCTGCTTCTTGATGTCTGTTTGTTCCTTAAAAAAAAAATGAAAGAAAATAATGATTTTCCACAAAAATTCAGCAACGTAGGCCTATATAAAAATAAAAACATCTGCTCTGTATCAAGAAAGGTGTAAGCTATTTAAAAAACAAACAAATGACAACTTATGATCAGGGAAAAGATTAGTGAATCGCTCTACTTTATAATAATGAAAACTAAACCACCTGAACACCTTTGTTTTTGGCATTCTTTGTAACAAATTATGTGCTTTGGTAAATACTGTTACAAAGAACAAAATTGTACTTAAAATGCCAAGATTCAAACTGCCCAACTAAAGGAAACACCGATCACCACAATGGTGGCCAAACATTTTAAAACATCAACATCTAAACCTCTGTTCATATGACAGAAATAAAGTCAGTCTGGTTAGTAATAAGTGAAGCTGGTAATGCTGTTTGTGGAGTTGTTTAATCCTCCTCTGCTGAGATCTTCACAGATTTAATGTCTTCTTTTCTCTTCAGTGGATTTCATCTTAGACTCAGTGTTGTTTTTGGCAGCCATTTTAGTTTTAGTCTTAGTCTTAGTCTTTTGGACGAAAATGCTTTTTAGTTTTAGTCACATTTTAGTCACTTATAAACTTAATAGTTTTAGTCAAGTTTTAGTCGACGAAAACACAAAAAGGTTTTAGTCAAGTTTTAGTCAATTTTAGTAAAAAAAAAAAAGTAGTCTTTAACAAATTATTTTAGGTTAAAAAGTATTGGAAATGGGCTTAGGTTTGACAGGTTGTAGCAAGTGTTGCAATTCGAGTGTTGTAACTCAATTCAATTTGAGCTACTACAACATTACACACAGATAAAGTGGTAACAGTGGAATCACTGTTTTACTCCAAAAAAGCCAGGAATAAAAACATTCTTACTTTGGCAATTGTGGCTTTATTATATAATTAGTTAAATAATAATTAATGTTATAATCGAAGTTATATAATAATTATATATTACTTTGTACCAATTAGCCTACTAAAGCCGCGTACACTCGGTCTCTCTCGCGCGCAGACACACTCGTTCTCTCTTGCGCACTGTCGCTCGCTCACGCAGTTCGTTTCGCTTTTGTCCAGTCCGGCGCCTCATATCGAAGATGTGTGGCGAGTGACTAGCCGCAGCCGCAGGTGTGTTGTTGTTGTGTGGAATCTGGTGCGCGGCATGGCGGCAGCCGGGTGGTGGGCGTACCCAAAACAAGGATAGGAAGCGGCAGCATTGCTGATACTTTTTTAGCTCAAAACAGACAGATTTCACGCAAAATAGGCAGAAATGACATGCATTGTGAACGTCAGACTTATAATCATTTTCGTTCCGTCTCGTCTCATCTCGTCAACGAAAACTTGAAAACGTCTCGTCATGTTTTAGTCACCTTAGAGCCATTTTTAGCTAGTCATCGTCGCGTTATCGTCATAAAAAAAAGGTGCGTCAACGAAATCATTTCGTTATCGTCATCGTTGACGAAAACAACATTGCTTAGACTGTGACTGAAGTCAGTTGTAGTTCTTGTGTTTCTCTTTCCTTCAGTGATTCTGCTTGTTAACTACAGGTGTTCATCACTAATGTTCAATCATCACTCAATTAATCACTTAATTATCTCATTAACTTTAACTCTGCTTCAGTGTTATTTTAACACTCTGTAGAGTGGGACCATATTTGCTCTGAGCAGTGTTGATTTAACACTGGGGATTTTGCTGTGAAGTCCATTCTGAAACACGTCCGAAAATGAACAATAACTCAGCGAATACTCAGTCAAACAGGCATACAGACACACAGGCATGAAGCTTGAATTCTCTTCTTTTAATGTCAAACCAAAATTTTAATTTTTTCCAACTCAACGTTTTACCTTAACCCAAAGTACGCAGCAAAAACTCCAGTGTTAAATTAACACTCAAGAGTGTTAAAGTTAATGAGATAATTAAGTGATTAATTGAGTGATGATTGAACATTATTGAAGACACCTGATGTTAACAAGCAGAATCACCGAAGGAGAAAATCATTTTTTAAGACACCATTATGGTGATCAGTGTTTGCTTTAGTTGGGCTCTTGACCCCTTAAATCGTTAACTTTATATTGTTTTCGGCTGTTGTATCCGAGTTATAACTCTCAGATGAGCAAAGAGAAAAGTTGATCAGGTGGTGTTGGTTATGTTTAGACATAATCATAATTTGACCTGAAGCCCAAATCTCATTTAGTGACTTATGTCTAACTTGTTGATTACAGCAGCCCTGTGATTCTACAGCAAATGATGTTCAGCATTTCCAATATAATCAAAAAATATTTCTTAAAAGTTGCTCTGATCAAAAGACTTTTAAAATTACAAAAGAAAATTACTTCATTTAGACACACTGACATCAATAATCAGCCTGTGAATCTCAACAATGGTGACAATAATAAAGCATGTTGCAGTGCATTCTGGGTTCCACCAATCAAAACTCATTCATGGCTCCCATCATGCATTGCGGTATGAATAAATTATGATCCGAATTGTCTTAGTAATTTCCTTTCCCTAATTGAATATTATGTTTGTCACCATTGTTGAGATTCATACACTGATTCTTGATGTCTGTGTGTGGCTAAAAGAAAGATTTTGTTTTATCAGAACAATTTTAAGAAATCCTTTAAAATTATTTAGAAAATGCTGGATCTTATGCTGTGGAATCACAGTGATGCTGTGGAATCACAGTGATGCTGTGGAATCACAGTGATGCTGTAATCAACAATATACATTTAAAGGGTTAGTTCACCCAAAAATGAAAATTCTTTCAGTAATTACTCACCCTCATGTTGTTCCAACCGCGTAAGACCTTCGTTCATCTTCGGAACACAAATTAAGATATTTTTGATGAAATCTGAGAGCTGATCACTGCTCCGTAGGCTGCTAGGTGGCCCAAACTTGCTGGCCCAGAAAAGTTATAAAAGAGATCGTTAATATAGTCCAAGTGACTACAGTGGCTCAATCTTAAGTATATCAAGCGACGAGAATACTTTTTGTGCGCAAAAACAAACAAAAATAACGACTTTATTCCACTATTCATTTCCTTCTCTCTGGGCCTCATAAGTGTTTTTGCGCAGCGCGTCTGTGTTACACGTCACCACGTAGGCTCACTATTGGCCGACGCTGGTCATGTGTGTGACGCGCAGCGCAAAAACACTACGCGAACCAACTAGTGGCCCAGAGAGAAGGAAATGAATAGTGGAATAAAGTCGTTATTTTTGTTTGTTTTTGCGCACAAAAAGTATTCTCGTCGCTTGATATACTTAAGATTGAGCCACTGTAGTCACTTGGACTATATTAACGATCTCTTTAATAACTTTTCTGGGCCAGCAAGTTTGGGCCACCTAGCAGCCTACGGAGAAGTGATCAGCTCTCAGATTTCATCAAAAATATCTTAATTTGTGTTCCGAAGATGAACGAAGGTCTTACGCGGTTGGAACAACATGAGGGTGAGTAATTACTGACAGAATTTTCATTTTTGGGTGAACTAACCCTTTAAGTCAGAGATTAGACTCTAAATGAGTTCAGTGATTCAGGTCAAATTATGATTATGTCAAAACATAACCAACACCACCTGATCAACTTTTCTCTTTGTTCATCTGAGAGTTACAACTCAGACACAACAGCCAGACAAAATCTAAAGTTAATGATATAAGGGTCAAGAGCCCAACTAAAGCAAACACTGATCACCATAACGGTGTCTTAAAAAATTTGATTCTCTCCTTCAGTGATTCTGCTTGTTAACATCAGGTGTCTTCAATAATGCTCAATCATCACTCAATGAATCCCTTAATTAGCTCATTAACTTTAACACTCATATTTTAACACTTTAACACTCTTGAGCCTGGAGCCATATAAACTCCCAGGAGAGTTCATTTAACACTGGAGTTTTTGCTGTGTAACTAAAATAGCTTGTGCAGTGTTCATTTACAGCCAACTTAAACAGCTTTGTTCTTCACTTCTGTGCGTGTGTTTAAAGGGGTCCTATTATATCCTTTTACAAAGTCTTGATTTTGTTTTTGGGGTGTACTAGAATATGTTTTCATGTTCAAAAAACCCATTATTTTTAAAATTTTTACATTATTACAGCTCCTCTCTCTCCCAGTCTGGTTGAACGTGTCGTTTTCGAAGTCCCTCCTTCCGACATACGAAATGTGCTGTGATTGGTTAGCTGGAACAGTGTGTTGTGATTCGCAAAGCTTAGCGTGTATTCAGGAATTGTCCCGCCCCTACATAACCGCAAGCTCTACTCAGATGCAAATATTAACGATGGCATCAATTTCAAACCATTTCAAACCCGATTCAGACCCTGACAATGTTAACGAACAAGAAGATCGTGCAGAACGGATTTCAAGCATGGACTTTGCAAGCTCGAATTTCACAGGGCATTTCAGAGTGGTATGTTTTTTTTTTGTATTTTTCTTATAGAAATCAATGAGATTCATTGTTGTGTTACGCAGCACATCTGTTCGATGATGTATGTTTAAATGTGAATAAAAGTCTAAATTAAATCTGTTCATCATATAAAGCGATTGAGTCTCTTCAGAAAATTTAGACTAAGCCGCTCAATTCATATGGATCAGTTTTGCGATCTCTTTATGCATTTTTTTGAAGTGTCAAAGTTGTAGTTGCGTAGCTGTCAATGGAGGAACAGAAATCTCTCAGATTTAATTAAAAAGATCTTCATTTGTGTTCTGAAGATGAATGAAAGTCTTACGCGTTTGGAACGACACAAGGGTGAGTAATTAATGACAGAATTTTCATTTTTGGGTGAACTAACCCTTAAAATCTAGTTCCAGACTAAACTGAATGTTTGAGCTGTTTTAACTGAAAGCAACTTGCTCTGGCATATCTTAAAATAATTATGTCTGTGCCATTATTTTGTCTCAAAATGCACACCAGTAATGTTTTTTTCTTCTAAGACACATTTATAAAAGCTATTTAAAAGTCCTAATTTAACTAAGGCCTAATCCTGGCTTAATCTATGCCCTGTTTGTGAAACCAGGCCTTGAGGTATAAGACAGTGAGAACGTCTTTTACGAGGAAATGAAATGCTTATTACTGATAATCATGTAATTGAATCAGACACAACAGTATAATGGTCTGTCTTAGAATGGTCTGTTCCTCTATGAATCTTCAAGAAAAAGACTTCTGCTTTGTTGGGAAACAGACTTCTGACCTTAAAAACTGAGGGAGGCCTTCACAGGAAAGAGCTGTTGTGGCAAAAACAATAATTAAACAATCATCATCACTGCATAAGAGACACCAAGAATCAAATTGTATTTAAAAGATATTTATTCTCCTCCATGAGGCTTAGTCACAAAATCACAGCAGCTACCCCGTGACGTGAGCAAGACCTGACACCCAGCCCAGGAAATTCCCTTCTTATACTCCTTCTTCAAGGTCTTTTCTCTGTAGTTTTCCACTCACCCAGCATGGCTACATCACATTTAGAATAAAATGACCCCTCTAACCCCCCTTGGCTAAATTATCTTCCATACCTAAAGAGTTAAAGGTTCTTAACCATTTGTCTTACTGTGCAGGTCTTGCTTACGCCAGGTGTACAAACATACATATATCCTGTTCACATTCCACAATATAGACATGTGACATTATGTTGCAATATATGTTGAAGATCAATGGAAATCAAATGTTCCCATTACAATTCCCCCTTTTTATCATTCTCTGATAAACGATTGGTTTCATTAGTACTCATGCTTGTTTATAATGCTAAGAAAACTCATACATGATTATAATTTCACTCAACATCAAACCCATAAATGATTATAATTGTTTCAAGTCTTTACATCACAGTTATACTCTTCATGTCTGATTTTCGTATACTGTACCTGATCACTCTACTTGAACCTTATGGAAAAAGATTAAAAGGGAAAAAGCTTAGGCTGTTTTTGTAAGGATAGGCCCTTAATTTCATAGCAAGCAAGTAAAGGTTTATCTGAAGCCGGGCTAAATAAGCAAGCACTGTTGCTGTATTCCCGACCTAGGTCGGACCCTCAGTCACCTCAGTATAAACAAGAAATAGTATAGATTGTATTAGTAGGAAAAACATATCAATTCAACAAGCTATAAAAATAGCTTGATCCAGCAAGCTATAAAAATACAAATAATAAATAGTAGATAAAAATCCCTCATTTCAAACCCTGTCCTTTTACGCCACCTCGTAACACGGATGACTGCTGCTTTTAACCCTCTTTACATATCATCGTCCTCAGAAAATAAGAAAAATTAAAGCTGCAAGCAGCATTTATCGGGGTTCAAGCAGTTAAGGCCTTTAAAAACAAAAGCATCAAAAGTTATTGAGTTTTATTTAGCAAGCATTTAACCACTGACATATATGATGGAAAAGACCATTTACAGCCAATACAGGCCATTTAACATAGGAAATATATGGTTTTCAAAGCTTTTTGACAGTTATAGCACCTTTTTGCCTGAGTCTTCTTACAGTCTTGCCTGATCTCCACCACTTTTATTAGTAGTACTCAAAGTGTGCCCATATATATGTGTCAAATTTGTTGTAAATATGTAATTTTGATAAGGAGTTTAGACAATTATATTCAGTGGCGTAACGAGCCAACACCGGGCCCTTAAGTAGGATTATCAAGGCGGGCCCCTTGATGACGCAATTGATGACATTGATGACGCAATGTCCGCGAGTAGGCTACCATGAATAGGGCAGGATATGATCATACACAGCATATAAGAAATTAGATGACTAAAAAAATCAGGAGAAGCCTACGCTCACCAAAACAAAACAAAAAAACAAACAAAAAAAAACCCACTGGTGACAGCGCACCATAACACATTGTTAGGCCAAGGTCCAAATACATAAAAAAGATGCTCTCTTACATTATAGCGGGATTTTCCGGGCTTTCCTATGTGCAACTGCAAAGTTGTCGATTAGATCAGGATTGTGCGCACGGGCATTCTCAATTGACCCTTTGCAGGGAGTTTGATTGACAGGCGATCTGACTAATCATAATCCGCCATTTTGTTCCACAAAGCAGTCAGGAGAGTTAGTAGATTAACATTGGAGGATTTAAATTTGAAAAACAAATTGTACTGACGTCTTAGCACTTTAAAACAACATTCCTTTTATGTTCATTCATGTTTATTTTAATGCTATAAATTAACTAGAAGGAAGAGATGATTGGTTCACGAGCAGCTTTAACTGAGCCTCGAGTCTACAGCGATCTGTCAGACACATTAAAGAGTCACAAAACAGTATTTATTGTTTAAATGTCTCTAGAAAATGACTACATTTGAAAGGTGAGACTTTTGGCGATTTTCCATTACCAGTACCAGCTCAACTCAACTTGACTCGACTCGGCTTTGCGAATGGTCATTGACAGTATGGACGGGGATTCGCCAGTCCCAATTCAAAACAAATTTCATCACAATCCATCATTGTTCGTTTCAAACATGTGAGAGCATCAAAATGATCCATGGGTGAAATTGATTGGATTTAATTCATTTTTTTTGTCAGTTCCTATCATAATTTTAACATTTTGGCGTTATTGTTTAGCTATTTACCTATGTTTTCAAATTTCCTTTGTTTTTTTGTTGTTGTCTCGATCGGACTAACGGCTTTGAAGATAAAAAATTTTTTAAAGCTCTAAATGACACTTACAAAAACCATAAGGCGAAACCTGGCATGTTTGGTATTGTTGGACTCGGCAAGGATTCAGGAGTCTTAGGAGGTCACTCCTGTGAAAAAACACTGGCATTGTGCCAATGACGTATACTGAGTTTTTTGTTCTCATAGACTATCATGGCACCCTGGACAAAGACACTGCGTGCCAATTTTCAGTAGACTAACAGTTGGGTGCGCTTATAGCTATTTTCATGATTTTGTTCACTGTTATAGCGCCACCAAGTGGCCAATTGTCACGATTTTTTTCATGTCAACTCAGATTGAGATTATGAATATGTGTCCCAAGTTTAGCGAAAATATCTCTTTCCGCTCACAAGTTATAACCATTTTATAGTGCCATCAACTGGACAATTGTCATGATTTTTTTTTCACGTGACCTCAGAATGAGCTCATGAACATGTGTCCCAAGTTTTGCGAAAATATCTCTTTCCGTTCACAAGTTATAACCGTTTTATAGTGCCACCAAGTGGCCAATTGTTGCGATTTTTTTCAAGTGATCTCAGATTGAGCTCAGGAAGATGTATCCCAAGTTTAGCAAAAAAATATCTTTCCGTTCACAATTTATAACCGTTTTAGTAAAAGTGGCCCTGGTGCCATCAAATATTTTGGTTCCCCTTATCGACCGTTAATTGAAATTTTGAATTTTTTGGATGATTATTGATTGTCAGACTCCAGAGAATATTTTTGCAGTGGTTTGGTTCCGATCGGGCCAAAAACCTAGGAGAAGTTCGCAAAAATAGGTTTTTCAAAAAAATGCAATTTACTCGAAATTGGCGCGAGCAAATCGGAGATAGCCATTTTGTCCGCCTTGAGCCACAGATTCCAACGATATAAGACACTTGATCCTGGGACAAACGGTCTAAGAGTTATGAGCAATTTTGAACTTTTGGTTGCTGTAGCGCCACCTATGGGCCAGTCGGGGTCATACTCTGATATGTTGTCCCCAAATTGAGGCCTACCATCTGGCCAGGTTTCAAGTCTCTAGGCCTTACGGTTTGTCCTGCACGATGCGTTTTACAAATCCTTACAATTACAATAGGGTTTCAGCATTTCATGCTTGAACCCCTAATAAGAAAAGAAAACATACCCAAATTTAACACATTTCATTGTAGCTTCCGCTACTTCCATCATCTTTACATTTCTGTTCACCATTATCATCATCAGGATAGACTTTTATTTTCACCAATTGAACAGACATCCCTGCTCTCACCAGTCTCTGTACTGAGCTGGAAACACATTTCATAAAACATGGCAAGCATAACAATATCGCCAATCCTACTGCTAAAATTGGCAGTATTGGATCACCCAGTATGCCCACCCTCCCCAGAGAGTCATGAACCGACCAACCCATTTGTCATTCGCATACTTCACATCATTGAATAGATTTTCTACTTTTCCTGAAAACATTTGTACCAATCAAATCATTAGATCTATATCAATACTAAGCCCTAGTTTGATTTAATCAAATAATCATCAAAATCGTCACAAAACAAATTATTCTGCTAAACTTAAACCATTAGTTGGTCCACATCCTCCTCCAGGTGTGTTGATCATCTCGTTCGCCCCATGGACATTCCGTCTTCACCAGGGTGACTCTTTGCGAGTCGTTGCAATGGGCTTTCCCTCGCTGGCAAGGGAGGCCCTTGCTAGCACGAGCCCTTGATCCCTCACTTTCTGCTCTATGGGATGGTTGAGGCTTGTCGGTGTAGTCTTAGGTGAGAGGCTTGGACCCAGGTGTCACACTCTCCAACCATTTTCTGATCATTACAAGATTTTTCCCTCAGATCACGACCGCACCCCCACTGAAATGAACCATTTCCTGCCTGCTGTCACCTGTGAATGGAGACCTTAAGCATTTGGGTTAGTGACCGCTTGTCTAGCCGGTCGTCCTTTTGGTCTGACCTGTGGAATCAACAACCTGAAACATATTATCACCAGATAATTTCGTGCTCACTTAATAGCACTCAGAGTCATTTTTTCCCACTGAAAAACACTCAACCCACTTTGCTCATGTTAACAAAACAATATTTATACATTTGGAACAGAATCAGTTCTGTTTGATGCAATCCATCCTGACATTCTGCAAAAGGAAAGTTTTAAGTTATGCGCTGCGCAGGTGGCACCTTTCTGGCACATTCTGCCCTGTATCAAAAGTCTGCATGCTCTGTAAAGAAAAACAAATGTTGAGGTTACTGTCAGATAGTAAAGTACACATAGTTTCTTTTGTCTGTTGTGCTGCCGCGGCCTTCGCTGCCGCAACTGCCCTGGCTTTTCCTGTTGAAACAGTCCCTGTTATTAGCACACTTACAGACAGCAATTTTGTTAGGGAAAAGAATGACTTCTTGCAGGGCTTTTTCCCAATTAAACCCCGTGTCCTCCCAACATTTATTGTCCCACCTGTTCGATTGCATTCAGCAAATGTGAACCCCTTGGTATGGCATTATTACCATCCCCCTTTTGATGCATGATCCAACTCGTTCATCAATTTAACATAATGGTGTTTTGGTAAACACTAACCCAAACGTTGTCCTTCAGCCAAATTTCCCCCAGACATCTTTCTCTGCCTCTGAAACAAAACATTACATTCTTCACTCCAAGCCACAATCTCATCTTCTTATCGAAGTATTTGAATGGCAGCAGCCCTCAGTTTCACCGCATATCCTGCTTTTCGGGCCTGTTGTTTGGTCTCGCAACTCAGTCATCTACAACATTTTCCAATGTCAAAGTCATCAATTGTTTCTATCAGGTCAGGTCGTGGTGTACAGACTTGGTCAGTATCAGTCAAACAACATTCTCCTCCTTTGTTCAGTTCACAATATTCATAAATGGTAGGGGCTCTCTGGATAAGTTGATATTGACTTAGCCAATGTGTCACTTTTGTTGTTGCCATCAAATCTGTAACATTTTCTCAACCCATAATGGACGGCGATCTGCAACTTCACAATTCCAATTTACATAAATACTTAAACTGATCCAGAAAGTAATTCAAATCAACACCATAAATGTCAAAAGTAATCACTGCCAGACAGAGCTTGATGACTAATCACCTTAAAGCTTGCCCCATGTTCTGTATTGTCTTTTCATCAGATTTTTGGCTTCTTTAAAATTTGTCATTTGCCTTAACCCATCTGTAATGATAAAACTCATTCCAGAGGTTAATGACACAATATACACACTATTCAGATGGAATAGCTCCCCTAAACAAACACATACGAAACATGAATTAACACTCATAAAACATACAATGCTGTCACCATCAAACACACACACGCATACCTGACTATGAACCGCTCATATTCTCATATTCATATCTTTTGGTGTTTACTCTAAACATATTTAAATTTTAAATAAGATTTTAAACTTCACATTTTCCTGTAGCTTTTATCTAATTTTACATGGTCTCTTTACCAGTTTCAAAGCACGTCTGTTCATTATTCATCTTTTTCTTAGAAAAGTCAGCTGGGTTGTTTTGGTTCATTATCATTATTTTGCTTCAGCTTGCTTTAGCAGGCCGATAACAGAAAGACAGACAGAGTACCATCCCTTCCTCCACTCAAGCAGTCTCTCTGTCGCACTATAAACAAATAATCTTTTCAACAGCCTCCTAAGACTGTAACTTAGACAAAATATAATAATAAATTCATTACAATAACCTTTGACCATTAACCTTTATCCAGACTTTTCTTGAATCTACAAAAGCTGTAGATTCACAGCTTTTACAAATTTTTACATTTACAAATTTCCCTTTAAATGTATGAAATCTGTACTGCCTGTAGCATGATTTCTTTTAACATCTCCATGTCTATGGTTTTCAACTAAAACACTGTGCCTTACTATAAATAGCTTATTATCATTTATGACACAGGCTCACATAACAGCTTTTAGCTGACATTGAATGAGAGAGAGACTCTGAAGCATTCAGGACTGGTACACTGCACTCTCATAAACTTCTAAAATCAAACTTTATCTACCATCTTTTAACTCTAGCCCAGCCTAATACATTCTCCAGAATTGACATGTATTTTCAAACAACCACATTTTATATTTGTCTTTTGCCCACATCAGGGAATTTAGACATTACAAATTTCCACTCAGATCGTGTCTCTGTGCGAGTGCGAACTGGCCGTTTCAGCCACAGCACACACCAGATTCAGATCAGCAAAACATCAGCTCCTAGTTCTTTCATGGTCAACACTATTCCTCCACGTTCAAAACACTAACAAGCTGTTTGTTTAATCAGATGCCTTTCTACACATTTTACATTTAGCAACTGTTAATCCAGTAATACTGCTTCTGCTTATTTGATCACATTTCATCTAAATTTTAGTTGTCAATTACTTCAATGTTTTTTCTAGGAGTTTATAAATCTGAAATTAGGATTCACACTAACTTTGAGGAGGCTAGCACTCTCCACTTGTGATACATTTTTTGCAGTTATCATTGTAAATAATCCGTGAGATTAGTCTCTCTATATCATCTAAACCATTTTAAAGTGTTCCATTAAAACACAATCATCCCTTTCGTTACTTTTATGTATTTTGCAACTCATATTTTGTCATTATCTGTAATTTTACATCAACCTGTATTCATCAATTCACTAGCTCTTTCCTTCAAAAGGATTCCCTTAAGACTTAAATCTTATAACCTTCAATATTCTTACGACTTCCATCTATCAACTTTCCTTTAACTTTCTTTTCTCCCTTATTTACTTGCACGTTCTTTTCACTTTCTTTAGCACTGCGTTCACATTCTTAGTTCTTTCTCAGACGAAAACTTTAATATCGTCATTTAAATACCCAGATAGCAACATTGTTTCGGCCCGGATACGGCCCACATCTGGCACTTGTGGAATACGGATATGGCCCACATGCAGCGTGGAATGACGGCCCTTGTGTGGCCCACTCCTGTTTGCCAGATCTGGGCCACAAGCAGGCCATAGCAATGCCACATGTCAGCCAAGAGCAAAGAAATAAACCAGAACTGGACCTTATCTGAGCCACAAAATCTGTGTATATTAAATATGGAGTCATCTCAGCCTTAATAAGCCTGTTAACAAGCAGAATCACTGAAGGAAAGAAGAGAACAGAAAAAGAGACGAGCAGAAACACAAGAACTACAACTGACTTCAGCCACAGTCTTAGATGAAATCAACTGAAGAGAAAAGAAGACATTAAATCTGTGAAGATCTCAGCAGAGGAGGATTAAACAACTCCACAAACAGCATTACCAGCTTCACTTATTACTAACCAGACTGACTTTATTTCTGTCAGACGTCTACAGAAGTTATTATTGAGATTTAACAGAGGTTTAACTCTAATGTGTTTCATTTAAAGTCACCATAACAGTGATAAGTGTTTCCATTAGTTGGGCTCTTAACTCTTATTCTATCTTTTGTCTTTTTTGGCCGCTGTGACAGTGTGTGTGTCAAACACATTTACAGCAGCAAAGAAAGCTAAAGTGAAATGAGTTCAGGTGATCATGGTTACCTGTTGATGATTTTATATTCATCATGAAATAACCTTTTTCACTGTTGTTTTTGGAATCTAACAATTGTGTTGTTGCATTAATATTGTCACAACACAAACCCTGTGTTACTGCAGCATGAGATCCAGCAATATCATAACAAGATAAAATACTTTATCAAACATGAGCACAAAAAATAAGTTTAATATGACACACACAGACATCAACAATCAGCGTATGAATCTCAACAATGGTGACAATCAAAAGTACTTTGCTGCAATGCATGCTGGGTACCAGCATAGTGCAAAATTCCCAGAATGCATTGCAACGTGAATAAATTATGCAGCTGAATTGTCCTATAATTTTGTTTGATTCTAAATATTTGCTTTTATCTTTTGCTGTTGTTTTTGTTGTGAATTAATAGCTTTTCAGTGATGTTCTGAATTTATCTGTTTATCTAAATATTTGTGATTGTCACCATTGTTGAGATTCATACGCTGATTGTTGATATCTGTGTGTGTCAGCAAAAGCTAATCTTTTGATCTCATGTTTGTTAAAAGCTTTAAACTGATTGTTATAATATTGCTAGATCTCATGCTGCAGTAACACAGGGTTTGTGATGTGACAATATTAATGGATCAACACAATTGTTAGAGTCCAAAATCATCAGTGAATCAGTCTATTTCATGATGATTTTAAAATCATCAACAGGTAACCATCATCACCTGATCTCGGTTCACTTTAGCTTTCTTTGCTGCTGCAAATGTGTTTGACAAACACACTGTCACAGCCGCCAAAATAGACATAAGTTATACTAAGAGTTAAGAGCCCAACTAATGGAAACACTAGTCACTCTTATGGTGACTTTAAATGAAACACATTAGAGTTAAACCTCTGTTAAATCTCAATAAAAACTTTTGTAGACGTCTGACAGAAATAAAGTCAGTGTGGTTAGTAATAAGTGAAGCTGGTAATGCTGTTTGTGGAGTTGTTTAATCCTCCTCTGCTGAGATCTTCACAGATTTAATGTCTTCTTTTCTCTTCAGTTGATTTCATCTAAGACTGTGTCTGAAGTCAGTTGTAGTTCTTGTGTTTCTGCTCGTCTCTTTTTCTGTTCTCTTCTTTCCTTCAGTGATTCTGCTTGTTAACAGGCTTATTAAGGCTGAGATGACTCCATATTTAATATACACAGATTTTGTGGCTCAGATAAGGTCCAGTTCTGGTTTATTTCTTTGCTCTTGGCTGACATGTGGCATTGCTATGGCCTGCTTGTGGCCCAGATCTGGCAAACAGGAGTGGGCCACACAAGGGCCGTCATTCCACGCTGCATGTGGGCCAGATCCGCATTCCACAAGTGCCAGATGTGGGCCGGATCCGGGCCGAAACAATGTTGCTATCTGGGTACTGTTCTACTTTCAAACCCACATTAATACACGTCACTTTCTTTTACACTTTCTTTTACACCTTCTGAGTGGGCATTTAGTTACGGGCTAAATGCCCTGCTGACCATAATTAAAACCCTCTCTGTCACCTTGCCTATAGTTTGATCATTGAGCTTTCAAACGGCTCCAACTTACTGCACACCCTTGAAGCAGTGTGTCCCAATCAGGAATGTAAACAGAGCCACTGATAAGCAGTTCTCTGTATTCTTTTGACAGTCCACCAGTGGCGGATTCAGTGGCGGTCTTTTGACATCACAATAGCCGAATCATAATCTTCAACATTATTATTGGCAGCACATTAATTTTCATAAGCTGCACAGAAAATCACTCATCATATTCTAAGGGGTTTTCACAATGTTTCTGTTTAACTTGAATCACATTTGTCCAAGGAAATGATCCCCGACCCATAATTACATTTACTTGCTTTTTGTAATCATCGGCAGCAATACAAGGCAAAAATTTTTTAAATGTTCCGTTTCTTTCTTTGTTTGTAGCCAGTCAAGTTATTGTTTAAATATTCCAAACAGAATCAAAACTCGTACTAAACGTTTTCTTTTTAATTTCACATTTCTTTGAAGTCAGAGCTTCAGAGCACAGCTGCTTACAGCGTTTGCTCTCTTCTGTCTCATTGTTTGTTTCAGGACTCTTCATAAAGTATAAAATGTATACTATATGTCATCAATTTCATTAAAACTGGTTTGTTGGTTCTGGTCTGCAGATTCAACTTAATGTTATCATTATTTTCTCAGTCCCACTTATCTCTGCTGTTTCACAGAACCCAAAATATTATATTACTCATATCTCAATCCCTAAATTGCACAGACAGCCATTATAGCTGCTTTCTCCTTCAACTCTCGTTAGGAAAATTCTCTAGACATCATTATTTTACCGATAAAATACATAATTGTTTCCCATTCTGCTTAATAAAACTTTTGTTCATTGCTCATCTTTCCCTCTTCCATCAAATCTCTCACCGCTGTCAGCCTAGTGACACTTCACATTCCCTCCCTGGGAAAATCATGGTATTTTATTAACTTCTTGCATACAGAACGCCATCTCGGTGTGCCATACTTTGCCGCGGAAGGACAAGGCTAATCCAGCTATCATCTTGCGTTTTGCAAATCGCAAACATAAGACAGAACTCATGCGTCAAGGGAAGAAGTTAAAGGGAACATCAGTGTATCTGAATGATCATCTCACAAAGAAAGCGGCTGGTATTGCCAGAGAAGCGCGTATTCTGAAAAAAAATGGGAAGATCAAAGCGACATGGACGAGGAACTGTAAGATATTTATCCAGCTAAATGGGCGCACTCCGGAACAAGCTAAAGTCATATTGGTAAGAGAAATGAAAGACCTTGACCAATTTAAATAATGTTGAGAATTCCACTGAGTATTATTCTTGATACAACTCGAGAGAAGACAAGTCCTAGTGTTTATGTTTCCTGGATGAATAATTTAACACGAAGTAGCCAATGGATCAATGGATATTTTTTTGTTAGACTGAGGATATATTGTAACGCTGCAAATGGACAGAGTGTGTTCGTTTTGCGTTGGATGGAGTACTTAAGTTTTGGGACATTTTTCTCAAGGGATATAATGACAGTGAGTCTCTTTCCTATTAGTGGTTGTTTCAATGGTATTCAGTGGAGTCAACAAGTGGATATCAATATTTTGAACACTCGGACTTTGGGCTTTGGATTCGGGAGGACTGGGAACTGTATGGGACATTTCCAAATGGACTGTAGTTTTATGTGTGTGTCTGAGTGTGTTCTGTGTGCGCGCGTGTGTGTGATTATTAGTGTGTTGCCCGGGCATAAATCTGGATCGGTACGCTGTCTGTGTGCGTGTCCTGCGTATGTGTGCATAAACGTGCGCTCTATGAGTGTGAAGGGTCCTGGGGTTGGGTGGTCCAACGTTATGTATTTTTGGTGGGAAGGTGTTGGTAGGACAAAACTAAAAACAAATGTACGACAGTGAGGATGAATCGAGTGATGTGGATATTGACAATAATAATGTAGAATTTATAAATGGTAGTGAAGACATCATTCAGTACGATGATATAAATTATATCAAATGAGTTTGGCTGCGACATAGATCCGGATGAGCATTTGTTTAATAATATAATTAATGATTGTGTTTACTACACTGACGAGCAATTTAAATGCATTAATATGAATGGTGCCTTTAGTATTATACACTTTAATAGTAGGAGTTTGAATAAAAATCATAACGACATTAAACAATATCTTAGTCAGTTTAATAAATTCAGTGTCATTGCTGTTTCTGAGACTTGGTTGGATGCAGACAGGTGCTGTGAAGTAGAATTAGATGGATATGAATTGTTCACTACCAATCGGATAAATAAAAGAGGTGGGGGTGTTGCACTTGTTATAGCAAAAACAATAACTAACAAAACAGCATCAGGCATAAGAAACATTCAAAGTCAATTTGTATTAAAGAGAAGAAGTTTTATTCTCTTTAAGAGGTTTGTTCACAAAAAATACCACGACAGCTACCTCGTGATAGGAACAAGACCTGTCACACAGAAAACAGACAGTCTTTTTATACCTATAGTCTCTTCTCCTGTAATTTCCTGCTCCCCCAGTAAACCAGGTCTAACTGGAAAAAGAAATACAGTGGTCTTTCTAGACCCCCCCGCCCCAGAGTTTTACTGTTCTCCCACCTGCGAGGCCGAAACCAGATAACCCCTCTGTCTTTTGTAAAACATTGGCCCTTCTGACCCCTCCCGTGTTTTACTGTGTGTTCTTTTGTTCCCGTCACGAGCATACATACATACATACATCCATACATCCCAGGAGGGAAAAAACACATGATTGAATTGAAAAAAACCCACTCAATGTTTAAGAAAATGAATAGGGAAACAGTAAAACTATTCATTTTTCCATAACAATTTCCTCCTCTTTATCATTCTCTGATAAACGATTTGGTTTCATTACCATTAGTTTTGAACAACTTAAAACACGCTTGTTTCTAATTCTAAGAAAACTCATACATGAAAACACCACTCAATCGTCAAAACTCATAAATGGTTACAATTATTTCAAGTCTTTACATCACAGTTATACTCTTCATGTCTGATTTTCGTATATCTAATCGCTCTACTTAAACTTTGAAAGAAATAAGAAAAAATAAAATAAAAATAAAAACTTTGGAGCAAGCAAGTAAATATTTTATCTGAAGCCGGGCTAAATGGATAAGCACTGTTACCGCATTTCCCGATAAATCGGACCCTCAGTCACTCCAGTATAAACAAGAAATAGTATAGATTGTCATAGTAGGAAAACCATATCAATTTAACACCCCTGGTTGATTTGAATAAAAATGTTTACAAATAAAATTCAAAGATTAAAAGTAGAATAAAAAAAATTATAAAAAAAATCCCTCATTTCAAACCCTGCATCCTTCTAACCAATGTAGTTGTTCAAAATTAACTCTAATACTTCCATTATGGACTGTCTTTCATAGCTTATTACACATCAGTTAATAGATTTTCTACATTTGCACCACACAAATCAATACCTAGTTTGATTCAATCAAATACAATCATCAAAATCATCACCAAAAACATATTCTTCTGCTAAACTTAAACCATCAGTTGGTCCACATCTTTCTCCAGATGTGTTGATCATCTCGTTGCCCCATGGACGTTCCATCTTCACCATTTTGACACTTTGCGCATCGTTGAAATGGTCTTTCCAGCGTGGGCAAGAGAGGAATGTTTCTAGCACATATCCTTGATCTCTCGCTTTATTCTTCGCGTTGGCGTGTGGGGTTGCTGATGTTGGTTGGTTGATTTTCAAATCCTTACAAGGTTTTCCCTTAGATCATGATCACACCCCCACTGGAATGAGTCTTTTACTGTCTGCTGTCACCTGTGAATGCAGACCGTAAGTGATTTTGTTAGTGACCACTTGTCTTGTCGTCCCTTTTGGTCTGACCTGTGGAATTTTCAACCTGAAACATATCACTGGATAATTTCTTTCTCACTGAATAGCACTCAGGGTCCTTTTCCCCTGAAAAACACTCAAACCACGTTGCTCATGTTAACAAAACAATACAGAATCAGTTCTGTTTGGTTCAAAACATCCTGACATCCTGCAAAATGAACATTTTAAGTTAGGCATTGCACAGTGTTAGGCACTGTTTCTTCACTTTGCTCATGTTAGCCAGACAATATGTATCCATTTGGAACAGAATCAGTTCTGTTTGATGCAATCCGTTCTGACATCCTGAAAAATAAAAATGTTAAGTTATGCGCTGCGCAAGGTGTAGCATCTTTCTGCCACAATAATGACCCAGGCCAGGATTACTAGTCAAATTCATCTATAGCCATTGTTTTCACTGGGCACAGTTTGCCCTGCCCGTTCACTCCTGTATGACAAGATCAGCTGGTTTTAGACAAAAGGTCCTTCTAACCCCCTGGGGCTTTCCTAAATGCAAATGGTCCTTTTGACCCCCTGGGCTTTCCTGTCCTTCTGACCCCCTCTGAAGAGTTGAAAGGCTCTTATCTGACCATTTGTTCATGTGTGTGTGTGTGTGTCTTTGCTCATGCCATGTGCGCAAAAGTCTGCATCTTCTGTAAAGAAAAACAAATGTTGAGGTTATTGTCACATAGTTTTCTTTTGTCTGTTGTGCTGCCGCATCTGTCCTGGCGTTTCCTGTCGAAACAATTCTTGTTATTAGCACACTTAAAAATACAAACAATGCACACAGCAATTTTGTTCGGGGGAAAAATTACTTCTTGCAGGGCTTTTACCCACACTGTTAACCCTTGCTGTAAAAAAAGGCCTAATTCTGACAATATCATACCATTTTCCATTAAAACAGTAATATACCGTAGAAAACAAAAATAGCCTACAGGAATATACTGTGAATTAACAGTGCTCAAAATCGACACTCAGAGGCTGTTTTCCCAATCACACCCTATACCCTCATTCACTATTCCCTACATTAGTTCACTAATATAGTCCCCTTGACAGAGTGAATGAAAATAAGTGAGTGAATTGAGACACTGATGAACACCTGATAAGCAGAATCACTGAAGGACAGAGAATCAAGAACAGAAAAAAGAGAAACACAAGAACTACACTGACTTCCAGCAACACTGAGTGTGAAACCAGTTTACAAACCAGTTTAACATTATTTCTTTTGTACAAAAGTTATTCTTGAGAATTAACAGATATTAAATTTTTGATGTTTTATTGAAAATAATAAAGTTATTATCACCATGATGGAGATCAGTATTTGTTTTAGTTGGGCTCTTGAACCATTAACTTTATTATATCAGTTTTTCTCTGACTGCTTTAACTATGAGTTTATAAAACACAAGTGTTATGGCAAGAAAAAGTCAAGAGAAAGATGATAAGGTGTTTATGACTGATGTGATGATTACATAATCATCCTGGACATGTCTGATTCTCTGATCTTAACCAGTGTAAAAGCTTTGGATTTATGGTTTTTCATATTAATCATATATTTTAATCTATAATGGGAAATACAGCAATGTTTCTGTAATTAGTTATTCTGAAGAATATTGAAATAATATAGTGTTTTAAAACTTTTTGAACTCCTGCTTGTCTTAGACACAAACAGACATCAACAATCAGCACATGAATCTCAACAATGGTGACAATAAAAACTTTCATGTCGCAATGCATGCTGGGTTCCAGGATTGTATAAAACTCCCAGCATGCACTCCTGCATGGATAAATAAATACAAATAAATTATTGCCACCATTGATGAGAGACATATGCAGATTTTTGATATTTCTGTGTTTCTACAAGACATTGTAGCTCTGTTTCTTTTTTAGGCTGTGCATTATGTGTTAAAAAATATATAATTGTAATTTATTACTATGGTTTCACAGTGGTGGTAATATAACACTTTAATACAGAATTTAAAACTGGAAGAGATTTAGTGTATGAACAGGCTATATGATGATTTTTTCATCATAATCAGTATAACTGCAATCATTCACAAACTGTGTGTGTGCACAAGTGCAAAGACACAGTTCAATCAGCCAGTGAAATACTAATGTTAAATATTCAAGGGTCAGCATCCCAACGAAAGCAAACACTGATCTCCGTCATGGTAACTTCAAACCAAACATTTTCAATTACACATCATAATAACAACTTCTGTAGATGTATGACAGAAACAAAGTCATACTGTTAATAATAAGTGTAAAAATGTGTAATGGCTGGAAGTCAGTTGTAGTTCTTGTGTTTCTCTATTTTCTGTCCGTGTGTTCCTCTTTCCTTCAGTGATTCTGCTTGTTAACAGCAGGCGTTCATCACTAATGCTCAACAATAACTTATTTCACTTATTCACTTATTATTCAACATATTCACTTAATTATCTCACTGCAACACTGCGTCAATGTTACTTTTTACTCTTTGTAGTGTGGATTTTCCTGTGGGGTTGAAAGGGTTAACAGTGTAAGATAAAAAGACACACCCACATAATGTATTTTAACAGTAATAAACTGTAAGTTATAAAACAGGTTTATACTGGCAACACTGTTGCCAGTAGTTTACTGTAAAATTTATTTTTTGGGTCACCATTGTGCAGAAGAGTAGAGCCTGTGCTTCAGTCCAGGAGAAGATCTACAAACATTGATGATTTGCTGCATGTTGCTTTATTTAACAGGCGGTGACTGTGTAGTTGCTGGTCCAGTGGAAATCTTTTTATGTACAATAGTTTTTTAGTGGTCTCAAATGAAAGAAGTTCACAGTAATACTTTGCTCACATTATTAATGCATTATACATTTTAGTTAATACATTTAAATGACAGTAGGTCAGTTTAAGGCAGCCGGTTTCTTCAAGTGTAATTAGTTAACTTGAATTTTAATTTAGTGCATTTTTACAGAAACAAACTGTAGATTACAGTAAAGAACTGTACAATTAACAGTATATTACTGGCAACAGTGTTGCCAGTATTTTACTGTAAAAAAAACCGGTAAGGTCTAACAGTGCAGTTAAACCCAGTGTCCTTCCAACATTTATCTTCCCACCTGTGCGAATGCTTTCGGCAAATGTGAACCCCTTAGTAAACCATATTTGGCAACTGTAATCATCCTCCTCTTGATGCACGAGATCTCATCTTGTGCATCAATTTAACATAATAAGATTCTCTTACATTTATCAGACGCTTTTATCCAAAGCGACTTACATTCCAAGATACACATTTACATTCTTATCAGTTCTTGCTTTCCCTCGGAAATCAAACCCATGACCTTGGCGTTACAGGTGTCAAACTCTAATGATTGAGCTACAGGAAAACTGCAATATTTGTTAATATTTATTTGGTAACATTTGTTTGGATAAAGTTTGCTAACCCAAACATTGTCCTTCAGCCAAATTTCCTTTAGACATCTTTCTTTGCCTCTTAAACAAAAATATTACTTAAAGCCACAATTTCATCTTCTTATGAAATTGTTTTAAGGCAACGGCCCAGAGTCTCACAGCGTATCCTGCTTTTCAGGCCTGTTGTTGGTCTCGCAATTCAGTCATCTACAAACATTCTCCAGGTCATCAATTGGTCAGGTCAGGTTATGGTTTCCACACTTCGTCAACGTCAGTCGAATAACAATCTCCCCCTTTTTACAATACATAACTGTTAAGGGCTCTCTGGATAATCTGATATTTACTTAGCCTACGTGTTTGTTGCTGTCAAATCTATAATATTTTCTCAACACATGACTGACGGCTATCTACGACTTCACAATTCTAATTTACACATCAATACTTAAACCTGTCCAGAAAGTAATTCAAATTTACTGCACATCATAAATGACCAAAATAACAATTAACAGACAGAGCTCGATGATCAATCAACTTAAGGCTCGTCCTATGTTCTGTGTTGCCTTCTCATCAGATTGACTCACAATCCTCAGCTTACTTTCAAATTTGTCATTTGCCTTAACCCATCTATAATGCTAAAACACTCTTTCCAGAGGTTAATGACAAATTTATACACACTATTCAGACAGGATAGTTGTCCTTAACTAACACATACTGTACAAAACATGAATTAACACTCACACTCATCCCTGACTATGAACCGCTCATATTTCTTATTTATATCTTTTCTCTAAAAATATTTAAATTTTAAATGACATTTTAACCTTACATTTTCCTGTATCTTTTATCTAATGTTTTTATTTATGGCCTCTTAAAGGGTTAGTTCACCCAAAAATGAAAATTCTGTCAGTAATTACTCACCCTCATGTTGTTCCAATCATGTAAGACTTTCGTTCATCTTCGGATCACAAATTAAGATATTTTTGATTAAATCTGAGAGATATCTCACTCCTCCATAGGCTTCCAGAGGGACCGAAACTCGCCGGCCCAGAAAGTCAGTGAAGAAAATGTTGAAATAGTCCAAGTGACTACAGTGGCTCTACATTAAGTTTATCATGCGACGACAATACTTTTTGTGCGAAAAAACAACAAAAATAACGACTTTATTCAACTATTAGTGTTCTTCAATGTGGGCCTCTGACGAGAGTTCACGGGAGCGCCACGACGCATGCGCGAGAACTGAGATTACGGCGTTCTTCTTCTACTACTACTTGTTACTGGCTGCTCACTCCTTAGGAGTATTATCGCCATCTACTGTACAGGAGGACGTCCCGACATTGCCGGGAGCGCAAAACGGTCTGTTTACAAGCAGCTGAAGACGCGCGCTGTATGTAAAACTGTATTCGTAAATATGTCCGCAGATTTCGATGTAGATGAAGATTTTTTTTTTTTTTTTTTTACCAACCATACTTATTCGAACCAGAATACACAGACATTGAACTACAAGAGATGGAAGATGCTGCAACACAACCGCAGTCTGCTTCTGAAAGACAGACAGCATTGGACAGCTGATGGTGTAAATGTAATCAGTGCCAAGCGATGCCTACTGAGGCCATCCTTAAAAATATTTTGGTTTGCCGTAACAGCCAAAAAAAAAAAAAAAAAAAAAGGGGTCGGTTGGTCGGTCTATATATAGCCTACATGGAGGCGCCCGCGCGCTCGTCTCTTAAATGAACCAAAACTCTACATTGAATCTTTAAAAAAGAAGAAGAAAGAATATAGGCTATATAGACCGACCAACCGACCCCCTTTTTTTTTTCTTTTTTTTTTTTGGCTGTTACGGCAAACCAAAATATTTTTAAGGATGGCCTCAGAAGGCATCGCTCGGCACTGATTACATTTACACCATCAGCTGTCCAATGCTCTCTGTCTTTCAGAAGCAGACTGCGGTTGTGTTGCAGCATCTTCCATCTCTTGTAGTTCAATGTCTGTGTATTCTGGTTCAAATAAGTATGGTTGGTTAAAAAAAAAAATCAAATCTTCATCGACATCGAAATCTGCGGACATATTTACGAATACAGTTTTACATACAGCGCGCGTCTTCAGCTGCTTGTAAACAGACCGTTTTGCGCTCCCGGCAATGTCGGGACGTCATCTTGTACAGTAGATGGCGATAATACTCCTAAGGAGTGAGCAGCCAGTAACAAGTAGTAGTAGAAGAAGAACGCCGTAATCTCAGTTCTCGCGCATGCGTCGTGGCGCTCCCGTGAACTCTCGTCAGAGGCCCACATTGAAGAACACTAATAGTTGAATAAAGTCGTTATTTTTGTTGTTTTTTCGCACAAAAAGTATTGTCGTCGCATGATAAACTTAATGTAGAGCCACTGTAGTCACTTGGACTATTTCAACATTTTCTTCACTGACTTTCTGGGCCGGCGAGTTTCGGTCCCTCTGGAAGCCTATGGAGGAGTGAGATATCTCTCAGATTTAATCAAAAATATCTTAATTTGTGATCCGAAGATGAACGAAAGTCTTACATGATTGGAACAACATGAGGGTGAGTAATTACTGAAAGAATTTTCATTTTTGGGTGAACTAACCCTTTAACCAGTTTCAAAGCATGTTTGTTCATTATTCATTTGATTTTAGAAAAGTCAGCTGGATTGTTTTGGTTCATTATCTTACTTTGCTTCAGCTTTCTTTGGCTGACTGATAACAGAAAGACAGACAGCGTACCATCCCTTCCTCCACTCAAGCAGCCTCTTTCTCTCTCACTATAAGCAAATAATCTTTTCAACAGCCTCCTAGGACTGTAACTAAAATAATCATAGTCATAGTCAATCCTTAATAGTTCACAAATGTCAAAATACAAATGTTTGACTCAAATTAGAACCATTACAACAATCTAAAATACATTATGCTATGATCTTTTCTAAGGTTATCTTTAGTTTAAATACTCAATTCACCTAACCTTCGTTTTTCAGAAATTTCTCTTGACTCATCACAAGCTGTTCTCATCTTTTAGCCACCACCATGTCTAACGACCTTCAGGAGTTAAAAACTAGTTCAATATCAAACATTTTTCCTTGCCCATAAGGCAACCAACATCATGTTCCTTATGTCACATCTTTGATCTTCTGTTAAAACAGAACGGTCAAATGTTTAAGGTGACAAACTATTCGAAGTCCCTGTAATCAAGATGGTTGTTGGTTGCGCTCTGTGATACTATTTACATATTACTGAGATTGGATGTAATTGTCTCTATATGATAATAAAGCTCTTATAAGTGAAGGAACATTTTGATATAGCAAGCAAGCAAGCAACTTTATTTATATAGCACATTTTTTAAACAACAGACGTTGCCCCAAAGTGCTTTACAAGATAATAACATAAAAGTCATACAACAAAACAAACATACTTTATTCAAAAGCTAAAGAAAATAAATAAGTTTTTAAATAAGACTTAAAAGTTGTAATCGATGGAGCTAATCGGAATGAGAGACTATTCCAGAGTTTGGGACCTACCACGGAAAAAGCACGATCTCCTTTTGATTTTAAATTACAACGAGGTACCTTTAAAAGTCGTTGATCGGAGGACCTGAGAACTCTAAAAGGAGAGTAAGGAACTATAAGATCACTGATGTACTGGGGGGCAAGGCCTGACAATGCCTTGTAAACAAACAAGAGAATTTTAAAATCAATCCTAAATTTGACCGGAAGCCAATGTAGGGATTGCAGTACCGGAGTAATATGTTCTCTCTTTCGCACCCCTGTTAAAAGCCTTGCCCCTGCATTCTGCACTATCTGTAAGCGGACAAGCAGAGTCTGGGGGAGACCGATATATAAAGAATTGCAGTAATCAAGCTTAGATGTAATAAAAGAATGAACTACAATTTCTAAACCCTTACTGGATAAAAAATGCTTTACTTTAGCAATTGATCTCAGGTTAAAAAAGCTTCCTTTGACAACGGCACCAATCTGTTTCTTAAAATTAAGTGATGAATCCATGATTACCCCTAAACTCTTTACATGATTCACATTCTTTAGGGATAAAGAACCCAAATGATCAGGAAAGCTAGATGAGACGGGAGAGCCTATCAAAACCTCAGTTTTACTCTCATTTAATTGGAGAAAGCTGCTAGATAGCCAGAGTTTAATGTCACTGTAACATTCCTGTGCTTTGTCCAACGAGCACGTTTTATCTAGCCTCACAGGAAAGTAGAATTGAAGATCGTCTGCATAGCAATGATATGAAATGCTATACTTTCGAAATACACTGCTTAAAGGAAGCATGTAGAGCGAAAACAGCAACGGTCCCAAAATCGACCCCTGGGGGACACCACAAACTAAAGGGGCCGATGTGGAAGAAAAGTCTCCCAGACTCACAGCAACTGTCCTGCCTTTTAAATACGAAGCAAACCACTGAAGAGCTATACCCTGCACACCAACCCAACACTCCAGACGATTAAGAAGAATTTCATGATCTATTGTGTCAAAGGCAGCACTCAGATCCAATAAAACCAGAACAACATGTGATCCGGAGTCCAATGATAATAATATATCATTAGTAACCTTGAGCAGTGCCGATTCTGTACTATGACAGGTCCTAAAACCTGACTGGAATGTATCTAAAATATTATAAGTATTCAGATATGAATATAGCTGTGAATAGACCACTTTCTCTAAAATTTTCGAAATACCAGGCAATTTAGAAATTGGCCTATAGTTGTGATATACTGTATGATCCAAGTTAGGTTTTTTTAACAAGGGATGAAGAATTGCATGTTTAAAACTGTTAGGTACCACTCCGTTCATTAAAGAACTGTTAATTATAGCTGTTAGGCTAGAACTCACAGTAGGAAAAACATCTTTAAGAAGATGAGTAGGTAGAACATCCAGTCTGCAGCTACCTCCGTTCATTTTAGAGACAATATCTGCCAGCTGCGCTGGTAAAACTGGATCAAAGTTAGAAAAAATATTAGACAGCGCAGGATTAATTAATGAACAGGAATGTACAGGTACTATTTCACTTCTGATCTTCTCAATTTTTTGAGTAAAAAACAATACAAAATCTTCACAAGTCTCTTGTGTGGCATCTCTCATAGCATTCCTTGAGGGGTTTAAAATCGAATCAATTGTGTCAAATAGTACTTTAGGCTGATTTGCATTATCTGAAATTACCTTAGAGTAAAATTTCATTTTTTCCTCTTTTACTACTTTCTGATAGTTAGCCAAAGAATTTTTCAATATCTCAGAGGAAACTTGAAGTTTATCTCTCTTCCACTTCCGTTCAGCTTTTCTACATTCTTGTCTAAGAGTGCGAGTTACATTATTTAGCCAAGGTTGAGAGGTTCCCTTGTGTTTCTTTAATTTAAGAGGGGCAACACAATCTAAAGCAGAAGTACATGACTTCGTAAAAACCTCAACCTGCACTTCAATATCCTCTCCAAAGGCTTTGTCTGTAACATGCGATAAATACAATTCTGAAAAAAGGTTTGCAGTTGTAGAATTAATGGACCTAGTATAATGTAAAGGCTGAGAAGAGATTGGATGGATATAAGAACAAACAGCATCGAATACCACTGAATAATGGTCAGAAATGCCCACATCTGAAACTTCCAGGTTTGAAACAGAAATACCAAATGATAACACAAGATCTAATGTATGACCCTTCTTATGAGTAGGACCAGTAACATGTTGTGTGAAATTAAAAGATTCAATAAGAGAAAGAAATTCATTAACCAATGGCTTTGATGGGCAGCATAAATGAATATTAAAATCCCCAAGGACCAGAAGTTTATCACAGCTAGACACCAAACCAGAGAGAAAATCAGAAAATTGCTGGATGAAATCCTTATTCAGTTTAGGAGGTCTATATACCAAAGCACAGAAAAAAGAATCCACAGTATCAATCTTCAATAACTGTACCTCAAAACTCGGATATTTTTGTGTGGATAGTAGTCTGCATTTAAAAGTGTCTCGGAAAACAGTGGCAAGCCCACCTCCTCGTCCTGAGGTCCGTGGAGAGTTCAAAAAGTCACAGCCTGGTGGTGTCAGCTCACCCTTCCCATCTGATCGCCAGGATTCAACCAGGTCTCAGTAATAAACAGAAAGTCCAGCGAACGTGACATTATAAAATCATTCAAAATAAAAGCCTTGTTTGATACAGAACGTGCATTTAAGAGACCCATTTTTATGGTGATTTCTGTCTTTTCCAACGAAACGCTGGGAGTATATTTTAACACGCTAAGATTGTTTACATTAACTCCCCGTTTTTCGTCATTTTGACCATTCAATTGATGGCGGTGAGAAGACCAAATGACTGGAATATAACTGTCAGAGGGAGCCATCTGAAAACTGCTATAACAGCGGCGTGATCCACGATGCACATACCGTGGTCGGCGCGTAATTCCCAGGGCAGCACATCGATTATAAACTCCGACTGGCAAGCGGGGCGAGAATTTTAAACGTAGCAAGTCGGATGATGAATAGTATAAAGCCATATCGAAGGAATGATACGATTGAAATTGACGATGATTAGCAGGGAGAGTCAAACAAACCAAGAAAGTTAACAGGAATAGCATTATCAGCTTCTGCTTATAATCCAAAAAATGCTCAATCCTACCATGGATGGATGAACAAAAGACAGGAATCAGGTGGTATCACCCTTGTGCGCGTCCTTCACCGCAGATCTTGACAGGAACGGTAGAAAAAACAGTTGCATAGTTTCCAAACCATGAACCGAAGACAGGGACCGAGTGATATCAGCCTGTTGCGCGTCGATCGTTTGCAGAAGAACAGCAGAGCAAACAGAAGCGTAGGCTAGTCTCCAAACCTGTGAGGACAGTCCTTTTCCCAACTCCTTCTAAATCCTTTTAAATCCTTTAAAATCGTTTAAAGTTCGTTTAAAAACTTTAAAATGTCTAAAAACGCTGGAGAGCAGCGGCAGAAACACACGCCAGCGTTCGCTCAGACCGGAAGTCCGGATAACCATATGTAGAACTATATATATATATATATATATTGGAGTGGAAGTTGTAGGGAACCGCTTATAGACCCCTCTTTGATGCTCTTGGCCCCAAGTAGCATCACAACCACTCCCTTTTCGTAGATAACACCTCCCGAACCTGGTGGGCATGGTGCCCCAGTGGCGGCGATAGCCCCTGGCTTAGGTTGTTCCCTTATGGCCATCAGAGAATCTTACCCGTCTTCGGGATCTACGCCTCCTGCACACTGAGTTATGGCTCTACTTCACTTGAGCAAAATTATCATAGTTTGTGATAATGAAATGTATTTTTTATTTTTTTTTATTTTATTTTATTATTATAATTTTTTTTATACGAGGTAACCAAGAACCATCATATCCACTTGGAACATTCAATATTGACATTCAGTGTACTGTTACTTCTGTAGCCGGAGCCATCAGCCCTATTTCATGGTGGAGGCTAATATCAGACATCAGACTAATATCAAGTGGTCCTGAAATAAACTAGTAAAAAATGTCACTTCTATCATTTAAGGTCTGCATTATTATTTTAAAGACTTACTTTAAATCATTCAGATTTATTTCTAAAATATTTACAAATTGTCCTCTAAATTTATCAAATCTGAACTGTCTATAGCATGATTTGTTTGAGATTTTCCATATCTATGATTTTCAACTGAAACACTGTGCTTTACACAGGCTCAGACAACAGCTTTCAGCTGACATTGAATGAGAGAGAGACTCTTGAGGCATTCAGGACTGATACACTGCATTCTCATAAACTTTTAACTTCAGACGTTGGGTGCTTTCACACTTGGTTCGATTGCCTGTTCCGAACCCGAGTTCGATTGCTCCCCCCTCCCCCTGCCCCCGATGGACTGTGTTCACATTATATTATTTGTATCCGAAACGCGGTACGCTTACGTCATCAAGCTGCAGTTGGCGCGTACTCGTGTTGCTTGGTAACCGCTATGAAAAGGCGTCAAAATGGATAGAATTGCTCGCTTCACATTTGTTCTTCTTTTTTTGAACCTTTGGTTTTGTTTTCAAAGAAAAGATACAGAAACACACTTGCGTCTGTCTGCCGCAAAAGTATTAAAACCGTTCCAAAGACAGTGGGATGTCCGCCCGCCCGCCGAATACAATTTTTGTGGAGGCAAGCAGAAATCATCTCTCTGCTTGCAGTGCGTCAATCCCGCATTTCGTCAAGGTAAGTGTATAACCCTTTTACAGTTGTTAAACACACACGCACGCAGGCACGCACCACATTATACGTCATCAATAGCGGTTCACTTCCGCGATTTGGTGCGATTGCGTTCATATCAGCAGCGAACCGTACCCGAGTTCACATGAACCGTACCCCAGACCACCTTTTTAAGCGGACTCGAGTACGGTTCGCGGGTGCGCACCCGAGTTCGGAAAACAGCGTTCACATCATCCAAACGAACCGAACTCTGACGTCATTCGAACCCGGGTGCGCACCAAAAGTGCTAGTGTGAAAGCGCCCTTTAACTCTACCATCTTTTATCTACTTTAGCCCATCTTAAGGCATCTTTTCCATAAATTACATGTATTGTAATTTAGACATTACAAATTTCCACTCAGAATGAGTCTCTGTTGCACTGAAACTTTGGTTTCAGTCACAGCACATGCCAGATTTAGATAAGCAAACCTGTTTTGGCCAAATCACAAGCTTATCTTTTAAAATCAACATTAACAAGCTTTTGTTTAATCAAATGCCTTCTTACACATTTTACATTTAGCAACTGTTAATCCTGTAACACTGCTTCTGCTTATTTTATCTTAAAGAAATAATAATATTCTAGTTCTTAATAACGTTTCAAATTTCATTTCAGTTTTAGTTGTCAGGTTTTCAATTACCATAATTTAATACCCGACTTCAATGTTTTCTCTAGGAGTTTATCAATCTGCTTCTATGATTCATACTAACTTTTGAGGCTGCGCTCTCTGCTTGTCATACATTTTTTTTTATTATCACTATAAATCATTCGTTAGATTTGTCTCTCTATATCATCTAAAACCTTATCAAAGCGTTTCATTCAAAACACAATCATCCTTTTAGTGACCGGTACTTTTAAAATATTTTGCAACTCATTTAGCTCATCTGTAATTTTACGTCAACCGGTACTTTTTATAGTTCTTTCCTTTCAAAAGGAATTACTTACACTTAATATCTTTCAATCTTCTTTACAACTTTCAAAAGTTTATCTATCAACTTTCTTTTCTCCCTCATTTACTTTTACAGTCATACAGTGGGCATTTACAGTCACTGAATGACCCCGCTGACCGCAGTAAAACACTCTCTGTTATTCTGCCTACAGTCTTATCACTGTGATCTTTCTAACATCTCCACCCTACTTTACACCCCTGAAACAGTGTGTTCTATTCAGGAAATGCAAACAGAGCCACTGATAAGTTCTCTGCATTTTCCCACACTGTCCCAGCTGCAAATTCAATTACAATAGCCGAATCATAATCTTCATCATATTAACATTGATTTACTTTCTAACCCATATTAACACAGACTTTTCTTTAAATTTGTGTTATTTTGGCACTTTCTTTGTTTGGAGCCAGTCAAAGTTTATCTTTCCAATCAGAATCAAACTTTTACAAAAACATAATCTGCAAATCTCTTTAAACTGAGAGCTTCAGAGCAGAGCTGCTTACAGCATTTGCTCTCTTTTGTATCAGGACTATTCAGTTACTCTTCATACAGTATAAAGAAATTCAGCATGTCATCAATTTCATTAACACTGTTTTTAAAAGCTTATTCTTCTATCAAACGGTTAGGTTGCAGATTCAACTTAAATCACAAGATTGTATTATAATTATTCAGTCCCACTTATCTCTACTGTTTCACAGAAATCACAAGATTCCTCAAATCTTGTTCTCAGTCTCTAAATTACACAGACAGCTATCCTAGCCGCTTGCACCTTCAACTCTTGTTATAAAAATATGGCAATCTATTCTTAAATAACCTTGTTTTCATAACATTAATACAATAAAGCACATTCACATCATTATTATTGGCAGGATATTAATTTCCATAAGCGACATGGAAAATCAAAATATTCTAAGCGGGTTTCACAAAGTTTCTGATTAACTTTAGTCACACGTGTCTAGGGAAATTATCTCCAACCCATAATTTCCTTTATAAAACAGACAATGTCCTTGTCTTTCAATGACTTAATTTCAACAAAATATCTGACTTTGTACATTATTGATTTCCCAAATCTTCGGACATAGCTGTCTTTACATCTATCTAATTGTGTTATCATCAACAACACTGATTACAAATCACGTATATATTAACATCCGGAAGCTGGGTTGAACAAGCAAGCGCTGTTGCTATACTCCCAGCATAGCTGGACCCTTTAGGTTCAAAAGACAATGGTTGTCAAAATAAACATCATTTCAATAATTATTTTATCTCTAAAATATAGATTTTTTTTTTCCCATTCTACTTAATGAACCATGATTCCTTATCCCTGTTAATCATAAAAATATTCTATCTTCCTACTATCTTTCCCTAAATGCTAGTTCTTTCTGCATTTATTTTCGTTTTCTTCTATCTTCTTCAGTTCAATAAACTACTGTCTGTTCACAGTTTTACACTCATGCTGAACACAACTACAACAACCCTTTTGTTAAACAATTATCCGTTTCCCAATTTCTTGCATGCATTTCTGGCCGTAATTTTTTTTTCATTTGATCGAAAACTGGTGTGTAAAAATGATCTGGTTTAGGCCTACTGTTAGATGACCCCATATTGGCTGACACTCTCTCTCCTGGATTTTCCTTCGACACGCGTCTAATAATCTGTGAGACGTCTCTGACAGATCCGATTTTGTCACCTCAAATCGGCAAGGTTTAGCAAATATGCTTCCTGTAATTACAGTTTACTCAATTTTCCCGTGAGCACTTTAGTTTAGTTTAGTTTATTAGTTTATAATGACGTGGACAATCCCTTTTCCAGCTGTAGTCCCCAGCCAGTTGTTAGAAGGCATACATCAAATAAAATACTTTCCAGCGCTCGACTGATTCTGGTTCACCTAATTATTCAGGTGTGGCTCTTCCGTCCACTTGTGGCTGTTTCGTCCACTTTTGCGAGACTTCCTCAGGTTACAGAGATTTTGAGTAAACCTAATTAATCAGGTGTGGCTCTTCCGTCCGTGTGGCTCTTCCGTCCACTTTTACGAGCAAGTTTTCGGCATAAAATTGACTTGACTTTTGTGTTTGTGTATTCACAAAGCTTAATAAATATATTCTGGCAAAAAAATTGGCTTGTTACAGGTTACAATCTATTATTTAATCTATTAATCTAGTATTATTTTGATTTAATACTGTGAAGCTGCTTTGATACAATCTGTATTGTGAAAAGCGCTATACAAATATACTTGACTTGACTTGATTTGATAATCTCTCCCTCGAAAACCTTCTCTGCCCATACCAAAGAGATAGTTCCAGCCACTATGGTTCACCCACAGTTATATCAAATTACACCACACAAATTAAAATAATTTTACTGTCTCTTACCCGAGATGCTTTTACTGCTGCTGAGTTCTTTTCTGATTCCAGTGGGTTCCTCCTGGCCCTGATATAGCAGTTTTGGCTCTTCTCTCTCAATTTCAGCGAGGTAAGACTAAAGCCTTTTGTGCTTTAGGGTGATCAGTCCGTCAATCCGCTTTCTCAGGACCAGAAGAAACCTCATGAAATCCCATCCTCGTCGCCAATTGTTATAGCAAAAACAATAACTAACAAAACAGCTTCAGGCATAAGAAACATTCAAAGTCAATTTGTATTAAAGAGAAGAAGTTTTATTCTCTTTAAGAGGTTTGTTCACAAAAAATACCACGACAGCTACCTCGTGATAGGAACAAGACCTGTCACACAGAAAACAGACAGTCTTTTTATACCTATAGTCTCTTCTCCTGTAATTTCCTGCTCCCCCAGTAAACCAGGTCTAACTGGAAAAAAAAATACAGTGGTCTTTCTAGACCCCCCCGCCCCAGAGTTTTACTGTTCTCCCACCTGCGAGGCCGAAACCAGATAACCCCTCTGTCTTTTGTAAAACATTGGCCCTTCTGACCCCTCCCGTGTTTTACTGTGTGTTCTTTTGTTCCCGTCACGAGCATACATACATACATACATCCATACATCCCAGGAGGGAAAAAACACATGATTGAATTGAAAGAAAACCCACTCAATGTTTAAGAAAATGAATAGGGAAACAGTAAAACTATTCATTTTTCCATAACACACTATACATAGATACAGATCTGGGGTTTGAGAGGATTGGTAGTGAGTCAACCACCATTGATGATGTTCTGGAGTGTATAACATGTGAAATTATTTTAGAAAAATCTAAAAAATATTGTTGTTAGTTGTGTGTACAGAACACCTGGATCATGTCTAGACATCTTCAATAAAAAAATGGACAGTCTTTTTAGTAATTTAAACAAGGTCCATATTGTGTGTGGTGACTTTAATATTAATCTTCTGAATCCTCAGAAAAATGTGAAAACAACAGACTTCATTAATACTATGTATTGCAACACTCTATTTCCTCTTATTGTTAAGCCAACCAGAATTACTACGGACACATCAACATTAATAGATAATATTTTTACTAATCAATTAGCAAGTCAAATTACCGCTGGAGTACTTATCAATGACATTACTGACCATTTTCCTATTTTTAGTATTGTCAAACAATTACGAAATAATACAACCAAAACAAATGATTTCAAAGTTGTAAGACATAGAACTCCTGAAGCTATTGCTGCTCTCAGGGGTGACTTATGTGCCCAAACTTGGGAAGAAGTGTATACAACTCCTGACCCTGATAGGGCTTACAATGCCTTCCTACTTACCCTAATCCAATTGTATGACCAGCACTGTCCGCGTAAGAAATGCTATATTAAAAACAAAAATAGCCAGGATAAGCCATGGCTTACCAAGGGCATAGCTAAGGCCTGTAAGAGAAAACAACAACTCTATAGAGTTTATTTAAAGCAAAGGACTAAACAAACTGAAGAAAGGTATAAAATGTATAAAAATAAGTTAATTCAAATAATAAGATCTAATAAAAAAGCGTATTATTACAATTTGTTGGAGCAGAACAAGAATGATACCCAAGGTACCTGGAGGGTTTTGAATGGCATTATCAGGAATGGGAGAAAAAAGGAAGAATATCCAAATTACTTCACAGTGAATAACTCAATCATCAGTGACAAAAAGGAAATTGCTAATGCATTTAATAGTTTTTTTGTCAGTGTTGGGCCTAAGTTAGCTAATGGAATTGTGCAATCAAACAATGCAAAAGAATTTGAAGAAATTAATATTAAAAATAATTTAAACTCACTTTTCATAGAAAGTGTTAGTGAGAGAGAAATTATGGAAATTGTACATTCCTTCAAGACCAAGAGAACAACAGATGGATTTGACATTGATATGGTCCTCGTGAAAGATATCATTGATTGTATTGTTACCCCGTTAATGTATATATGTAATCAGTCTTTTTTAATGGGTATCTTTCCGAGTAAAATGAAAACTGCCAAAGTAATACCTATTTTTAAAAGTGGAGAAAAGCAACAGTTTACCAATTACAGACCGATCTCAATACTCTCGCAGGAAAAGCTATTTGTGAAACGACTTGATAGCTTTATAGACAAGCATAACCTGTTAAGTGAACATCAGTACGGTTTTAGATCCAATAGGTCCACTTCAATGGCAGTCACTGAACTAGTAGAACAGATATCAACATTTATTGAGAACAGTGAGTATGCTGTTGGCGTCTTTATTGACCTTAGCAAGGCCTTTGACACTATAGACCATTCATTGCTTTTAAGTAAATTAGAAAGGTATGGTGTCAGGGGCTTAGCACATGCTTGGTTAGAAAGTTATCTAAGTGACCGAAATCAGTATGTACACATTAATGGTATCAGTTCAATGAAGGCAAAAATAACTCACGGTGTTCCTCAGGGCTCCGTTTTGGGACCTAAACTATTTATTATGTACATTAATGAAATTAGTGAAGTCCTTAACAAATTGCAATGTATCCTATTTGCTGATGATACCAGTTTGTATGGTTCGGGAAAAGATCTTGAGCTGCTTTTGAATTCAGTAGAAACCGAACTTAAGATACTCAAAAAATGGTTTAAAGTAAATACATTTTCCATAAATCTGCATAAAACTAAATATATTGTATTTGGAAACAAGGTAGTAAACGACTCAAAATTGGGGAGGTAGAAATTGAAAGGGTGTATGTAATAAAGTTTTTGGGAATTAATATCGATGATAAGTTAAATTGGAAAGCGTATATAAATATACTAAAGATTAAAATTTCAAAACTTATTGCTATACTGTGTAAAATAAAAAACTTTGTGAATCAAAATGCATTATATATACTGTACAATTGCCTCATCCTTCCATACCTTAGTTATTGTGTGGAAATATGGGGGAATACATATAAAACTAATACAACCCATTTTCTTATTGCAGAAGAAAGCAATTAGAGTGATTAGCTATGCAGAATACCTTGCCCCAACAAATCCACTTTTTATTAGACATAATATATTAAAATTTCATGATCTTGTTGATGTTTACACAGCAGTTGTGATGTACAAGGCCCATAATTTCATGCTTCCTCATTGTCTATAAGAGATGTTTCAAACTAGAGAATCTAGATACAGCCTCAGAGGTACTGATCTGTTACAAAAACCCATGGCGAAGAGTAATACTAAGAGGAGGTGTTTATCAGTTAAAGGAGTTGATCTATGGAACAGTCTTCTTATTCAACTTAAGCGCTCTAAAACTATTAATGCATTTAAGAAAATGTATAAGTGAAATATTATGGAAAAGTGTAGAACACTTGAATGAAGTACATTAGAAAAGTAGTTGAAAGTGGATGTATAATATAATCTTGATTGTTGAAGTTTAAGTTATGTGCTTATATGCTACCATCGCTGGAATAAGAGAAACTGTATAATTGTGTCATCTTTGGATATAGTGTCTCAGTTGTAAAAGGGGTTAGGCAAAATAAGTCTTGACTTCAGCCTAAACCCCTTCGGTCAAGCATAATTTAGCATTTAAATTCCTAATGTACACATTTTGTATTTATCTTTCTAATGTACACATTTTGTGTTTTTTTCTTTCTTTGTTTTTTTCTTGTATTATGTACAGGATCTTTGAATTACATGTGACTAAAGATTTAAATGTTCATAATGACCAAAGAAATAAACTACTACTACATACATTTATGTCCGTAATTCTTTTTCATTTGACAGAAAATTAGTGTAATATAGAGCTTACTGTGAGATGACCCCATACTGGCTGATTCTATCTCCCCTGGATTTTCCTTCGACGCGCGTCTAATAATCTGTCAAATGTCTTCAATAGATCCGACTTTTTAACCCAAAATCGGCCAGGTCTGCACTTTCCAGTGCCCTGTAATTACGGCTTACTCAAAATCTTTCCGTGAGCGCTTTCCAGCACTCGATTGATTCTGGTACACCTAATTAATCAGGTGTGGCTCTTCCGTCCACTTTTACGAGCTAGTTACCGGCCTTCCACCGGTAGCTTTCTATGCCTGCACCAAAGAAATAGTCTCAGCCACCATGGTTCACTCACAGTCATACCAAAATTACACCACCACACAAAACAAATTTGACTGTCTCTTACCAGAGATGCTTCTATTGCCACAGGGTTCTTTCTGATTCCAGTGGAGTCCCTCCTGGCCCTGATAGCAGTTTGCTCTTCTCTCTCAATTCTGGGAGGTAAGACTAAAGCCTGGTGCTTCAGGATGATCAATCGTCAATCCGCTTTACTCAGGGCCAGAAGAAACTGCCATGGAATCCCAACTTCTGACACCAATTGTTGTGGCAAAAACAATAATTAAACAATCATCATCACTGCATAAGAGACACCAAGAATCAAATTGTATTTAAAAGATATTTATTCTCCTCCATGAGGCTTAGTCACAAAATCACAGCAGCTACCCCGTGACATGAGCAAGACCTGACACCCAGCCCAGGAAATTCCCTTCTTATACTCCTTCTTCAAGGTCTTTTCTCTGTAGTTTTCCACTCACCCAGCATGGCTACATCTAGGGCTGCAGCTATCGATTCTTTTTGTAATCGATTAATCTAGCACTTAATCGATCGATTAATCGAGTAATCGGATAAAAAAAAATGTGTGTGTTTTTAAACAACCAAAACAAATAATGCATAACGAAAATTAGGTATTTATTCCAACTCCAACATTTGGCTCCAAAACTAAGCCTATTTATTGCAATCTTGACCCATTTAGTGTTTATAAGTGCCAGTGCCAACAATTATATAACAAGACAGTTAAGTCAACTTACTGTAAAACATGTATAACATGTAAAACTATCAATACAAACTTAAATAGTAAAGGCCATTTGGCCTTAGTTTTGTCTTCTTAATACAACATTACAAAAAAAGGATTGCACCTTCTGCAAATTACCCACTGGAGAACAAAAATAAATGAAATGAATATAAAATATCAAGCCCAACAGGTACACAATGTATACAATTTATAATATAAAAAAAATAAGTGTAGCTTTGAAAAGGGGAATGTTTTATTGCAAATATGCATTTTGTTAAATAGAAAAAGAACAGCATTTTGTTTTTCACTTAGGCTAGTTTAAGTATATTATCACGTTTTGTAGTATTATATTTTTTTGTTAATTGAAAATGTTCTATGCTCAATTACTTTGGTAGCTGATTATATCTTCCCCAAAAGTACGAGTGGATTGGAGAGGCTGGGGAGTTTCATTTTTTGTTGTTGTCTGTAACTATTTGGCAGACGTGACATAGACTACAAATAAGGTCTCGCAAAGACTGCAATACAATATTTGTTCCTCCATCACGTCCTGGTGTATACAGTGAATGCATGCTGAAATTATTGTTGCGTGGCTACATAAAAGTTTAAGCATATGCATTGCCGCAATTGGTCTGACTGGCGCGTGAGACGAGGGTGCGTGTGTGTGTGTGTGTGAAGCGGTTCTTTTTTTAGGCTATACTCTCTTGCAGTTGAACGTGAATACATTTACTACTTTAAAACATCAAAGCTAAACATCATATCTAGTCAAACCGCATCACGACATCATCACTACAAATACAGTATGGGATTAAAATCAGTGAACATCAATATAGGCTTAGTCACGGGCGGAAATATTGGCGCTGGGTCAAAAAAAAAATGCGGGACAGAATCGTTACCTTGTTTCAGCGACGCTGGAAGGAAGCGATCCCAAACTTTAGACATTCTCTGCCGTTTATGGACATCTTTAGGCTACTCTCCGCCATCGCGCCAACTAAATTCAAAATGTATCACGCGCTATGGTGTGCTTCCTGAACACTGAACAACGGTCCGTGTGAAATCAGATCCCTGCGCGTATAGTGCGCGTCATAGGAATTTAACGAGGCTTCGAGGCAGAGTTTTTGCCTCGAGGAATTTTTGTAATCGAGTAAATCGAGTAACTCGATGAATCGTTGCAGCCCTAGCTACATCACATTTAGAATAGAATGACCCCTCTAACCCCCCTTGACCAAATTATCTTCCATACCTAAAGAGTTAAAGGTTCTTAACCATTTGTCTTACTGTGCATGTCTTGCTTACGCCAGGTGTACAAACATACATATATCCTGTTCACATTCCACAATATAGACATGTGACATTATGTTGCAATATATGTTGAAGATCAATGGAAATCAAATTTTCCCATTACAGAGCCTAGTTGACATTTCAGGACTGCGCTGTCGTCGCGTCCAGGCGCAGGTCCTTCAGATCTGGATACTGGCCTGGATCCGGCGGACTGCGGTAAACCTCGGGATAAACAGAGAGGCTAATATTAGCGTAGATGACATTCTTCTTATGATGTAACGAGTACATCAGGATTTATAGGAAGTGTCCCTGATTCCGGCTGACCTAATCTATGCAGCCTAACCTTGAATTATAAAAGTCTATAATGTGTTATGTGTATGCTAGGTCAAAGAGATGTGTTTTTAGTCTAGCTTTGAACTGACAGAGTGTGTCTGCTTCCCGGACAATGTTAGGAAGCCTGTTCCAAAGTTTTAGTGCTAAATAGGGAAAGGATCTACCACCAGCAGTCGATTTTGATATTCTAGGTATTATCAACTGGCCGGAATTTTGAGATCGCAATAGACGTGAAAGACTATAATGCGTTAAGAGCTTGCTCAAGTACTGCGGAGCTAAACAATTTAGTGCTTTGTAAGTAATCAGCAATATTTTTAAATGTATACGATGTTTAATAGGGAGCCAGTGCAGTGTTGACAGAACTGAGCTAATATGGACTTCCTGGTTCTCGTAAGAACTCTAGCTGCTGCGTTTTGAACTAGCTGTAGTTTGTTTATTAAGCGTGCAGGGCAACCACCCATAATAGCATTACAATAATCTAGCCTTGATGTCATGAACACATGGACTAATTGTTCCGCATTTGTCAATGAGAATATATGACGTAATTTAGATATATTTTTAAGATGGAAAAATGCGGTTTTACAGATACTAGACACGTGACTTTCAAATGAAAGATTGGTATCAAAGAGCACACCCAGGTTCCTAACCAACGATGAAGACTTAACAGAGCAGCCATGAAGTGTTAGACAGTATTCTAGATTATGTCGTGAGGACGTTTTTTGTCCAATAATTAGAATCTCTCTTTTTTCAGAATTAAGTAGTAGGAAATTACTAGTCATCCAATTTTTTATATCAGCTATGCATTCCGTTAATTTTGTGAATTGGTAAGTTTCGTCTGGGCGTGAAGAAATATAGAGCTGAGTATCATCAGCATAACAGTAAAAACTAATGCCATATCTAGATTATAGTCTGTAATCATATCATTAACAATGATTGCTTTTGAAGTAAGGGATCGAATATTCAATAACCTGAGCTTTATCATTTGTTCATCCGTATTATATCTGTTTTTTATTTGTTGAACGTAAATACATTTTTTACCCTTGAATGGGTTTAGGAGTTTTTTGTATGTCCTAATTCGGGGAACAGACACACTCTCTATATGATGATAGCTAGGTGAAAGAGGCTCTATGTGATGGGATTTATCTGACATTGGTGACGTGACACAGCTAGCAGACGGTCGGTTAAGCCAGTCTGTCTGCTTCCTGACCTGAGCCCCAGATTGTCATGTTTGAGCTCTAAGACTATGTGCCATATTACTAGAGAGAAGAGCAGCACCATCCCAGGAGGGATGAATACCATCTCTTTTCAACAGGTCAGGTCTGCCCCAAAAACGTTTCCAATTGTCTATGAATGCTATATTATTACGCGGACACCAATCAGACAGCCAGCCATTGAGTGAGGACAATCTGCTAACTATCTCATCACTCCAGCGAACAGATAATTACAGTGCCTGACATCGTACTTGCAAGTTCACACACCTCTTTAATGTTAATTTTGGTGATCTCCGACTGGCGGAGTCTAACATCATTAGTGCCGACGTGAATAATCATTTTAGAGAATTTACGATTAGCATTAGCCAGCACTTTTAAATTTGCTCTGATGTCAGGCGCTCTGGCTCCCGGCAAACATGTGACTATGGTGGCTGGAGTCTCTATTTTCACGTTCCGTGTAATAGAATTGCCAATAACTAGGGCACAATCAACAGGACTGTGGCGAGCAGGACGAGGCCGAGGGCCGGGGGAGAGCGGCACGAGGCCGGTGGCGTGATTACTCTGATTAGCGACACCTGCGAGACGCACCGGTCTCGTATCTCTCATGGAGGAGCGGAAGCATAAAGGAGGAGCGACGACAGTGAAGAGCGAGAGAGGACAGGCCTGAATTTGTGTTGTGTTTGTTTTATTTTATTGTGACAGCAGTCGTCCGTGAGGGGCTGCTGTCTTTTACTTTCGTTTTGTATTTGTTTCATTTTTATCATTAAAATATGTTTGAATGTTCGCCGGTTCCCGCCTCCTTCTTCCCATAACATCTGAACATCGTTACACTGGTGCCGAAACCCGGGAAGAAGGAGGAACGCGCTGTCAAAGAGCCCTCAACGCTGTGGGGAATCCGCAGTGCCATCGAGCATGGTGAGCAGAGTCCGTCGCCATGGACGTTCGAGGCGGTGCGCTGGAGTGAGTTTGCGGGGGGGACGGACGAGCTCGCTGCCGGCCGCCTGGGTGCTGGAGTGACGACTGCCGTCTGTGAGGGAGCGGAGGAGTCGCCGCCGTTCGCCGTGGGCCGGAGCCTGCTGTCGTCCGCCATGATGGGGAGGAGCAGGGAACGGGGGATTCCTGCTGTCTGCCCGTATCCGGAGGAGCCGTCGCCGTCCAACAGGCGGCGGAGGAGTGTCGTGCCGTCCACCAAGGGCTATCCAGCACCACCGCCAGGCACCGCGGAAAAGATCGCCCAGCTGGTGCAGGGCCAGATGGCAGCGCGTTGTGGGAACCGGACCAAGATTTTTTTATATTTATTTTTTTCTCTCCCCTCTCTCGTCTCTGTTGCTCCTCATGCTTCCGTCTCCTTTTCTCTCGCCTCGTCTGTCCATACCCCCAGGTACCGCAGCCGCCGTGTCCGGACTCCCCGGAGGAGGGGAGTAGAGCGCAGTCTCGTGGGTAACCCCCGGCCTGCGAGGGGCGATGGGGGTATGTGGCGAGCAGGACGAGGCCGAGGGCCGTGAGAGAGCGGCACAAGGCCGGTGGCGTGATTACTCTGATGAGCGACACCTGCGAGACGCACCGGTCTCGTATCTCTCATGGAGGAGCGGAAGCATAAAGGAGGAGCGACGACAGTGAAGAGCGAGAGAGGACAGGCCTGAATTTGTGTTGTGTTTGTTTTATTTTATTGTGACAGCAGTCGTCCGTGAGGGGCTGCTGTCTTTTACTTTCGTTTTGTATTTGTTTTATTTTTATCATTAAAATATGTTTGAATGTTCGCCGGTTCCCGCCTCCTTCTTCCCATAACATCTGACCATCGTTACAAGGACTTTCACGAGTACCGACCAAGCAAGGACTTTCACGAGTGCGTTTCAGAGTGGTATGTTTTTTTTCTTATAGATATGATGTTATCCACCATTTAATCATATATGTTGGAAAACTATGGTAATACAAAAAGTAATCGATCACAAAATCATGGATAACACACAGACCTATTTCCAATGACTGGAGCAGATTTTGAACACCGACTGAATACAACTAGTTCTCTCTGACTCGTCGCGTTTGGGCATTATCAGTCGTAAGTATCAAATTACATTCATAATCTACCTTACAGTTGTTAAGTGTGTCCCCTGCTTAAGGGGTGGTGAACAGTCTTACAAAAGCAAGAGCTTACAATAGCTAAAGTAAACACTACATCAATACTGTAATGTTAGCAAAGATTTAGAATAACACTAGAATAACACAAAACACGTCACTCGTATTGTTTTGAATGGAAGAAAATGCAATGCTCAATATGGCGAATAAGTCCCGCCTTCTAAATAAGAGCCAATAGGAGATTGGTAAAGTTATCGTGTCACTGCAGCTGCTGTTAGAAGCTCCGGTTCCAATAGAAACAATCAGATGCGCTTCCACTGTGCATGTACATTAGCTTGATCCAGCCTGAAAAATGTTGTTCCCTTTCGAGAGGTCTCTCGTATTGCGTAAGGCTAGCTTCGCTGACCTCCGGAATAGGAAGCAACTCTCCGCCGTAAAAACACCTCTCAGCGGGATAAAGCTACTAAGGACGCCAGCTTCATTTGCCACCTTCAGCACGCTGTGTCGCTGTGCCATCCGGCACGCGTATCCTTTTACTGCTTATCTCGTGTGTTCATCGCTGCGTTCACACTCTAAAAGAGTAATATTTTGAAGGCGTTGTTTCAAATGCCTCGCACCACCTGTGCCTCGTGTAGAGGCCCACTCGTCGGTGTAAACCGCCACATTCTGTGCGCTTCCTGCCTGGGACGCGAGCATGCCGAAGCTGCACTCGCTAAGGGCGGCTGCCCTGAATGTGATGCCATGGACCTTACCACTCTGCGGACTCGACTCGCCTGCTTCGCCGACGACGACCCGCTCCCCGCCCCTTTGCTCGAAGCCGCGCAAGAAGAAGCGCCGCTTACAAGGGAGCTTGAGCGAGCTGAGACGAGCGAGCTCACGCCGGCCCAGTCCCCGCGTGCCTCGGTCTCTCTCCAGCAATCTCCCTCGCCAGTCCTGTTTACACAGGCAGACCAGCGCCCCTCTCTGTGAGCGGGGGAGCTTGTGTCGTTCGGGCTTCAGATGAGGAGGAAAAGGAAAAGGATGACAGCCTTTCCCTTGCGGCTTCGGACTGTGATGACTAGGTGGGGTCCGTTTCCGGCCCCCCGCCATCCACACAAGACAGCGTGAGAGCCAACATTGACTCAGAGCTTCTCCGAATGCTCACTAAGGCCGTGGCAGACCTCGGGCTCGACTGGTCTCCACCCAAGCAACCATCACGCAGCAGGATCGACGAGTGGTTCCTACAAGGGCGCCGGCAGACCCCCCAGCAGAGGCCCGCCCCCTTCTTTCCCGAAGTTCACGATGAACTCACTAAATTGTGGAAGGCGCCACACTCGGCTCGCATCAAGCCCTCCTTTTCTTCAGCGCTCTCCAACGCTGACGGCGCTAAAGAGAAAGGCTACGAGGCGATCCCCCCCCTCGAAGAGGCGGTGGGCGCTCACCTTTGCCCAACTACCGCCGTGGGATGGAAGACTAAGGCTTCACATCCCTCCAAGCCTTGCCGCGCTACATCCGCCCTCGCTGGCTGTGCCGGCGCTCCATTCGATGGCTGTACTACAAGTCTTCCAGGCCAAACTTCTCCATTCCCTGGATAAGTCTGGACCTGAATCAGAGGCCGACCCAAGATTGCGTTGGACCCCGAACCTCGTAAGCCGTTCTAGCCACGGGGAGAAAAAGAGAGAATTCGAGTCCCGCCGAGGCCAGACCGATCTCTCAAAAATCCCTCAGACATTTTCCAGTTCCCTCTCAGGCGGCTGGAAATGTAAAATCTGCAGCAAACGAGCCTGCCGTGAAGCACGCTCGCCTGCAATCAAACGCCATTTTTAGGCAGTGGACAAGCAAAGGATCGCCTCGTAGCCTTTCTCTTCAGCGCCGTCGACGTTGGAGAGCGCTGAAGAAAAGGAGGGCTTGATGCAAGCCGAGTGTGGCGCCTTCCATGATTTAGTGAGTTCATCGTGAACTTCGGGGAAGAAGGGAGCAGGCCTCTGCTGGGGTTCTGCCGGCGCCCTTGTAGGAACCTCGTCGAGCCTGCTGCGTGATGGTTGCTTGGATGGAGACCAGTCGAGCCCGAGGTCTGCCACGGCCTTAGTGAGCACGCGGAGAAGCTCTGAGTCAATGTTGGCTCTCACGCTGTCTTGTGTGGATGGTGGGGGGCCGGAAACGGACCCCACCTAGTTATCGCAGTCCGAAGCCGCAAGGGAAAGGCTGTCATCCTTTTCCTCTTCCTCCTCGTCCAAAGCCCGAACGACACAAGGTCCACCGCTCGCAGAGAGGGGCGCTGGTCTGCCTGTGTAAACAGGACTGGCGAGGCAGATTGCTGGAGAGAGACCGAGGCATGCAGGGACTGGGCCGGTGTGAGCTCGCTTGTCTCAGCTCGCTCAGGCTCCCTTTGTGAGCGGCGCTTCTTCTTGCGCGGCTCGAGCAAAGGGGCGGGGATTGGGTCGTCGTCGGCGAAGCAGGCAAGTCGAGCCCGCAGAGTGGTAAGGTCCATGGCATCACATTCAGGGCAGCCGCCCTTAGCGAGTGCAGCTTCGGCATGGTCGCGGCCCAGGCAGGAAGCGCACAGAATGTGGCGGTTTCCACCGACGAGTGGGCCTCTACACGAGGCGCAGGTGGTGTGAGGCATTTGAAACAACGCCTTTGAAATATTACTCGTTTAGAGTGTGAACGCAGCGGCGAACACACGAGAATAAGCAGTAAAAGGATAAGATGGCACAGCGACACAGCGTGCTGAAGGTAGCGAATGAAGCCGGCATCTTCAGTAGCTTTACCTGAGAGGCGTTTCGACGGCGGCGAGTTGCTTCCTATTCCAGAGGTCAGCGAAGCTAGCCTTACGCAATACTCGTTCCCTCATTTCAGGGAACTGAGGTTACGTTAGTAACCAAGTAGTTTTCACTGTTATGCTGATGATACTCAGCTCTATATGTCTTCACGCCCAGAAGAAACTTACCAATTCACTAAATTAACGGAATGCATAGCTGATATAAAAAATTGGATGACTAGTAATTTCCTACTACTTAATTCTGAAAAAACAGAGATTCTAATTATTGAACAAAAAAATTCCTCACGTAATAATCTAGAAAACTGTCTAACACTTGATGGCTGCTCTGTCAAGTCTTCGTCGTCGGTTAGGAACCTGGGTGTGCTCTTTGATACCAATCTTTCATTTAAAAGTCACGTGTCTAATATCTGTAAAACCGCATTTTTTCATCTTAAAAATATATCTAAATTACGTCATATGCTCTCATTGACAAATGCGGAACAATTAGTCCATGTGTTCATGACATCAAGGCTAGATTATTGTAATGCTCTACTGGGTGGTTGCCCTGCATGCTTAATAAACAAATTACAGCTGGTCCAAAACGCAGCAGCTAGAGTTCTTAACAGAACCAGGAAATATGACCATATTAGCTCAGTTCTGTCAACACTGCACTGGCTCCCTATTAAACATCGTATACATTTAAAAATATTGCTGATTACTTACAAAGCACTAAATGGTTTAGCTCCGCAGTACTTGAGCAAGCTCTTAACGCATTATAGTCCTTCACGTCTATTGCGATCTCAAAATTCCGGCCAGTTAATAATACCTAGAATATCAAAATCGACTGCTGGTGGTAGATCCTTTTCCTATTTAGCACCAAAACTTTGGAACAGGCTTCCTAACATTGTCCGGGAAGCAGACACACTCTGTCAGTTCAAAGCTAGACTAAAAACACATCTCTTTGACCTAGTATACACATAACACATAATAGACTTTTATATAATTCAATGTTAGGCTGCATAGATTAGGTCAGCCGGAATCGGGAACACTTCCCATAAATCCTGATGTACGCGTTACATCATAAGAAGAATGGCATCTACGCTAATGGCATCTGCGCTCTCCGTTTATCCCGAGGTTTACCGCAGTCCGCCGGATCCAGGCCGTATCCAGATCTGATGAAGGACCTGCGCCTGGACGCGACGACAGCGCAGTCCTGAAATGTCAACTAGGCTCTTTCCTGTGAAGGCCTCCCTCCCCTCCCTTTACCTATCTACAGATAAAGCGTTGTCGGGATAATTCCGGTTCGCGTGGCTACATAGAAGCGATAAAAATTCTCTATTATTAATTTTAAGGCCAGACAAGTACTATGTTGAGGGTTGATTTGTAGGGAAGGACTACACGCCTGCGCACATATATTAAAACGCGCATACCTATAGACTGAACTCGTAATACGCACGAGCACGCCATCTGCGTTTTCACTGGTTCGCGTTTTTGAAGTTTGCGCAGAAAGAACGTAATACGCATGTGCACGTCATTGGCATTCTCACTGGTTCGCGTTTTTTGAAGTTTGCGCTGAAAGAACTTAAGAGTTTTCTGTTAAAACGTTGTCGTGTTAGCGGCCCCAAAGTTAATAACTAATGATCGTTGTGACGGAAGTGAATCAATCAAACTAACTTAAGCTGGACAATAACTTTATTCTAGAGCTGCTATAAAGCCCAAAACACTTTATTTTAATTTCCTATTATCAATTATCAATATTGTCTACTTTGGAACAATCTACATTGTTAAAAGCGCTATATAAATGAAGATGACTTGACTTGACTTGACTTGACAAGTCATTTCACTCGGCGGCCATCTTTGAGACCCATCTTGGGCATGCAAGTTCAGCTCCTATCTTTTTGAATGGGGAAACATCCAATTCTCCAAAACTGTTCGCCAAGCTTACGATTAAATTTCATACCTTAAATCACCTATGAAACCTGACAACAACTGTCTCATAAATTTAGTTTGTAAACGCTCGAATCATGACAGAAAACTAATGCAATATCTAGATTATAGTCTGTAATCATATCATTAACAATGATTGCTTTTGAAGTAAGGGATCGAATATTCAGTAACCTGAGCTTTATCATTTGTTCATCCGTATTATATCTGTTTTTATTTGTTGAACGTAAATTAAATGTTTACCCTTGAATGGGTTTAGGAGTTTTTTGTATGTCCTAATTCGGGGAACAGACACAGTCTCTATATGATGATAGCTAGGTGAAAGAGGCTCTATGTGATGGGATTTATCTGGCATTGGTGACTTGACACAGCTAGCAGACGGTCGGTTAAGCCAGTCTGTCTGCTTCCTGACCTGAGCCCCAGATTGTCATGTTTGAGCTCTAAGACTATGTGCCATATTACTAGAGAGAAGAGCAGCACCATCCCAGGAGGGATGAAAACCATCTCTTTTCAACAGGTCAGGTCTGCCCAAAAAACTTTTCCAATTGTCTATGAATTCTATATTATTACGCGGACACCAATCAGACAGCCAGCCATTGAGTGAGGACAATCTACTAACTATCTAATCACTCCAGCGAACAGGAAGGGGGCCAGAGGAAATTACAGTGCCTGACTACTTGCAAGTTCACACACCTCTTTAATGTTAATTTTGGTGATCTCCGACTGGCGGAGTCTAACATCATTAGTGCCGACGTTCAAAACGCCTCTCAGTGGGATAAAGCTACTGAGGACGGCAGCTTCATTTGCCACCTTCAGCACGCTGTGTCGCTGTGCCATCCGGCGCGCGTATCCTTTTACTGCTTATTCTCGTGTGTTCACCGCTGCGTTCACACTCTAAAAGAGTAATATTTCGAAGGCGTTGTTTCAAATGCCTCGCACCACCTGCACCTCGTGTAGAGGCCCACTCGTCGGTGGAAACCGCCACATTCTGTGCGCTTCCTGCCTGGGCCGCGACCATGCCGAAGCTGCACTCGCTAAGGGCGGCTGCCCTGAATGTGATGCCATGGACCTTACCACTCTGCGGGCTCGACTCGCCTGCTTCGCCGACGACGACCCGATCCCCGCCCCTTTGCTCGAGCCACGCAAGAAGAAGTGCTGCTCAAAAGGGAGACTGAGCGAGCTGAGACGAGCGAGCTCACGCCGGCCCAGTCCCCGCGTGCCTCGGTCTCTCTCCAGCAATCTCCCTCGCCAGTCCTGTTTACACAGGCTGACCAGCTCTGCGAGCGGTGGACCTTGTGTCAGGCTTCAGACGAGGAGGAAGAGGAAAAGGATGACAGCCTTTCCCTTGCGGCTTCGTACTGTGATGACTAGGTGGGGTCCGTTTCCGGCCCCCCACCATCCACACAAGACAGCGTGAGAGCCAACATTGACTCAGAGCTTCTCCGCATGCTCACTAAGGCCGTGGCAGACCTCGGGCTCGACTGGTCTCCACCCAAACAAACATCACGCAGCAGGATCGACGAGTGGTTCCTACAAGGGCGCCGGCAGACCCCCCAGCAGAGGCCCGCCCCCTTCTTCTCTGAAGTTCACGATGAACTCACTAAATCGTGGAAGGTGCCACACTCCGCTCACATCAAGCCCTCCTTTTCTTCAGCGCTCTCCAACGCTGACAGCAATAAAGAGAAAGGCTACGAGGCTACGAGGCGACCCCCCCCCCCCCCCCCCGAAGAGGCGGTGGGCGCTCACCTTTGCCCAACTATCGCCGCGGGATGGAAGGCTAAGGCTTCACATCCCTCCAAGCCTTGCCACGCTACATCCGCCCTCGCTGGCTGTGCCGGTGCTCCATTCGATGACTGTACTACAAGTCTTCCAGGCCAAACTTCTCCATTCCCTGGACGAGTCTGGACCTGAATCAGAGGCTTTCAAGGACTTGCGCAGCGCCACCGACCTGGCCCTGCGAGGTACTAAGTCTACAGCCCAGGCCATCGTCAGGAGCATGGCCAACCTAACGGTGCTCGAGCGGCACCTATGGTTGAACTTAACGGACATGAAAGAGGCAGATAGGGCGGCTTTCCTGGACTCTCCCATCACCATTTCCGGTCTCTTCGGCCCGGCTGTTAAGAGCTTCTCCGAGCGCTACACGGAGGTGCAGAAAGCATCACAGGCGATGCGCCACTTCCTCCCCAAGTGATCCAGCTCGGCTTCGAGTCACCAGAACAGGAGGAAGCCTCCTCCTCAGCAGCCCAAGCCAGCGCTGCCGGTCACCCAGCCCCGCCCAGTGGCTGAAGTCCGTCGCCGCTCCCGCTCTACTTGACGCGCTCCGTTCCCTGAGAGGCGGGGACCCCGACCCAAGATTGCGTTGGACCCCGGACCTCGTAAGCCATCCTAGCCACGGGGAGAAAAAGAGAGAATTCGAGTCCCACCGAGGCCGGACCGATCTCTCAAAAATCCCTCAGACATTTTCCAGTTCCCTCTCAGGCGGCTGGAAATGCAAAATCCGCAGCAAACGAGCCTGCTGCGAAGCACTCTCGCCTGCAATCAAACGCCATTTTTAGGAGACACAAATAAAACAAGAAAAGAGCTCTTTTTAAAAGACTGTACGCACAGTGTTTGAGACTGTATGCACAGTGTTTGTGTGTGGAGGTGCAGACCTTGTGGTGGGCACACCTTCTACATCTGTTAAATTCGCAGCCTGTGATGGCGAATTGGTAACTGTGGGGACAGTGCTAGTGTGCAGGTGTGCAAACTTTATAGTGGGCACATGACCTACATATGACACATGGAGAAAAGAGCTCTTTTCTTGTTTTATTTGTGTCGCCGTAAAACGGCTTTTGATTGCAGGCGAGCGTGCTTCGCGGCAGACTCGTTTGATGCAGATTTTACATTTCCAGCCGCCTGAGAGGGAACTGGAAAATGTCTGAGGGATTTTTGAGAGATCGGTCCGGCCTCGGCGGGACTCGAATTCTCTCTTTTTCTCCCCGTGGCTAGGACGGCTTACGAGGTTCGGGGTCCAACTCAATCTTGGGTCGGGGTCCCCGCCTATCAGGGAACGGAGCGCGTCTAGCAGAGCGGGAGCGGCGACGGACATCAGCCGCTGGGTGGGGCTGGGTGACCGGCGGCGCTGGCTTGGGCTGCTGAGGAGGAGGCTTCCTCCTGTTCTGGCGACTCGAAGCCGAGCTGGAGCGCTTGGGGAGGAAGTGGCGCATCGCCTGTGATGCTTTCTGCACCTCCGTGTAGCGCTCGGAGAAGATCTTAACAGCCGGGCCGAAAAGACCGGAAGTGGAGATGGGAGAGTCCAGGAAAGCCGCCCCATCTGCCTCTTTCATGTCCGTTAAGTTCAACCATAGGTGCCGCTTGAGCACCGTTAGGTTGGCCATGCTCCCGCCGATGGCCTGGGCTGTAGACTTTGTAGCTCGCAGGGCCAGGTCGGTGGCGCTGCGCAAGTCCTTGAAAGCCTCAGATTCAGGTCCAGACTCGTCTAGGGAACGGAGAAGTTTGGCCTGGAAGACTTGTAGTACAGCCATCGTATGGAGCGGAGGCACAGCCAGCGAGGGTGGATGTAGCGCGGCAAGGCTTGGAGGGATGTGAAGCCTTAGTCTTCCATCCCGCGGCAGTAGTTGGGCAAAGTTGAGCGCCCACCGGCTCTTCGAGGGTGGGGGATCGCCTCGTAGCCTTTCTCTTCAGCGCCGTTGACATTGGAGAGAGCTGAAGAAAAGGAGGGCTTGATGTGAGCTGAGTGTGGCGCCTTCCACGATTTAGTGAGTTCATCGTGAACTTCGGGGAAGAAGGGGGCGGGCCTCTGCTGAGGGGTCTGCCGGCGCCCTTGCAGGAACCAATCGTCGAGCCTGCTGCGTGATGGTTGCTTGGATGGAGACCAGTCGAGCCCGAGGTCTGCCACGGCCTTAGTGAGCACACGGAGAAGCTCTGAGTCAATGTCGGCTCTCACGCTGTCTTGTGTGGATGGTGGGGGGCCGGAAACGGACCCCACCTAGTCATCACAGTCCGAAGCCGCAAGGGAAAGGCTGTCATCCTTTTCCTCTTCCTCCTCGTCCGAAGCCCGAACAACACAAGGTCCACCGCTCGCAGAGAGGGGCGCTGGTCTGCCTGTGTAAACAGGACTGGCGAGGCAGATTGCTGGAGAGAGACCGAGGCATGCAGGGACTGGGCCGGCGTGAGCTCGCTTGTCTCAGCTCGCTCAGGCTCCCTTTGTGAGCGGTGCTTCTTCTTGCGCGGCTCGAGCAAAGGGGCGGGGATTGGGTCGTCGTCGGTGAAGAAGGCGAGTCGAGCCCGCAGAGTGGTAAGGTCCATGGCATCACATTCAGGGCAGCCGCCCTTAGCGAGTGCAGCTTCGGCATGGGGGCGGCCCAGGCAGGAAGCGCACAGAATGTGGCGGTTTCCACCGACGAGTGGGCCTCTACAGGAGGCGCAGGTGGTGTGAGGCATTTGAAACAACGCCTTCGAAATATTACTCGTTTAGAGTGTGAACGCAGCGGTGAACACACGAGAATAAGCAGTAAAAGGATACGCGCACTGGATGGCACAGCGACACAGCGTGCTGAAGGTGGCGAATGAAGCCGGCGTCTTCAGTAGCTTTACCTGAGAGGCGTTTCGACGGCGGCGAGTTGTTAGTAACCAAGTAGTTTTCTGTCATGATTCGAGCGTTTACAAACAAAATTTATGAGACAGTTGTTGTCAGGTTTCATAGGTGATTTAAGGTTAAGGTATGAAATTTAATCGTAAGCTTGGCGAACAGTTTTGGAGAATTGGATTTTTCCCCATTCTAAAAGATAGGAGCTGAACTTGCATGCCCAAGATGGCCGCCGAGTGAAATGACTTGTCAAGTCATCTTCATTTATATAGCGCTTTTAACAATGTAGATTGTTCCAAAGCAGCTTTACATTGATAATAGGAAATTAAAGTAAAGTGTTTTTGGCTTTATAGCAGCTCTAGAATAAAATTATTGTCCAGCTTAAGTTAGTTTGATTGATTCACTTCCGTCACAACGATCCTTAGTTATTAACTTTGGGGCCGCTAACACGACAAATTTTTTAACAGAAAACTCTTAAGTTCTTTCAGCGCAAACTTTAAAAAAACGCGAACCAGTGGGAATGCCGATGACGTGCACATGTGTATTACGTTCTTTCTGCGCAAACTTCAAAAACGCGAAACAGTGAGAACGCCGATGGCGTGCACGTGCGTATTACGAGTTCAGTCTATGCGCGTTTTAATATATGTGCGCAGTCGTGTAGTCCTTCCCTACAAAACCCTCAACATAGTACTTGTCTGGCCTTAAAATTAATAATACAGAATTTTTATCGCTTCCATGTAGCCACGCGAACCGGAATTATCCCGACAATGCTTTATCTGTAGATAGGTAAAGGGAGGGGAGGGAGCCTAGTTGACATTTCAGGACTGCGCTGTCGTCGCGTCCAGGCGCAGGTCCTTCATCAGATCTGGATACGGCCTGGATCCGGCGGACTGCGGTAAACCTTGGGATAAACAGAGAGACTAATATTAGCATAGATGCCATTCTTCTTATGATGTAACGAGTACTTCAGGATTTATGGGAAGTGTTCCCGATTCCGGCTGACCTACTCTATGCAGCCTAACATTGAATTATAAAAAGTCTATAATGTGTTATGTGTATGCTAGGTCAAAGAGATGTGTTTTTAGTCTAGCTTTGAACTGACAGAGTGTGTCTGCTTCCCGGACAATGTTAGGAAGCCTGTTCCAAAGTTTTGGTGCTAAATAGGAAAAGGATCTACCACCAGCAGTCGATTTTGATATTCTAGGTATTATCAACTGGCTGGAATTTTGAGATCGCAATAGACGTAAAGGACTATAATCCGTTAAGAGCTCGCTCAAGTACTGCAGAGCTAAACCATTTAGTGCTTTGTAAGTAATCAGCAATATTTAAAAATGCATACGACGTTTAATAGGGAGCCAGTGCAGTGTTGACAGAACTGAGCTAATATGGTCATACTTCCTGGTTCTGGTAAGAACTCTAGCTGCTGCGTTTTGGACCAGCTGTAATTTGTTTATTAAGCATGCAGGGCAACCACCCAGTAGAGCATTACAATAATCTAGCCTTGATGTCATGAACACATGGACTAATTGTTCCGCATTTGTCAATGAGAGCATATGACATAATTTAGATATATTTTTAAGATGGAAAAATGCGGTTTTACAGATATTAGACACGTGACTTTGGTATCAAAGAGCACACCCAGGTTCCTAACTGACGACGAAGACTTGACAGAGCAGCCATCAAGTGTTAGACAGTATTCTAGATTATTACATGAGGAATTTTTTTGTTCAATAATTAGAATCTCTGTTTTTTCAGAATTAAGTAGTAGGAAATTACTAGTCATCCAATTTTTTATATCAGCTATGCATTCCGTTAATTTTGTGAATTTTGTGAAGTTTGCGCAGAAAGAACGTAATACGCATGTGCACGTCATTGGCATTCTCACTGGTTCGCGTTTTTTGAAGTTTGCGCTGAAAGAACTTAAGAGTTTTCTGTTAAAACGTTGTCATGTTAGCGGCCCCAAAGTTAATAACTAATGATCGTTGTGACGGAAGTGAATCAATCAAACTAACTTAAGCTGGACAATAACTTTATTCTAGAGCTGCTATAAAGCCCAAAACACTTTATTTTAATTTCCTATTATCAATTATCAATATTGTCTACTTTGGAACAATCTACATTGTTAAAAGCGCTATATAAATGAAGATGACTTGACTTGACTTGACTTGACAAGTCATTTCACTCGGCGGCCATCTTTGAGACCCATCTTGGGCATGCAAGTTCAGCTCCTATCTTTTTGAATGGGGAAACATCCAATTCTCCAAAACTGTTCGCCAAGCTTACGATTAAATTTCATACCTTAAATCACCTATGAAACCTGACAACAACTGTCTCATGAATTTAGTTTGTAAACGCTCGAATCATGACAGAAAACTAATGCAATATCTAGATTATAGTCTGTAATCATATCATTAACAATGATTGCTTTTGAAGTAAGGGATCGAATATTCAGTAACCTGAGCTTTATCATTTGTTCATCCGTATTATATCTGTTTTTATTTGTTGAACATAAATTAAATGTTTACCCTTGAATGGGTTCAGGAGTTTTTTGTATGTCCTAATTCGGGGAACAGACACAGTCTCTATATGATGATAGCTAGGTGAAAGAGGCTCTATGTGATGGGATTTATCTGACATTGGTGACTTGACACAGCTAGCAGACGGTCGGTTAAGCCAGTCTGTCTGCTTCCTGACCTGAGCCCCAGATTGTCATGTTTGAGCTCTAAGACTATGTGCCATATTACTAGAGAGAAGAGCAGCACCATCCCAGGAGGGATGAAAACCATCTCTTTTCAACAGGTCAGGTCTGCCCAAAAAACTTTTCCAATTGTCTATGAATTCTATATTATTACGCGGACACCAATCAGACAGCCAGCCATTGAGTGAGGACAATCTACTAACTATCTAATCACTCCAGCGAACAGGAAGGGGGCCAGAGGAAATTACAGTGCCTGACTACTTGCAAGTTCACACACCTCTTTAATGTTAATTTTGGTGATCTCCGACTGGCGGAGTCTAACATCATTAGTGCCGACGTTCAAAACGCCTCTCAGTGGGATAAAGCTACTGAGAACGGCAGCTTCATTTGCCACCTTCAGCATGCTGTGTCGCTGTGCCATCCGGCGCGCGTATCCTTTTACTGCTTATTCTCGTGTGTTCACCGCTGCGTTCACACTCTAAAAGAGTAATATTTCGAAGGCGTTGTTTCAAATGCCTCGCACCACCTGCACCTCGTGTAGAGGCCCACTCGTCGGTGGAAACCGCCACATTCTGTGCGCTTCCTGCCTGGGCCGCGACCATGCCGAAGCTGCACTCGCTAAGGGCGGCTGCCCTGAATGTGATGCCATGGACCTTACCACTCTGCGGGCTCGACTCGCCTGCTTCGCCGACGACGACCTGATCCCCGCCCCTTTGCTCGAGTCGCGCAAGAAGAAGCGCTGCTCAAAAGGGAGACTGAGACGAGCGAGCTCACGCCGGCCCAGTCCCCGCGTGCCTCGGTCTCTCTCCAGCAATCTCCCTCGCCAGTCCTGTTTACACAGGCCGACCAGCGCCCCTCTCTGCGAGCGGTGGACCTTGTGTCAGGCTTCAGACGAGGAGGAAGAGGAAAAGGATGACAGCCTTTCCCTTGCGGCTTCGTACTGTGATGACTAGGTGGGGTCCGTTTCCGGCCCCCCGCCATCCACACAAGACAGCGTGAGAGCCAACATTGACTCAGAGCTTCTCCGCATGCTCACTAAGGCCGTGGCAGACCTCGGGCTCGACTGGTCTCCACCCAAACAAACATCACGCAGCAGGATCGACGAGTGGTTCCTACAAGGGCGCCGGCAGACCCCCCAGCAGAGGCCCGCCCCCTTCTTCTCCGAAGTTCACGATGAACTCACTAAATCGTGGAAGGTGCCACACTCCGCTCACATCAAGCCCTCCTTTTCTTCAGCGCTCTCCAACGCTGACAGCAATAAAGAGAAAGGCTACGAGGCTACGAGGCTACGAGGCGACCCCCCCCCCCCCCCTCGAAGAGGCGGTGGGCGCTCACCTTTGCCCAACTATCGCTGCAGGATGGAAGGCTAAGGCTTCACATCCCTCCAAGCCTTGCCACGCTACATCCGCCCTCGCTGGCTGTGCCGGTGCTCCATTCGATGACTGTACTACAAGTCTTCCAGGTCAAACTTCTCCATTCCCTGGACGAGTCTGGACCTGAATCAGAGGCTTTCAAGGACTTGCGCAGCGCCACCGACCTGGCCCTGCGAGGTACTAAGTCTACAGCCCAGGCCATCGTCAGGAGCATGGCCAACCTAACGGTGCTTGAGCGGCACCTATGGTTGAACTTAACGGACATGAAAGAGGCAGATAGGGCGGCTTTCCTGGACTCTCCCATCACCATTTCCGGTCTCTTCGGCCCGGCTGTTAAGAGCTTCTCCGAGCGCTACACGGAGGTGCAGAAAGCATCACAGGCGATGCGCCACTTCCTCCCCAAGTGATCCAGCTCGGCTTCGAGTCACCAGAACAGGAGGAAGCCTCCTCCTCAGCAGCCCAAGCCAGCGCCGCCGGTCACACAGCCCCGCCCAGCGGCTGAAGTCCGTCGCCGCTCCCGCTCTACTTGACGCGCTTCGTTCCCTGAGAGGCGGGGACCCCGACCCAAGAAGCGGGGACCCCGACCCCGACCGATCTCTCAAAAATCCCTCAGACATTTTCCAGAGGGAACTGGAAAATGTCTGAGGGATTTTTGAGAGATCGGTCCGGCCTCGGCGGGACTCGAATTCTCTCTTTTTCTCCCCGTGGCTAGGACGGCTTACGAGGTTCGGGGTCCAACTCAATCTTGGGTCGGGGTCCCCGCCTATCAGGGAACGGAGCGCGTCTAGCAGAGCGGGAGCGGCGACGGACATCAGCCGCTGGGCGGGGCTGGGTGACCGGCGGCGCTGGCTTGGGCTGCTGAGGAGGAGGCTTCCTCCTGTTCTGGCGACTCGAAGCCGAGCTGGAGCGCTTGGGGAGGAAGTGGCGCATCGCCTGTGATGCTTTCTGCACCTCCGTGTAGCGCTCGGAGAAGCTCTTAACAGCCGGGCCGAAAAGACCGGAAGTGGAGATGGGAGAGTCCAGGAAAGCCGCCCCATCTGCCTCTTTCATGTCCGTTAAGTTCAACCATAGGTGCCGCTTGAGCACCGTTAGGTTGGCCATGCTCCCGCCGATGGCCTGGGCTGTAGACTTTGTAGCTCGCAGGGCCAGGTCGGTGGCGCTGCGCAAGTCCTTGAAAGCCTCAGATTCAGGTCCAGACTCGTCTAGGGAACGGAGAAGTTTGGCCTGGAAGACTTGTAGTACAGCCTTCGTATGGAGCGCCGGCACAGCCAGCGAGGGTGGATGTAGCGCGGCAAGGCTTGGAGGGATGTGAAGCCTTAGTCTTCCATCCCGCGGCGGTAGTTGGGCAAAGTTGAGCGCCCACCGGCTCTTCGAGGGTGGGGGATCGCCTCGTAGCCTTTCTCTTCAGCGCCGTTGACATTGGAGAGAGCTGAAGAAAAGGAGGGCTTGATGTGAGCTGAGTGTGGCGCCTTCCACGATTTAGTGAGTTCATCGCGAACTTCGGGGAAGAAGGGGGCGGGCCTCTGCTGAGGTGTCTGCCGGCGCCCTTGCAGGAACCAATCGTCGAGCCTGCTGCGTGATGGTTGCTTGGATGGAGACCAGTCGAGCCTGAGGTCTGCCACGGCCTTAGTGAGCACACGGAGAAGCTCTGAGTCAATGTCGGCTCTCATGCTGTCTTGTGTGGATGGTGGGGGGCCCGAAACGGACCCCACCTAGTCATCGCAGTCCGAAGCCGCAAAGGAAAGGCTGTCATCCTTTTCCTCTTCCTCCTCGTCCGAAGCCCGAACAACACAAGGTCCACCGCTCGCAGAGAGGGGCGCTGGTCTGCCTGTGTAAACAGGACTGGCAAGGCAGATTGCTGGAGAGAGACCGAGGCATGCAGGGACTGGGCCGGCGTGAGCTCGCTTGTCTCAGCTCGCTCAGGCTCCCTTTGTGAGCGGTGCTTCTTCTTGCGCGGCTCGAGCAAAGGGGCGGGGATCGGGTCGTCGTCGGTGAAGAAGGCGAGTCGAGCCTGCAGAGTGGTAAGGTCCGTGGCATCACATTCAGGGCAGCCGCCCTTAGCGAGTGCAGCTTCGGCATGGGGGCGGCCCAGGCAGGAAGCGCACAGAATGTGGCGGTTTCCACCGACGAGTGGGCCTCTACACGAGGCGCAGGTGGTGTGAGGCATTTGAAACAACGCCTTCGAAATATTACTCGTTTAGAGTGTGAACGCAGCGGTGAACACACGAGAATAAGCAGTAAAAGGATACGCACACTGGATGGCACAGCGACACAGCGTGCTGAAGGTGGCGAATGAAGCCGGCGTCTTCAGTAGCTTTACCTGAGAGGCGTTTCGACGGCGGCGAGTTGTTAGTAACCAAGTAGTTTTCTGTCATGATTCGAGCGTTTACAAACAAAATTTATGAGACAGTTGTTGTCAGGTTTCATAGGTGATTTAAGGTTAAGGTATGAAATTTAATCGTAAGCTTGGCGAACAGTTTTGGAGAATTGGATTTTTCCCCATTCTAAAAGATAGGAGCTGAACTTGCATGCCCAAGATGGCCGCCGAGTGAAATGACTTGTCAAGTCATCTTCATTTATATAGCGCTTTTAACAATGTAGATTGTTCCAAAGCAGCTTTACATTGATAATAGGAAATTAAAGTAAAGTGTTTTTGGCTTTATAGCAGCTCTAGAATAAAATTATTGTCCAGCTTAAGTTAGTTTGATTGATTCACTTCCGTCACAACGATCCTTAGTTATTAACTTTGGGGCCGCTAACACGACAACGTTTTAACAGAAAACTCTTAAGTTCTTTCAGCGCAAACTTTAAAAAAACGCGAACCAGTGGGAATGCCGATGACGTGCACATGCGTATTACGTTCTTTCTGCGCAAACTTCAAAAACGCGAAACAGTGAGAACGCCGATGGCGTGCACGTGCGTATTACGAGTTCAGTCAATGCGTGTTTTAATATATGTGCGCAGTCGTGTAGTCCTTCCCTACAAAACCCTCAACATAGTACTTGTCTGGCCTTAAAATTAATAATACAGAATTTTTATCGCTTCCATGTAGCCACGCAAACCGGAATTATCCCGACAATGCTTTATCTGTAGATAGGTAAAGGGAGGGGAGGGAGCCTAGTTGACATTTCAGGACTGCGCTGTCGTCGCGTCCAGGCGCTGGTCCTTCATCAGATCTGGATACGGCCTGGATCCGGCGGACTGCGGTAAACCTTGGGATAAACAGAGAGACTAATATTAGCATAGATGCCATTCTTCTTATGATGTAACGAGTACTTCAGGATTTATGGGAAGTGTTCCCGATTCCGGCTGACCTAATCTATGCAGCCTAACATTGAATTATAAAAAGTCTATAATGTGTTATGTGTATGCTAGGTCAAAGAGATGTGTTTTTAGTCTAGCTTTGAACTGACAGAGTGTGTCTGCTTCCCGGACAATGTTAGGAAGCCTGTTCCAAAGTTTTGGTGCTAAATAGGAAAAGGATCTACCACCAGCAGTCGATTTTGATATTCTAGGTATTATCAACTGGCTGGAATTTTGAGATCGCAATAGACGTAAAGGACTATAATCCGTTAAGAGCTCGCTCAAGTACTGCAGAGCTAAACCATTTAGTGCTTTGTAAGTAATCAGCAATATTTTAAAATGCATATGACGTTTAATAGGGAGCCAGTGCAGTGTTGACAGAACTGAGCTAATATGGTCATACTTCCTGGTTCTGGTAAGAACTCTAGCTGCTGCGTTTTGGACCAGCTGTAATTTGTTTATTAAGCATGCAGGGCAACCACCCAGTAGAGCATTACAATAATCTAGCCTTGATGTCATGAACACATGGACTAATTGTTCCGCATTTGTCAATGAGAGCATATGACATAATTTAGATATATTTTTAAGATGGAAAAATGCGGTTTTACAGATATTAGACACGTGACTTTTAAATGAAAGATTGGTATCAAAGAGCACATCCAGGTTCCTAACTGACGACGAAGACTTGACAGAGCAGCCATCAAGTGTTAGACAGTATTCTAGATTATTACATGAGGAATTTTTTTGTTCAATAATTAGAATCTCTGTTTTTTCAGAATTAAGTAGTAGGAAATTACTAGTCATCCAATTTTTTATATCAGCTATGCATTCCGTTAATTTTGTGAATTGGTAAGTTTCGTCAGGGCGTGAAGAAATATAGAGCTGAGTATCATCAGCATAACAGTGAAAACTAATCCCATGCTTCCTAATGATATCTCCCAAGGGTAGCATGTACAGAGTGAAAAGCAACGGCCCTAGTTCTGTGCCTTGTGGTATGCCATACTGAACTTGTGATCGATGAGACATCTCTTCATTTACTGCTACAAACCGATAATTTTTTTGTATTTTGTATTTAAAAGAACTAGTGCAAAATGCCCGTGCAAAATCAGTTTTTGTGTGTGTTTTTAGTAATTGTTGGTTTGGTGCTCATGAAAGAGACTGTGAACGCATTGAATTCAGGGAGCAGGCTAGGTTACTACAAATGATGGCTGTGAATAAACTATAATATTCCGAAGTAAACAGTGTAGCTGACTGAGTGTTTATGAATACCACAACCTTCTAAGTGCTAGTGCAAAATGCCCGTGCAAAATCAGTTTTTGAGTGTGTTTTTAGTAATTGTTGGTTTGGTGTGTTTGAGTGCTCATTGTTACAATTACACACATATTTGTGCATGGTAGAAAGCACACAGTGAACTCCGAGAAAACACTATGCTTGAGGAAGCTTGTGAATAGGCTACTACAAATGATGCCCGTGAAAGAGACTGTGAACACATTGAATAGGATATGTTTAGTTGGTGAATAGCATAGGCTATCGTTACACAGTAGCGATAACTTTAAGCGCACCAGAATGAAATATAATATTCAGAAGTAAACAGCATAGCTGACTTACAGATTCTGTTAACATCCACAAATGAATAAGCGCGTCGATTCAGGGAGCAGTGCAAACTGCCCGTGCAAAATCAGTTTTTGTGAGCTGATCGCCGTCAAAAAAGTTCAGGAGATATTTCTTAGTGATGGCTGATTTCAACAGTTTCAATATGATAGCATTTGGAAAAAAAAAGTGTCATGAATTTATTGCATTTTTGGGGGAAAATAATCCATTTTTATAATAGATCTTTGAAAATCCAAATCTGGATTTGAATTTTTTATGATATTATAACCTAAAGATACTATGTGAAAGTTTTAAACAGAAAATAGTGTTTTTCATCTTGCCACTTTCTTGGTAAAGAAAACACATTTTTACTCAAATTAATCAAAATGGATTTATCACATTCTGGAACCAAACTATAATATTCAGAAGGAACCAAACTATAATATTCAGAAGGAACCAAACTATGAATATTCAGAAGTAAACAGTGTAGCTGGCAGATGTCAGAATGTTTATTTTTAAACCACAACCTTCTTGGGGCTTCTTTGACCGATACAACCCTCTAATGTCAGAATGTTTATTTTTAAACCACAACCTTTAAAAAATGATATATTTAACAATATCTTTAGCATTTCTCATCCAAACAACGTCAAACTTGGCGCTGCACTTACTCGTGACCGTAGCGAGACACCTGTCAAGTTTGAAAGCCATCGGACTAACGGTTCGAGAGATATGTGGTTAACAGACATACACACACACAGACAGACAGACGTTTCTGTAATTTATAGATATATAGATGTTGTGGTCAATAGTATCAAATGCAGCACTAAGATCGAGTAACACTAATAGAGAGATACAACCACGATCGGATGATAAGAGCAAATCAATTGTGACTCTGATGAGAGCAGTCTCAGTACTATGGTACGGTCTAAATCCTGACTGAAAATCCTCGCAGATATAATTTTTTTCTAAAAAGGAACATAGTTGTGAGGATACCGCCTTTTCTAGTATCTTTGACAGAAAAGGTAGAATCGAGATCGGCCTGTAATTGACTAATTCTGTACGATCAAGTTGCCTTTTTTTAACAAGCGGTTTAATCATAGCCAGCTTAAAGGTTTTTGGTACGTATCCTAATGACAAGGATGAATTAATGATATTAAGAAGAGGATCTATGACCTCTGGAAGCATCTCTTTCAGTAGCTTATTCGGTATAGGGTCTAACATACATGTTGTCGATTTAGATGATTTAACGAGTTTAACAAATTCTTCCTCTTCTATAGCAACGAATGAATAAAATGTTTCCTTAGGGAGACAACAACGCACTGCCTGATGTGATGCTGTAGTAGACGGTTGCATAGTTATAATTTTCTCCCTGATATTATCAATCTTATAAGTGAAGAAGTTCATAAAGTCATTACTGCTGTGCTACTTGGAAACTTCTGAGCTTGAAGCTTTATTTTTTGTTAGTTTAGCCACTGTTTCAAGTAAATACCCAGGGTTTTGTTTATTTTCTTCTAATAGGGTTGAAAAATAAGCAGATCTAGCAGCTTTTAAGGCCTCTTTGTATGCTATCGAGGTCATCGAAAAAAAAAATTTTCTTCCAGTTGCGCTCCATTTTTCTGGCTGCTCTCTTAAGGGCCCGAGTGTGCTCGTTGTACCACGGCGTTGGACTATTTTCTTTAATCTTCTTTAAGCGCAACGGAGCAACTGTCTCTGGAAAAGAGAGAGTTAAAAGTTTCTGTTGCAATATCGAGTTTTTCTAAGCTATCTGCGATGCTGAGATGATGAAACTGATTAGGAAGATTATTAGTAAAGCAATCTTTAGTGGTAGAAGTGATAGGTCTAACATATTTGTAACACAGAGTCGACTTTGCAGCCTTGGCTAAATTAAGTTTACACGAGACTAGATAATGATCTGAGATGTCATCGCTCTGCTGCAGAATTTCAATGGCATCAACATCTATTCCATGTGATAATATTAGATCTAGAGTGTGATTACGACAATGAGTGGGTCCTGACACAAATGACACTTCACCTTTTACAACAATAGAAGTCTAGGGGAAGTTCTGTTTAGATAATTACATAAACTGTACCGATGAAAACAGCCTTTAGAGCAGGGGTCTCAAACTGCCGGCCCGCGGGCCATTTACGGCCCTCCCTCCCCCTCCCTCCGGCCCGCAACTGATGTAAAAAAATATAACATAATCCGGCCCGCAAAACAATTTTTTTTATTATTATAAATTTTTTTGGGGTTCATGCCAATTTAAAATTCCACTTCATATTAATTTGAAACAAGAACACGATTCTATAAAATAAAACAAATAATAATAAAAATAAAAAAAACGTGAATGCGTAATAAAAAATAAAATAAAAAAAAACCCGCGCAAACCCGGCATATTTGATAAGAGAGCTGATTTTGGTCCTAGGAGTTTATTTGTGTGGCTGCTAAAGAAATTGAAAATATGTCTCTTTCCAAACCGAAAAGGAAAGTGGATGATGAACACAGACAGTTTCAAGAAAGATGGACATTGCAGTATTTTTTTGTGGAGTTTAATGGAAATGCTACCTGTCTGATATGCAAAGAAAAAGTCGCAGTCCTAAAGGAGTATAATCTCAAGCGTCATTACACAACTAAACATGGAGAACAATATGAGAAGTACCAGGCAGACGAGAGAGAAAAAACAGCCATGAAGTTGAAGAGAGAGCTAACGTCCCAGCAAAGCTTTTTCCACAAAGCCAAAAAGGATGCTGATGCTGCAGTTGAAGCAAGTTATGTGGTGAGTGAGTTGATCGCTAAAGCAGGAAAGCCATTCACTGAAGGGCAGTTTATGAAGGATTGTATGTTAAAAGTCGCTAAGATTCTATGTCCAGAAAAGAAGGGCTTGTTCAACAATCTCTCTCTTTCTGCAAACACAGTGGCCGAGCGGATTAGCGAGTTGTCGAGTGACATTTATGATCAATTGCGCGGCAAAGCTAGAGTTTTCACTGCGTACTCTTTGGCGCTCGACGAAAGCACAGACAAAACAGACATTGCGCAGCTAGCCATTTTCATCAGGGGTATTAATGAACAATTTGAAGTGACGGAGGAGTTGTTAAGTTTGTGTCCAATGCATGGCCGTACTACAGCCAACGATATATTTCAGCAGCTGTGCGACACGATTGAGCGCGCTGGTTTGCCGTGGAACAGACTGGTGGGCATTACCACTGATGGCGCCCCATCTATGACAGGCAAAAAAAACGGACTGGTAGCGCTGGTACAAAGAAAGTTAGAAGAGGAAAATGCAGATCCAGCAGTTGTTCTGCACTGCATTATACACCAACAGGCTCTGTGCAGCAAATGCCTGAAATATGAACATGTCATGTCTGTTGTCCTGAAATGTGTCAATTACATCAGGTCGAGAAGTTTACAGCACCGCCAGTTTCGGGCCTTTTTAGAAGAAATTGAGTCAACATATGGCGATGTAATTTACTTTACTGAGGTGCGCTGGCTCAGCAGGGGGAATGTCCTGAAGAGATTTTTTGACTTAAGAGCAGAGGTGAAGAGATTCATGGAAGATGGCAGAATGGATGTTCCTGAATTTGATGATCCTAAATGGGTCATGGACCTTGCATTCTTAGTGGACATAACACAGGAGCTGAACATCCTTAACTTGAAGTCCTGGTCAGCTCATCACAGCAGCATATGAAAGTGTGAAAGCTTTCTCCACAAAGTTGAGATTGTGGAAAACTCAGCTTTCTGCAAAAAACCTCAGTCATTTCACTACATGCAGATCTCTTGTGGAGGAGGGCACAGCATTCAGTGGTGATGAATATGCTTCTGCTATTGACAACCTACTGGAGGAATTTGATCAGCGTTTTGCTGACTTCAAGTCACACCGTGACACTTTCCAGCTGTTCGCAGATCCCTTCTCAACTGACGTGGAGAGTGTCCCAAGTGTGTTGCAAATGGAGCTTATTGACTTGCAGTGCAACAGTGAGCTAAAAACTAAATTCAGAGAGGCACAGGGAAAAGCAGACAAGACTGGACAGTTTTTGAGAGAGTTACCTCCATGCTACCCAGAGCTGTCCAAAGTGTTCAGTCGGGTAATGTGCCTTTTTGGAAGCACATATCTGTGTGAGAAATTGTTCTCAACTATGAACTTCAATAAATGCAAGTACAGGTCCAGGCTTAGTGATGCCCATCTTGAAGCTGTACTCAGGGTTTCAACTGTGACCTCCATCAGGGCAAACGTGGCTCAGTTGTGTGAGCAGAAGCGCTGCCAGGTGTCTGGCAAGAAATAGAATAGTGTGCAAATAGGGATTGCATGAGTTCACTGCAATGTTGTTAGTTCAGTGCAATGTTTTGACAAGTTATTTAAGTTAAAGTAAAGTAAGGGAAAAAAGGTTGCACTAACTGTTAAAATTATATTATATATTGTTAAATATATGTTTAATATACTGATGTTTACATTTTTTTGTTAAGTATGACACAAATATGTTAGTTACATAATCTGAAGTAAATGAGAGCTAATATTTCAGCAAGTGAAGTAAATTTCCTGAAAAATATTGCGCTTTCTTGTTGTGCTTGAATGTTAAAATGGCCCTCCTATGAGCTTTCGTTCACACCCGTGGCCCCCAGCCAATTTGAGTTTGAGATCACTGCTTTAGAGGATCTTGACTATCATATAATCTGAAAACTCTAAACTGTGTTTTTAAAGAGAGGGTTAGAGGAAAGGTTAGGTTGGATTATTTTCTCTCATACCTTCTCTTTATCTTCTAGAAGACTGTCCACAAGAGTCCTCAGATGAATCAGGAATCTGCCGCTCTCCTGCAGACGTCACAAACAAAATGTCAGAAACATAGCCTACTTATACAAGCATATTAACAAAAAGTAACTTGCCTGTGAATAAAAATTGGGACCCACTTCATATTAAGTGTATTTAACTAACTATGCACTTATTGTGTACATTTTTATATTGACCTTGAATTTTTATAAAAATACCTGCATGTAATTACAGCTGTAGTTAATTTCTGTAATCACATCTATAATTACACTGTTAACCTTCGCTTACACCTTAACCCACATTTAAACCTAGCCTGGCTCCACCTTCCTACGTACTTCCGCTCAATTTTCATTTTCCTTCAGTACTCTGTCTGGGTTTGCGGTATATTTGTGGGTTTTCTCCGGCCAAATTTTTACCGGTCCAATCAGCGAACAGAGGGAGTTGCTGAGAACGATGACGTTAAGGTCGTGCGCTAGTTTGAGTTGTAGGGTTACGTCACGACCAAACGTTGGTGATTGGTTATGACAGATCCAGAGTGGCTCTGGGCAGATCCAATAGTTTTAAACTTCAACAGAGTACCCGCCTTCAAGGAAGTTAACGCTTGTCAATGGAGTGGACTCTCTGTACAAATGAAATGTACGAGAGTCTGGTGGGACCAGGCTAACTTAAACCTACCCTTACCACCAAACCTGTCCCTAACTTTACCCGTATCCACCTCAATAGCAGCACAAGTGTTTTGCAATACAACATCAATGCTGTAATTACATTGTACCTAACAAATATTTTTTGATACAAGTACATAGTAGTTAATATAAAGTGGGACCGATGGATATTTGATTGATTTGCAGTTGTAAAATGCAGATTTTATATTAAAGGGGCTTTATATAGAGTTCAGAAACTCTTGTCATTAGCGACACCGCTGGCTTTTAAGTGAAAAGTCAATTGTTTTTATTATTGTTGTTTTGGACCCCATTGACTTCCACTGAATGGAAAAAACTGTCTTCAAAATATCTTGTTTTCCATAGATAAAGAAAGCCATACAGGTTTGGAATGGCATGATGGTGAGTAAATAATGACAGAACTATCCTTTTAATCCCAGACAGCTACGTAGTGTCGGCCCAGATCCGGGCCACATCTGGCACATGTGGATTCAATGTGGGCCGGATCTGGGCCAACATTATGTTGCTGTCCGTGATAAAACTTGTTTTAACATCGGCATCTTTTCAAGCAATAAGCCTCTTTCTATAAATGCCTCTGAATTATAAATGTGATTAGAATTATTATTGAATAATAGAAATAACGCAGGATGTTGTCGGTTGAGACCACTGATCTATATGAATGAAGTCATTCTATATAGATCAGTGGTTGAGACCCTGCAGTGTATGTCATACCCATTGCAGTGAGGAGATTCTGCAGATGTTGAATCTGGGTCCGATCAGCCTTGTTTGCTTCCAGCTGTCCCACACGGGTCTCCAGACTCTCGTGCCTGTCTCTCAGTCTGTCCACCTCCTTCAGAGCCTCTAAGGCAGTGGTTCTCAACCTCTCCTGCAGGGACCCCCTGACAGGCCATGTTTCTGTTTTAACCCTGAAATGGCTCACCTGATTCAATTAATTAAAGGCTTAATGAGTAGTTGACTAATTGATTAATTGACTAATTCCTACTCTTCCTACTCTAATAACTACTCATTAATTGAATCAGGTGTGCCATTCCAGGGTTAAAACAGAAACATGGCCTGTCAGGGGGTCCCTGCAGGAGAGGTTGAGAACCACTGCTCTAAGGTCTCCGGGTAGAGCTCGGCCCCAACGCTGACCCGGCCTGTCGCAGCGCACAGAGCCTCGTCAGACAGAGACTGATGTGGAATAGAGATCTACACCAGGTGTCCCACCTGTACCTGCTCTGTCATCCTTGATCGGGCTACCAAGGTTCAAAGGGAGGACGGGTACGGTGTCTTTAGCGGCTGAGACTGTGTAATGCAACCCCTGGGAACGCAAGAGGGAATGTCATTTACATAAGCTGAGTTCATGCCACCTGAGGCTGAGATGAATGTCTTCGTTTTTGGCCTCAGTTTCTGTTTGTAAATTGACTTTGCGCTGTGTGTTGAGTGATTACGGCTGGACGTGCCTCTTGGATCTTCTGCCTCTCGCTGATGATCGCCGTCTGCGACTCGTCCCATGAGACGCTGTGTGAGCTCGTCTGGAACAGGGTGGTGGGCAATCCTGTCCTTCAGCTCTTTCTGAGAGAGAGGAAAAATGTAATTTGGCATTCTCTTAATAAACATGACGCAATAATTCTCCGATTACATAAAGTCCTTGTTATTGTTTCAGCACAAATATCGATCATCAGGAACAGTTACCCTCAAGTGGAAAACTCTGACAACACTAACCCTAACATTTACATGAACCCCGCCCCCGGGAACGCGATTTATAGATTATCATGACAGAATATGCTAATCAATGACTAGATTAGAAGATAACTACTACACATAAACTACATAAATTCATCAACTAACCATTCAGAAATGCGTTTTTGCTCAACCTCAAAAAGTGACAAGTCTAATATTCTATAAAAAATATCTGTGGGGTATTTTGTGCACTCTGGGGACATCAGAGACTTATTTTACATCTTGTGAAAAGGACATTATCGGACCGCTTTAATACTTTTATTTCAAAAGGACTTTCAACAGGAATCGGCGTGATCTGGAGATCGCGTGAGGAATGTGAAGTGACTTCTGTGTACAAGAGGCTTCATACATTGGCACACTTTTGACAGTGGACTTTCTTTGTTTGTGAAATTTCATGAGGGTGAATTTGAAAAGTTATTTTTGGTTGAACTATTCCTTACTCACCAGGGTGTTGTCCAGAAATTGCAGTCGGTTGCAATACCGCTCCAATACGTGCACAAGACGGTCAGCCAGCTCATTCATGTTCAGCTAGAATGACAACATGTTATCAAGTGCTGAATATAAATGAGCAGAAATGTGAGTGATACTGGTGTGTGTGTGTGTGTGTGTGTGTGTGTGTGTGTGTGTGTGTGTGTGTGTGTGTGTGTGTGTGTGCGTGCGTGCGTGTGTGTGTGTGCATTCACCTGGATGAGGTGACCATTCGCCACATCAGCTTCCTGTCTCAGAGCATGTCTGAAACGTTTGAGCTCCAGATCTTCCAGTTTCAGAACATGTCTGAAGTCTATGAGCACCAGAATTTCGTCTCTCAGATCATCTCTGGACTCTGAGAGCGACTGAACTTCCTGTATCATAACATCTCTGGACTCTATGAGCACTCCAACTTTCTGTCTCAGATCATCTCTGGACTCTATGGCCGCCTGGACTTCCCTCAGCAGGTCTAGGATTAAGTCAATACACTGAGGAGGAAACAGTTTTTGAAGATTTACTTGGTTTAATTTCATACCTCTCATACAGTAACTAGGAAACCAACACGCTCTTCAGAGAAAAAGCCCATAATGCCCCTTTGCCTGAACTTTGAAGAGGGATCAAACTCTATGAGAGCACTGCTGAATCAGTTAAGCACATCCTCCGTGTCTCTTTCTTTGAAAAGGCAAGTAATATACTTTCTGAACTTTTGACCTTTAACCCCACCAGGGGTTGCCATGACGGCACACAGCCCTGGGAATCACCCTTGATGTCTAACAGGATGTGGCATCGCTGTCCGCCCACTTTCTGATATGTTTGTGTAACCCCTGATGTCTAACCTGTGTTACTCTTAGTGCTGTTTGCTTCCCTGTGAGGCTCTGTTAGATGGACAAGTTTATCTTGGATGTAACTTTATTAAACTGAAAGGATGACTAGCGTACAGAGTATGGAAGCTTGATTCCACCACAGAATAAGACGTCAGAATTGTCAGAATTGTGAGTTATAAAGTCAGAAATGTATATATCTTTTTTTTTCCATCAGAATTGACCTCTCAATTGCGAGTTTATATGCAAGAAAAAAAGTCAGAATTGCGAGATATAAACTCTCAATTGTGGGAATACTGACTTTATGTCTCGCAGTTCTGACTTTATAACTTGCAATTGCGAGTTTATTTCTCACAATTGTGAGGGGAAAGAGATAAAAAGTCGCAATTATCTTTTGAATTGTTTTATTCTGTGGAGGAAGTGTAGATCATGTGTAGATGACAAAAATATTTATTGAAAAGTAAATCATACAGCAAAATTATGTGGCTTAATTTGCATATTTATTGCAAAAATATTCAGATTATTTTATGCTGTTTCCAAGTGTGATCAAGATGTACATTTATGCAACTTTCCATTACATATACTCTACTGTTCAAAAGTTTGGGGTCGGTACAATTTGTGTGTGTGTGTGTGTGTGTGTGTGTGTGTGTGTGTGTGTGTGTGTGTGTGTTTTGAAAATCTCTAATACTTACCATATATTTCATCAAAATTACAATAAAAACAGTTATATTGTGAAATATTAGTACAATTTTAACGTTTCTATTGTAATATATATATATATATATATATATATATATATATATATATATATATATATACATATTAAAGTGTAATTTATTCCTGTGATCAAAGCTGAGTTTGTACAGTAACGTTACTCCAGTCTTCAGTGTCACATGATCCTTAAGATATCATAATATTTTTATTATCAATGTTGAGAGGATTTGTTGTCCTCTCTGTTGAAATACACTCTGGGGACATCAAATACTTATTTTACATCTTGTGAAAAGGGCATTATACCACCCCTTTAAGTAACTACTGTTAACTAACGACCTGTAAAGTGTTAACGTTACCAGCAAGTTATTAACTGTGTTCTGTGGTGATAGACCTACAGTGTAGTGGAGGTACCATGGTTTTGTAAAGCATACACTTCTAGTTCACAGTACTATAGTTTTTGTAAGTTTCCTCCTTTCTCTTACCTCGTTCCCCTGGGCGATGGGAAGAGCCATCAGCGCCCGCAACCTCTCCTCCATCACCTGATGCGGGCTCGACGGCTCCGGCTGGGAGGCTCTGATCTGCAGGTGTTCCAGGATTAACAAGTCTAGCAAAGGGCGCAGGGCCCTGAAATCGACAGTTCCGACATTATATATAATGGAGAGATCCATCAGATCCTGCAAGCTTTTGTCTGTTGACACGGTCTTCAGCAAATCGCACGTTATCGGCTGTTTGCTTTGGTGGTTTGCTTGTTTGCTCTGTTTACGCTTAGTGTTGTGAGCGGCGGCGTCTTTGGGTGCTTAGCAACTGATTCAGTGGGCGGGGTGGATATATATATATATATATATATATATATATATATATATATATATCAGCTCACAAGGAATGAATAATACCTTATTCATTTTTTTATTTTCTTCCCCACTGATCTTCAGTCGTTTTATTATCAAAGTGTTTTTACCTTGTAAATTTGTATTTTATATTGTATTCACCTTATTTTCCATGACAACAATTTTGTCATCTTACTTCCGGCTGAGTGGGACTTCAACTTCCGGCTGAAAGGACCTACGCTAGTTTCTAATTCTATAGTTGTAACGGTAAAATATGTAAAGTATTATATGCTCAGTTAGGGGCTGCCATAACAATTGGATTAAGAGGATAGAACAATTTAACCAACGGTGTTACGAACACAATGTAGGCTAAAGCGATCGGAATGTTGTGGTGTACTTTACGATTTACACCCACCACCACCTCAAGACGACGAGGAGGAGCACCTGAGGCAGTGGCGGAAGGCGCTAAACTTGAAGTGCTCACCCAAGCGCTCTTATGTGTGTTCGTACCATTTTATGGACGGGGAGCAGACTGACGAACGAACACCCTTACCCAGAGTAAAGGCTCGGCTACGATGTTCTGGTAAAGAAGTCCCGACGGGTGCTGAACAGGTTGTCAGATTCAGGTAACTTAAGTTAAGCTAACTTACCTAACTGTTGTTTCCTAACTTACCTATATATGTGCTTGTTAGACTAACGTTAGATGAAGTCCGTTCTATGAATACATTTAAAGGGATAGTTCACTTTGAAATTAATTTTTGGTATGTTTTAGCTTACCTCAAGGGCATCCAAGATGTAGGTGTCTTTTTTTCCGCAGTAGTTTCAATTTTTATATTTTTAGGTCAAACCGTTCTTGTCTGTCAGTCATATAATGCAGGTCGATGGTCACTGTCTCAAAACACAAGCACAGAGTCCAAATTAAAACAATTCCCCGTCGTCCAAATTAAACAATTCCCCATCGTAAGTACACATTGATGGCCTAAGACACGAAACGAGCGGTTTGTGTGAGAAAACGAACAGTATTTATATCGTTTTTACCTCTTATACGCAGCCATGTCGAAGTAATCTGATCTGACGTGTGTCAGACTGGTGCATAGATATATACACTAGATGTCGCCTTAAAGACATTCGTTCCAATGAACTGCCGTAGACAAGGCGACATCTAGTGTATATCTATGCACCAGTCTGCGCACACATCAGATCACTCGGACATGGCTGTGTATAAGTGGTAAAAACGATATAAATACTGTTCGTTTTCTCACACAAACCGCTCGTTTCGTGTCTTAGGCCATCAATGTGTACTTACGATGGGGAATTGTTTAATTTGGACGACGCGGAATTGTTTTAATTTGGACGACGGGGAATTGTTTTAATTTGGACTCTGTGCATGCTCTTTGAGATAATGACCATAGACCTGCATTATATGACCGACAGACAAGAACGGTTTGATCTAAAAATATCAAAATTGAAACTACTGCAGAAAAAAAGACACAGGTAGGACTACATCTTGGATGCCCTTGAGGTAAGCTAAAACATACCAAAAATTAATTTCAAAGTGAACTATCCCTTTAAGATTAGTAACGAGCCGTTCACAAAATAACGAACCTTGCAGGATTACCATTGGCAACCTATATGTAATTTCTTATATTTCGTTTACTTTGTGATGGACCTAAGGGTCTGAAATAAAGAATGAATGAATATTCACGATAGTACAATATATTATGGTACATTACAGTCTTACAATAGCTCACATTATTCCTGTAAGGAGGCCAGCTAGCTACATCTCTCATTCAGATATTGATATTGACCTACGTAGAGTTAGGAGATTGTGTGTACTGTCTCGTTTTTAATGTATCTCTCCTTTTCACACTGTTCTAAGTATGAGTGCCATTATAAATTAATTCTCATGATCTATTTTAAGTACTAATGTAAAAATGTTTATGGTTATATTATTTCCATAGATGCATCGATGAGTGACAGTGTTGCAGTGGACAACTGTGAGGATGATCACAACCACATGCCCCAGACCTGTGATGCAGAAACACAATGGGAGGATCCATCTGTCTCTGACCACAACTACGCTCCAAAATCTCAATTCAACCTGAAGCCACCTACATCTGAAATGGGAACACAATGCGTTGAGCCAGTGCCATAGTACATAACTCTGCTGAGAAAGACCACCTTTGTCAGCTCTACACAGGGTCGACATTGGATGCGTTCCATTCAGTTGCCGAGCACCTTACCAGTTCATACACCAACAGCTTTCAGCTACACACTTGGGGTCAGCTCCTGATGACTCTGATGAAGCTGCGTCTTAAAGGGTTAGTTCACCCAAAAATGAAAATTCTGTCAGTAATTACTCACCCTCATGTTGTTCCAACCCTGTAAGACCTTTGTTCATTTTCGGAACACAAATTAAGATATTTTTGATTAAACTGAGAGCTGTCTCACTCCTCCATTTATTTTTTTCTCAATTTGTGTTCCGAAGATGAACGAAGGTCTTACGGGGTTGGAACAACATGAGGGTGAGTAATTACTGACAGAATTAAACATTTTTGGGTGAACTAACCCTTTAATTTATTGCAGGGTGATCTTGCTGAAAGGTTTGGTGTTTCTCAGCACTGTAAGCAAGGTGATTTTGCGTTGGCTTGACATCATGGAGAAGTGTTTCAGAGAGCAGTTTCCAAACACAACATGTAGAGCACAATATATCAAAATATCACAAATGTATATATCGCAATATGCATAATTTTTTTTAGCTTTAAGAAACTTTAATCAGTTTATATAATGCATACAGTGAAAAACTAAGCAGTGTTTTACTTTTACATTTGATTATTCAGTTTCTGTTGTTAAATAGACCTAATGTAGGATAACCTGAACCCCGTGGTTTACACTGATGTTAAAATAACACTTCTTATATACAGTAAAACACTGTGTGCCAATGTTCACTTTCACAAGTTGAAGGGATGTTTTCTTGTTACAAAAAGAATGTGAAACATGTATGTAGGTTATACAATTTTAAATCTAATTTAAGTTAATTTTATATACGTTAAGCATTATCGTATCGCATATCGAATATCGCATTGTTTGAGTTATTATCGCATATCGCATTTTTCTTCAATATCGTGCACTTAATAACTTCCTCCAGGCAATGAAGTAATGGCAGACAGAGGCTTCACCATTACCGATCTCCTCTATGAAAGGATGGTGAAACTTGTCCTTCTTGTGAATCTTGTAAAACAGATGTTACCTGTTATGAATAGTTATTTTTATAAACCTTTACAGTGTGAGCAGATGTTATCTGTCAGTCATTTATTATAAAACAATATAATGTGAGCTCTGTAGATTCCCCTTAAAACTTAAATGAATTAAGTCTTCTAGTTAGAAGAAATAAGTCACTTCAAGTTTGCAAATGAATACCATCTTGGTTTATTACTTATGAAATTTAAATGGTGAAATGTATCTACATGAAGGTCAGCAGAAGGTGTCTCTAGCTTCCTGAAAACATCAAACACTTCTTACAACTGATTTTATACAACTTATTTAATCATTCATATTTAACCAATTAGGCTACCTAATCTCCTATCCTTAACCCTAAATATTTTCATTCCTTCTTATTTACAAATAATTTTTAATTGCTGCTCCATCAACTCCTTCTGACAGGACGTAGTTAAATATTCCCATAGGTTAACGTTACCTCTGGCCACGTTAACAATGACGATGGATGAGACAATGTGAGACCAACTGATCGTCGTACGAAGTTTTCTCCGTGCTCCCAATTTTAAACATTTACGGTATTAACGTTATTTGTCATTTTGATAAAGTTTGGCTACACTGTAAAAAATAAAATCGTAAAAAAACGGTCAATGACTGTCAGCTGCGGCTGCCAAACAAAAACCGTAAAAATAAAGTAAAATATCCTAATTTAAATGAAGTGCAAAAAACTTTTACAGAAATTTTCCTTAAATGTTTTACAGAAAAACACTGTTATTTTACAGCTATTTCCTGAATTATTACGATCAAACACCTTCATTGTAAAAAAATCCCATAAAATAACAGTCAAATGACTGTCAGCAACGGCTGCCATACAAAAACCGTAAAATTAATGTAAAATATCCTAATTTAAATAAGTGCAAAATACTTTTACAGAAATCTTCATTAATCTTTTTGAACAGAAACACACAGTTAAAACACAGTTATTTCACATTTATTTTCTGATTTTTTTACTGAAATACACACAGTTAATTATATGCATGATTTGTTGTGACTATACGTCACTGCATCAGCAACTACACAGTTACTGTCTGTTAAATAAAACAACATGCAACATTTCATCAGTGTTTCTCTGCTCATCCTGAACTGAAGCTCAGGCTCTACTCTTCAACACAATGGTGACACACGAAACACACCATACAGAAACACTTTAAACCCCAACAGAACATTAAACACTACCAGATCTCTCAGGATCTCAGCATCTTCACTTATTATAATCCAGACTTTATTTCTTTCATACTAACATTCTTATTGAGAATTAACAGAGGTTTAGAAGTTGAAGTTTTATTGAAAAGAATAAAGTTTGATGTCACCATGATGGAGATCAGTGTTTGCTTTAGTTGGGCTCTTGACCTTTTAGTATTTAACTTTCATGTTTCTCTGGCTGCATTACCTGTGTCTCTGATGCATATTTGTAATTGTAGCAATCCAAGAGAAACTCAGATCAGATGATGTTGGTCACTTTTTAGTGATAATAGTCATCATGTAGTGTCCTGCTTTATTATTACCACCTAAAGTGAAATATCCGATTTTAAGTCATTAAATATTAGTTGTTCATTTTGCACGACAAAACCGCTAAACCTGCAGTGCTGTGATACTCAGATTTTATGATGTCACTATACACAAAATGTTTTGTCAGGATCATATAGACTCACTCAGACATCAAGAATCAGCGTATGAATCACAACAATGGTGACAATGAAAAAAAATCTGAATTACTATAAAGTCACAAAAAGGCTTTGTTGGTTGTCACCATTGTTGAGATTCATATGTTGATACTTGATGTCTCTATACTACTAAAAAAATGAACCAGCTCAAAACTTTTTCTGTACAATATATATCTTTTTTTTTTTTTTTTATAATACTGATGTCACATTATATTTCAAGGGTTATGTGAAAAATTCCGACATTAATTATAGACTTTGTATAAAGCTAAATTCCATCTACATATAATGTAACCTAATATATTCAGAGATTTGATTGACACATCAGTGAATCAGATCATCATATGATGACTATAACATCATCAATGAATGACCAAGATCATCTGATAATTTCTCCAGCATTTATTGCTATAACAAACATGTATCAAGTACACAGTTAAAGCAGCCAAAGAAAAACAAAAGTTAAAAACTCAAGGGTCATGAGCCCAACTAAAGCAGACACTGATCTCAATCATGGTGACATCAAATTTATTTTAAAGTTTTTTACACTTTATTTAAATTAGCATATTTTACTTTAATTTTAGGGTTTTTGTTTGGCAGCCGCAGCTGCCAGTCATTTGACCCTTTTTTAACGATTTTTTAACAATGAAGGTATTTGATCATAATAATGCAGGAAATACCTGTGAAATAACAGTGTTTTTTCGGTTTATTTTAATTAGCATATTTTACTTTAATTTTAAGGTTTTTGTTTGGCAGCCGCAGCTGCCAGTCATTTGACCCTTTTTTTACGATTTTTTTTACAATGAAGGTATTTGATCGTGATTATTCAGGATATACCTGTAAAATAACAGTGTTTTTCAGTTTATTTAATTTAGGATGTTTTACAGTTTTTGGGGGGGCTGACAGTCATTTGACCATTTTATCATTTAACTGTTTTGTTTCTGTTAAATTACAGATTATATTTGTAATTTTACATACATTTTTATGTAATTTAAGAAAACTGAAAAAATACTGTATGAAAAATACAATCAATTTTCTGTATAAAAAATGTGAATTACTGTAATTTGTCATTAATGTCACAATACCTAAAATAACAGCTGAATTTTTATTTTACAGATATTATTTGTAATTTTACAGTGTTTTGAGTACAATTTAAAATTAAAGAAAATGATCGTCAAAAAATCACAGTTATTTTCTGTAAAATTAGGATTTTTTTTTACAGTGTAACTATAAACAATCTTCTAACTACTGAACTAGCTACCGGATGTGCCGTGTCAGTTTAGCGGAAGTCGGATGACAAAATGCGGAAGCGCGAAGTATTAAAAGTGGGCGGGGCGGAATAAGGTGAATAGGGAATGTGAAGGTACGTCACGCAGTGTTGCATTATGGGATGTGGGCGCCATGTTTGCAGGCACGATCTCTGTTTGCCTTTTCGCCGCCCATTGCTATGACATGTAATAGTGGATGTGTTTGGCTAAAACGAGGTAAAATTGAAGAAGAACGGAAGAAATTGAAAGAAAAAGAGAAGGGACCCTGTCGGGAGAAACTAAATGCCACTTCCAAAAACGTTATTTGGACAAACTGTCCGCGATAAACTCCGGTGATCCAAAAGATAGTTTTGCGGTTTGATATTCTTTATTATTTTGGCTACGGTCCCGCCGTGTGGTGACGTAGACATGCAAATAATATCTCATTTCGTTATTCATGATTTGTGAATTCGTGTGACGCGGTCCTCCGGTCCGAAAAACGTGTATTTTTTTATACTGACTTTTATTTTTAAATTGCGTATAGCTCCAAAAGTCGGTCACTTAGAAGACTGAACCCAGCTTCATCTTGACCTGCTTGATTTGTGAATTTTTTCACAGCAAAGCTCATGTCCATAAACCGTTTGGTAAGTCCGCTAGACAGGAATTTGGTAAATAGCCGTTCTTCACGTTTAACATCAATTTATAATAAACACACAGACCGCTGGATTACAAAAACACTTGTTTTATATTGAGCTTGATTTGTGAAAACTTTCACAGTGCAGTTTGGCACAGTTAACCCTTCCCTGAGTGTTTAAATTAACCATTCTGTTTTGTGAACGGTTCCACAGTGCAGTTTGGGCCAGTTAACCCTTCCCTGACTGTTTAAAATAACCATTCTGATTTGTGAAAGGTTCCACGGTTCAGTTTGGGTCAGTTAACCCTTCCCTGAGTGTTTAAAATAACCATTCTGATTTGTGAAAGGTTCCACGGTTCAGTTTGGGTCAGTTAACCCTTCCCTGAGTGTTTAAATGTCCCATTCTGATTTGTGAAAGGTTCAAAAGTTCAGTTTGGGTCAGTTAACCCTTCCCTGAGTGTTTAAATGTCCCATTCTGATTTGTGAAAGGTTCAAAAGTTCAGTTTGGGTCAGTTAACCCTTCCCTGACTGTTTAAATGTCCCATTCTGATTTGTGAAAGGTTCCACAGATCAGTTTGGGTCAGTTAACCCTTCCCTGAGGGTTTAAATGACCGATTCTGATTCGTGAAAGGTTCCACAGTTCAGTTTGGTCCAGTTAACCCTTCCCTGAGTGTTTAAATTAACCATTCTGATTTGTGAAAGGTTCCACTGTGCAGTTTGGGCCAGTTAACCCTTCCCTGAGTGTTTAAATTAACCATTCTGATTAGTGAAAGGTTCCACAGTTCAGTTTGGGCCAGTTAACCCTTCCCTGAGTGTTTAAATGTCCCATTCTGATTTGTGAAAGGTTCCACAGTTCAGTTTGGGTCAGTTAACCCTTCCCTGAGTGTTTAAATGTCCCATTCTAATTTGTGAAAGGTTCCACGGTGCAGTTTGGGCCAGTTAACCCTTCCCTAAGTGTTTAAATTAACCATTCTGATTTGTGAAAGGTTCCACACAGGGATTAAAGTTCTCCGTCGCTACGACGGATTTCCGTTAATTGCAGCAAGTCTATGACGGATTTCCGTCAATTGCAGGGTTCCAGTCTGTCCTTATTGTCTTAAATTCACTTTTCATAAATTTAAGACCGTAAATAGGCTTTCATTTCTCAAATAGTGTAATAAATGTCTTAATTTTAGTTTGAATAGGTCTTAAATTAAGGAAAGACGAGTGCTGAGTCCCAAATCGCATAATATCCGTCCTAAATAGTATGCGAAACTAGAATTAGTACGTCCCAAATCGTAGTATGTTGAAATGAGTATTCCAAAGATTCCCGGATGGTCTACTATTTCCGGTTAGAATTCGAAGTGCAGATCAATGCACACTCTAACGGCTAATATTGCCCACAACCCATTGCGTGCGGGAGGGAGGAGCTTTGTGGTGATGATGGTGATGATGTAGACATGGAAGTCGGATGCAGCAGCGGAGATGCGCCCTCAGTTTTTAAGTGTAAGAATTCAAATGTTTAACCCTAATTAAAGTTATATTTTATTGTCTCGTAATATTAATGGGTTTATGTTGTGCCAAAAAAAGTACCGTGTTTATCTTGTAGTGTCCGATGAAGATACTGAGCGCCTCATTGCAGGCTACAAAACAATAAATAAAAAGGCTCTAGTACAGTATCATGCAAGTGTCTTTTTTATGTATTTCTTTTGATGTTTCTGTCTGACTTATTTGTAGTAATACTGTGGCTGTACAAATGTTAACTTTATCAGTCCAACCAAATAAACATGGTTACTACACTTTTACTATAGTAAAAGCATGGTTCATTTTCATCGAGGTATTTTTAAGTATTATACTGTACATAAGTATAAGATTAAGTATAAAATACGTTAAACAATAGTTACACTATAAACTTTAAATATTTTAACTCAGAAAATAAGTAGCTTTCGTTACACACATTTGCACATGAATGTCAGAACCAGCCGCCTCACACCTGTGTTTGGTTGATCTACGACGACGCCCTGCTTCACTCATACATTTGGTAAAACACATTGTAAATGTATTGTGGAAAAAAAGATGGGAATAGTAAATAAAATTATATTGGATATATAAGAATGAATGAAATGTAAAATGTTTTGTTAACAGTCACACCGCGTGCGTAACTAGGCAACCACGTTCTCGTTTACGTTGCATGACGTCATCGAAGTATGTCCCAGAACGTGCATACTCTTTTGCTACACACTCAAAAGTATGTACTTTTTCATCACAAAGAAAGTACATACTTTTAGGTCGTAGTATAAGTAGGCGAATTGGGACTCAGCCGAGGTGTATTCACCCTGCTGTGGGGGATGTGATCAAAGCCTGGAGTGGAGCTTTGGAATTAGAAACTATATCGATATGCGATATGGAATTAGACCATATCGCATATCGATATAGTTCAAATTTACGCTGTGATCCTTGCTCCCCGCGCCTCTCTCCTCCGCTCCTCCTTTTCCACTCTGCGTGCGTGTTTAGAACATGTTATGTTATGAGAGGCGAATAATGACTACTTCAGAAAACCCAGCACAATAGGAACTACCAGGCAGTGACATAAGTGTACGCTGAAATAAAGTTTTTCACCTCAGAAAGACGGACTTTCTTGTCCTGTCAGCCGTTATCCTGTTCTCGTAGCGCACACTCTTCAATTGCACGCGCAAATGCGGCGGCGCGCGCTGTATATCGCCTCACTGTATATAAAGTGCAAAAGAAACTACGAGCATGCAACGCCGTTACGTTGTAAATTACACGAAATAAAAGTAATGCAGGTATGATTTTCATTCTATTCGCCAGGAGCAGTTTCCATGTTTCATTAACAGTTATTGTTAATATTGTGTATTCACCATGGTAACTGTCATTTCCATATTAACCCCAAAATGCCTCTATTTTTCTTTGTGTTATTTTTTATATTTTTAAATGACTGTAGTGGCTCATACCAACATTGTATTAACAAAAACTAGTTTGGAACTGCTATTTAATAGCTTTAGCATAATGTTTATTTATTAGTAGGCTACTATTCTTTACTATTAGTCATATTCTTACAATTTATGTTAAATAAAGGGGAAAAGTACTTGTGTGTGTTAACAAATTTTGTGTAAACGTGTTATAATTTGCCTATATAATATATACGTGTATATGTATGTATATGTATATGTACACTGTTAGACCTTACCGGGTTTTTTTACTGTAAAATACTGGCAACACTGTTGCCAGTAATTTACTGTTAATTGTGCAGTTCTTTACTGTAATCTACAGTATGTTACTGTAAAATGCACTAAAACTCGAGTTAACTAATTTCATTTGCAGAAACCTTAAATTGACCAACTGTCATTTAAATGTATTAAACTAAAATGTATAATGCATTAATAACGTGAGCAAAGCATTACTGTGAACTTATTTCATTTGAAACCACAACAAAACTTTTGTAAATAAAGAGATTTCCACTGGACCAGCAACTACACAGTCACTGCTTGTTAAATAAAGCAACATGCAGCATATCATCAATGTTTCTAGGTCTTCTCCTGGACTGAAGCTCAGCCTCTACTCTTCTGCACAATGGTGACCCAAAAAACAAGGTTTTACAGTAAACTACTGGCAACAGTGTTGCCAGTATAAACCTGTTTTATAACTTACAGTTTATTACTGTTAAAATACATTTTGTGGGTGTGTCTTTTTATCTTACACTGTTAACCCTTTCAACCCCACAGGAAAATCCACACTACAAAGAGTAAAAAGTAACATTGAGACAGTGTTGCAGTGAGATAATTAAGTGAATATGTAAGTGATTGTTGAGCATTAGTGATGAACACCTGCTGTTAATAAGCAGAATCACTGAAGAAAAGAGAAACACAAGAACAGAAAATAGAGAAACACAATAACTACGACTGACTTCCAGCCATTACACATTATTACACTTATTATTAACCAGTATGACTTTATTTCTGTCATACAGAAATTGTTATTGAAAATGTTTGTTTGAAGTTACCATTATAGAGATCAGTGCTTGCTTTAGTTGGGATGCTGATGCTAAAATATTTGACTTTCTTTTGCTGCTTGAGCTGTGTTTGTGCAAGTCACACTTGTGCGCACACAGTTTATGAATGATTGCGGTTGTAATGCTTATGATGACAAAATCATCATATTGCCTGTTCATCCACTAAGGAATTAATTCTTATTCATTCAGAGTTTTATCCTTGATCAAAAGTGTTACATTAGCACTACTGTGAAACTACAGCAATAAATTACTATGACTCATTTTTTTTAACACATCATGCATAAACCAAAAAAAAACAGAGCTACACTATGTTTTAGAAACACAGAGATATCACAATTTAGCACATTAATCTCAACAATGGTGGCAATATTTCTTTTTTATTATTATTATTCATGCAGCAGTGCATGCTGGGAGTTTTATATTATCCTGGAACCCAGCATGCATTGCGACATGAAACTTATCACCATTGTTGAGATTCATATGCTGATTGCTGATATCTGTGTGTGTCTGAACCAAGCAGGAGTACAATAAAATTAAATGCACTATATGATTGTTATTTTTCAGAAGACCTGATTACAGAAATATTGATTTCAGTTTGTAGATACACAGATTTATGCTAAATATGACATACCCATAATTTCAATTAATCAAAAAATCTGAAAATCAGATAGTCCAAGATGATTGTGACATCATCACAAAAGAACAAAAACACCTGATCATCTTCCTCTTGACTTTTTCTTGCCATATCAAATGTGTTTTATAAACTCACTGTTACAGCAGTCAGAGAGAGATGAAAGGTAAGAAGTCAAGGGACAAGAGACCAACTAAAGCAAATACTGATCTCCATCATGGTGACAACAAATTGTATTATTAACTAAATCTCTGTTAATTCTCAACAAGAACTTTTGTACATGTATGAAATAAATAATCGTAAACTGGTTTGTAAACTGGTTTCACACTCAGTGTTACTGGAAGTCAGTTGTAGTTCTTGTGTTTTTTCTTTTTTCTGTTCTTTTTTCTCTGTCCTTCAGTGATTCTGCTTATCAGGTGTTCATCAGTGTCTCAATTCACTCTCTTCTTTTCATTCACTCTGTCAAGGGGACTATATTAGTGAACTAATGTAGGGAATAGTGAATGAGGGTATAGGGTGTGATTGGGAAAACAGCCTCTGAGTGTCGATTTTGAGCACTGTTCATTTACAGTATATTCCTGTAGGCTATTTTTGTTTTCTACGGTATATTACTGTTTTAATGGAAAATGGTATGATACTGTCAGAATTACGCCTTTTTTTACAGCAAGGGTTAACAGTGTATATATATAGGCAAATTAGAACATGTTTAAACAAAATTTGTTTATATATATATTCAATGTAAACTTTGATAATCATAATTAATAAATCGCAATTACAATTCGAAGGGAATAATCAGCAATTATGATTTTTGTAATAATCGTGCAGCCCTAACTTAGGTGAAGAAACCTGTTTATTATTTATTCATTTGATTTTGCAACTGTTCACTGATACGCCTACTGGCAATATTAAAGCGGTTTAAAACGTATCCCCTTAAAACGCTATTGGTCTCGACTATTTAAAAAGGTATATGACTTGGCCTAAAAAAAAAATTCAGTCAGAAGAATTTTTTTCACTTTAATCCCTGTTCCACAGATCAGTTTGGATCAGTTAACCCTTCCCTGAGTGTTTAAATTAACCATTCTGATATGTGAAAGGTTCCACAGTTCAGTTTGGGCCAGTTAACCCTTCCCTGAGTGTTTAAATGTCCCATTCTGATTTGTGAAAGGTTCCACAGGTCAGTTTGGATCAGTTAACCCTTCCCTGAGTGTTTAAATGTCCCATTCTGATTTGTGAAAGGTTCCACAGTTCAGTTTGGGTCAGTTAACCCTTCCCTGAGTGTTTAAATGTCCCAGTCTAATTTGTGAAAGGTTCCACGGTGCAGTTTGGGCCAGTTAACCCTTCCCTAAGTGTTTAAATGTCCCATTCTGATTTGTGAAAGGTTCCACAGGTCAGTTTGGATCAGTTAACCCTTCCCTGAGTGTTTAAATGTCCCATTCTAATTTGTGAAAGGTTCCACAGTTCAGTTTGGGCCAGTTAACCCTTCCCTGAGTGTTTAAATGTCCCATTCTGATTTGTGAAAGGTTCCACAGGTCAGTTTGGATCAGTTAACCGTTCCCTGAGTGTTTAAATGTCCCATTCTGATTTGTGAAAGGTTCCACAGTTCAGTTTGGGCCAGTTAACCCTTCCCTGAGTGTTTAAATGTCCCATTCTGATTTGTGAAAGGTTCCACAGTTCAGTTTGGATCAGTTAACCGTTCCCTGAGTGTTTAAATGTCCCATTCTGATTTGTGAAAGGTTCCACAGGTCAGTTTGGATCAGTTAACCCTTCCCTGAGTGTTTAAATGTCCCATTCTAATTTGTGAAAGGTTCCACGGTGCAGTTTGGGCCAGTTAACCCTTCCCTAAGTGTTTAAATTAACCATTCTGATTTGTGAAAGGTTCCACAGATCAGTTTGGATCAGTTAACCCTTCCCTGAGTGTTTAAATTAACCATTCTGATTTGTGAAAGGTTCCACAGATCAGTTTGGATCAGTTAACCCTTCCCTGAGTGTTTAAATTAACCATTCTGATTTGTGAAAGGTTCCAGAGTTCAGTTTGGGTCAGTTAACCCTTCCCTGATTTTATTTTTTTGTTTGGCTGTTGTATCTGAGTTATAACTGCCAGATGAACAAAGAAAAAAAGTGATCTGATGGTGTTGGTTATATTATGACAATCATCATTTGAACTTTATGTTTTTGATTTATGTTGTTGGTTACAGCATAACTGTGATTCTGCATAAATGGCCAGAATTTTTGATATAATATAAAGGATTTCTTAAAAGTAAAAAAAAAAAAAAACTTTTACTTTTAGGCACACACAGACGTCAAGATTCAGTCTATGCATCTCAACAATGGTGACAAGCAGAATATTCAATTAGGAAAAGTAAATTACATAGACAATTCAGATCATAATTTATTCATACCGCAATGCATGATGGGAGCCATTAATGAGTTGTAATTGGTGGCAGCCACTGCAACATGCTTTATTATTGTCACCATTGTTGAGATTCACAGGCTGATTATTGATGTCTGTGTTTCTAAATGAATTTATTTGAAAGTCTTTTGATCAGAACAATGTTTATTAAATATTTTGGATTATAAGTAAAGTACTGATAATCATATGCTGTAGAATCACAAAGCTGCTGCTAACAAGTTAAACCAAACTATCTCAAGAAGTCTCATTTTTCAGATCACAGCATGATTATGCCAAAACATAACCAACACTATCAGATCACACTTTACTTTGTTCATTTAACTGTTATAAATCAATAACAGCAGACAAACAAATTTAAAGTAAACATATAAGGGTCAAGAGCCCAACTAAAGCAAACACTGATCGGCAAAACGGTGGCTTACAATTTGTGATTTTCTCCTTCAGTGATTCTGCTTGTTAACATCAGGTGTCTTCAATAATGCTCAATCATCACTAAATTAATCACTTAATTATCTCATTAACTTTAACACTCTTGAGTGTGGACTCATATACACTCCCAGCCCCAGGAGTGTTAAATTAACACTGCTCCATCTGAAAGCAGGTGATGGCGATTTACTACTAATCGAGGAACCGGCTTTACTGACGAGATGCGCATAACAATGTCATGCGATATATCGCCCAGCCCTATTCTAAATGGTGTTAAAGTAACACTGAAGCAGTGTTAAAGTTAATGAGACAATTAAGTGATCAATTGAGTGATGATTGAGCATTAGTGATGAACACCTGTTGTTGTTAACAAGCAGAATCACTGAAGGAAAGAGAAACAGTAGAACTACAACTGACTTCAGCCACAGCCTTAAATTAAATCAGATGAAGATAAAAAGACATTAAATCTGTGAAGATCTCAGCAGAGGAGGATTAAACAACTCCACAAACAGAATTACCAGCCTCACTTATTACTAACCAGACTGACTTTATTTCTGTCATATGTCTATTAGGGCTGGGCGATATATTGCATGACATTGATATGCGCCTCTCGTCAGTAAAGCCGGTTCCTTGATTAGTAGTAAATCGCCTTCACCTGCTTTCAGATGGAGCGGCATTTATACACAGCAAAAACTCCAGTGTTAAATGAATTCTCCTGGGAGTGTATATGAGTCCACACTCAAGATTGTTGAAGTTAATGAGATAATTAAGTGATTAATTGAGTGACGATTGAGCATTATTGAAGACACCTGATGTTAACAAGCAGAATCACTGAAGGAGAAAATCTCAAATTGTAAGCCACCGTTATGGTGATCATTGTTTGCTTTAGTTGGGCTATTGACCCTTATATTATTAACTTTAATTTTTGTTTGGCTGCTGTATCTGAGTTATATATATTATTGATTTATGTTGTTGGTTACAGCATAACTGTGATTCTGCATAAATATCCAGAATTGTAGATATAATATAAAGGATTTCTTAAAAGTTTTTTTTTTCTTTTAAATCTTTCTTTTAGGCACACACAGACATAAAGATTCAGTCTATGCATCTCAACAATGGTGACGAGCAGAATATTCAATTAGGAAAAGTAAATTACATAGACAATTCAGATCATAATTTATTCATACGGCAATGCATGATGAGAGCCATTCATGAGTTGTGATTGGTGACAGCCACTGCAACATGCTTTATTATTGTCACCATTGTTGAGATTCACAGGCTGATTATTGATGTCTGTGTTTCTAAATAAATACATTTGAAAGTGTTTTGATCAGAACAATGTTTATTAAATATATTGGATTATAAGAAAAATGCTGATAATCATATGCTGTAGAATCACAAAGCTGCTGCTAACAAGTTAAACCAAACTATCTCAATACAGACTGATCTCATGAAATGGCGTATGTAAATTCATATGTACTCAGGCAACTTGGAATACAACAAAAAGAGCAAATTATAGTACTATATAACAACTTAATCAGGGATTAACTGGAGAAAACAGGGAATGAGAGACGAGAACTACAAACTAAGAATCCGCATAATCAAAGCTTGTGTTCAACAACATCTATGTGTTGGTTATATTGCCACATACAAAGATTTATACAGCTATATTGCATTAAAACGTATTCATTAGAATCTTTCTTCTAGTTGTTCTCTAGCTGTTCCGCCAGATGGTTTTGTTTCATCTTCTTCAGGATGTCCGCTGTGAGCTTTAAAGCTCCGTTTGGTCCACAACTCTTCACCATCTCATCCACTATATCAGTGTTATCTGCATTCTCAAGCAGAGAGGCTGGAACATCCCCATATTCTTTTAAAAGCCACGTGAACCTCTTTAGTTTGCCAATGCCCAGATCATCCAGCTTGTCCAGAAGCTGCAATTTAATATCAGCTATCTTCTCTGCAGGGATCTATGACATATAAGGTCAAAAGTTATTGGTATTATTGGTCTCTGGAGTAAAAAAAAAACAAACAAAAAAAAAACAACCAAGAAAGCATAAACTTAAAAAAAAAAAAAAAGTAGTATTTAAATAAATTGACGCAACATTGACACAACATAACACAAAGACATGAAAGGCCAGCATCTCAGCTTGGACATATATGTTGATTGTGTTAAATTCAGGGATGAAAGACAAGCAAAACCATCGTTCAGGACCATTTTTGATTGATTGTGTCATTGTTTCGGCCCAGATCCGGCCCACATCTGGCACTTGTGGAATGCGGATCTGGCCCACATGCAGCGTGGAATGACGGCACTTGGGTGGCCCACTCCTGTTTGCCAGATCTGGGCCACAAGCAGGCCATAGCAATGCCACATGTCAGCCAAGAGCAAAGAAATAAACCAGAACTGGACCTTATCTGAGCCACAAAATCTGTGTATATTAAATATAGAGTCATCTCATCCTTAATAAGCCTGTTAACAAGCAGAATCCCTGAAGGAAAGAAGAGAACAGAAAAAGAGACAAGCAGAAACACAAGCACTACAACTGACTTCAGCCACAGTCTTAGATGAAATCGACTGAAGAGAAAAGAAGACATTAAATCTGTGAAGATCTCAGCAGAGGAGGATTAAACAACTCCACAAACAGCATTACCAGCTTCACTTATTACTAACCAGACTGACTTTATTCCTGTCAGACGTCTACAAAAGTTTTTATTGATAATTAACAGAGGTTTAACTCTAATATGTTTCATTTGTAGTCACCATAACAGTGGTTAGTGTTTCCATTAGTTGGGATCTTAACTCTTATTATATCTTTTGTCTTTCTTTGGCTGCTGTGACAGTGTGTGTGTCAAACACATTTACAGCAGCAAAGAAAGCTAAAGTGAAATGAGATCAGGTGATGATGGTTTCCTGTTGATGGTTTTATAATCATCATGAAATAACCTTTTTCACTGATGTTTTTGGAATCTAACAATTGTGTTGATCCATTAATATCTTCACATCACAAACCCTGTGTTACTGCATCATGAGATCCAGAAATATTATAACAAGTTAGAAAACTTTATCAAGCATGAGCACCAAAAAGTCAGTTTAATAAGACGCACACAGACATCAACAATCAGCGTATGAATCTCAACAATGGTGACAATCAAAAGTACTTTGCTGCAATGCATGCTGGGTACCAGCATAGTACAAAACTCCCAGCATGCATTGCAACATGAATAAATTATGCAGCTGAATTGTCCTATAAATTTATTTGATTCGAAATATTTGCTTAAATTTATTGCTGTTGTTTCTGTTGTGAATTAGTAGCTTTTCAGTGATGTTCTGAATTATTCTTTTTATCAAAATATTTGTGATTGTCACCATTGTTGAGATTCATACGCTGATTGTTGATATCTGTGTGTGTGAGCTTGAGCTAATTTTTTTATCTCATGTTTGATAAAAAGCTTTAAACTGACTGTTATAATATTGCTAGATCTCATTATGCAGTAACACAGGGTTTGTGATATGAAGATATTAATGGATCAACACAATTGTTAGATTCCAAAGACATCAGTGAATGAGATTATTTCATGATGATTATAAAACCATCAACAGGTAACCATCATCACCTGATCTCATTTCACTTTAGCTTTCTTTGCTGCTGTAAATGTGTTTGACACACACACTGTCACAGCAGCCAAAGAAAGACAAAATATATAATAAGAGTTAAGAGCCCAACTAATGGAAACACTAGTCACTCTTATGGTGACTTCAAATGAAACACATTAGAGTTAAACCTCTGTTCATTCTCAATAAAAACGTTTGTAGACGTCTGACAGAAATAAAGTCAGTCTGGTTAGTAATAAGTGATGAAACAGCTGGTAATGCTGTTTGTGGAGATGTTTAATCCTTCTCTGCTGAGATCTTCACAGATTTAATGTCTTCTTTTCTCTTCAGTTGATTTCATCTAAGACTGTGTCTGAAGTCAGTTGTAGTTCTTGTGTTTCTGCTTGTCTCTTTTTCTGTTCTCTTCTTTCCTTCAGTGATTCTGCTTGTTAACAGGCTTATTAAGGATGGGATGACTCTATATTTAATATACACAGATTTTGTGGCTCAGATAAGGTCCAGTTCTGGTTTATTTCTTTGCTCTTGGCTGACATGTGGCATTGCTATGGCCTACTTGTGGCCCAGATCTGGCAAACAGGAGTGGGCCACCCAAGTGCCGTCATTCCACGCTGCATGTGGGCCGAAACAATGTTGCTATCTGGGCTCCTAATACTTGGGAAGTTACCCTTTTAAACCTACTGGGACAAATCTGTTTCTTAAAGATATCTGAATAGCCTTCCAATACAGTGAGTTTTAAATTAAGATTATTTCTAGATACTACTAGTTACTAGTTTTTTAAATTCATAATGTGAAAAGTCTGACGGCAAAAATGTCTGTAATTTTTCAGATTGTTTATGTTTTCTGTTCACCAAGGTTCCCTTTATTTGATCAAAAATGTGTGTGCTATAATCATGAAAGAACCAGGCTTGCATGTAATTCCATGAACTCTCAACTTTACTTCTGATTTTTCACGCAACCACACCCACAACAACTCGGGTGCCTCCCATACATGCATAATAAAAGTCTCATGCAACAGCTTCACAATACACATATTGTTACACTGACTATCTCAGCAAATAGTGATTACCGACCAAAGCACAAATAAATACAACATAACGTCACAATCAAATGTCACAAGTTACAACCTATTAAACATTTATTTGATACTATGATAGACTTTTTTTTCATATCATTTATATCATTTTTATTTTACAGTGTGTATTTATGAGTAGCCTATGCGTTGCTGCTTTCTTAAGGTCTTTATCACTTTATTAAAATCAATTAAAAGAAAGAAGAATTAATCCATAGAAAGAAATGCTCTCAGGGAAAGTAGCCTACTGCAATATAACTGTGAATTAACTTCCCAATTTAAGTCACCAATATGAGGATCAGTGTTTGCTTTAGTAGGACTCTTGACTTTTTAATATTAGTTTTTCTTTGGTGATCGACAGCCTGTAGGCTAATCTTCAACACGTTTTACGATTAACAATACTTTGGGAATCTGTTGGGAACGACGTGTAGATTTTACTATGATAAAAAGGGTATAAAATAAGGGGGTAGAGAAGGGAATGTCGCAACAGGTAGGAATAATTTACAGTAATAGTAATATTGAGTGATATTGTATATTGTCTAAAGAATGTAAATATTACCAATGTTTTCTTTCTTTTGCTTTCAGGTTTTACCAGTTATGATAAGACTTGAATTGTAATGACTATTATAACTGCATGTATGCATATGATATGACACTGATATTATGCACTTTAATGAATAAAGACAAAATTTAATTAAAATAAAACATAAGAACACAGAAAATGTCATACAAAAACATGTGCCTAATGATTATTTTTTAACACTTTTTAATGAATGATGGTAAAAATACATATAATTTTATGAATTAAATATGTAGTAAATTACAATTAAGTTTTTAATGTAATCTTAAATGTTTTGTTTTTTTGCGCCCTGCAGTGACTAGTACTTTGCAGCTAATAGACATATTTGCGTTTTGTTCAGCAGTAAAGCACATTCCACAAACAATGCAGTGCTACTGTACCTTTACTAGCGATATACACCAAATATAGAACATTTATTCAGAAGACCAACGCACTATTAATCCACATAAAACTGATTAACGTAAGCTGTAACTGACGGTCATAAAACTTTGAACTGCGTGCACTGACGTCACTGCCATTACACGATGAGGTGTGTCACGTGATCCAAGTTAACCGTTACGCTTTCTCCAATGGTAAGTGACACCTTTGGAAGGCCAAAAGGGCAAAAACTGACAGTCTCACACGTTTTGGCCCTTTTGGCCTTCCATAGATACAGACCCTCTTATCTCCTAATATGAGACCATATCTGTCAAAACCATAGACTGTAAAAAAATATGGATTTAGTGTCTGTGACGTCACCCATAGGTTTCTGAAGAGCATTTTTGAAGCCTAAAGGGGGGCGGAGCCATAACCATCTTGGCAGCTCGTCACCGTGCATCACTCCTGGAGAACAGGAAATGGGCAAAGAGATGGGACATGGGTGGAGCTGAGGTGCCTGGTTGTTGAAAACACGCCCACCTAGCTCGACGTGATCGAGTTTGCTTTCTACTGGCACAGCAGCCCCAGCTAGAAATGTTTTGTTCTAAAAACTTTGAGAACATTACCATGAAGTTCTAAGAATGTTTTCAGCGGGTAGTTTTATTTTGGTTCCCAGAATGTTCTCCTAAAAGGTACACAGCAAAAATTACAGTGATAAAAGTTAATGAGATAATTAAGTGATTAATTGAGCGATGAGTGAGCATTATTGAAGACACCTGATGTTAACAAGCAGAATCTCTGAAGGAGAAAAGCACTATTTTAAGTCACCATTATGTTGATCAGTGTTTGTTATAGTTGGGCTCTTGACCCTTACATTTTTTACTTTAAATTTTGTTTGGCTGTTGTAACTGAGTTCTCTTTCATAGGTTCACTCAATGCTGCGGATAGCGCAGTGGGATATTCTCTGACGTTGCTCTCCGCCATGTGCTCATTGCAAGCGACGACCTTCACAGTAAGTGCGTCAAGTGTTTGGATTTTTCACATGCGCGCAAGGCCGTTTTAGGATCGTCTAGATGTAAATTTTGTGACAATTTACTTCTCAAAACCCTCCGCTCTCGGCTCGCGGTTTTTGAGAGGGAATCATTCGTCTCCACCCGTCGTGCTCCCGAGGCCTCTCGAGGATCCGCGACCTGGGGTTCGGACGTAGAGCTCGAGGATGTGGAGTGTGAGCAGACGGGCCCCGCTCTTTCTCTCCCTCCCTCTCCCGAGCTTGCGCGTGGCATGCCAGTCGAGTCACTCACGATTATTTATGCCCCAGCCCGGGAGCACGCGAGGCGGTTTCTTTCGGGCTGGAGGACGTAGTTTTTACCGCGGCGTCCGACTCCGAGGATTTCGGGCCTGCTTTTGCCGACGACGTTATCCCGCCTAGCGGCCAGGAAGCGCGGCCTACTGCGGCCTACGCAGAGCTCATGGACGTGCTTTCGCGCGCTACGGAGAAGCTGGCCTGACGAGCCCCGCGAGTCACAATCGAAACTCGACGAGAGATTTCTCAGTGGCCCTAATTCTAGGCCACAACGGAGAAAGCTGCCGTTTTTCAGCGATCTGCATCAGGAGATTTCCAGATCCTGGAAGCAGCCTTTCTCTGCGCGTCTCACTAATGCGGCAGCCGCTGATTTCACCAACCTAGTAGGTTCTGTGGAACAGGGCTATTCCGCCATTCCAGCGGTTGAGGATACTTTGGCCAGCCATCTTGCTCCGTCGTCTGCGCCATCTTGGAAGTCACGTCCCCTCCTAACCTCTAAAGCATGTAGGACTTCTTCCTCCCTTATCGGGAAATCCTACATGGCGGCTGGACAGGCAGGCATGACCCTGCACACTATGGCCATTCTTCAGGCCTACCAGGCAGATGTCCTAAAAGAAATGGATGAGGGTAGTGGTGTGACTCCTGAAGCTGTGAAAGAGCTTCGTAAGGCTACGGATCTGGCTTTAAGGGCCACCAAGCATACCGCACGCGCTGTAGGCCGCTCGATGGCAGGTGCGGTTGCTGTGGAACGCCACTTATGGCTTAACTTCACCGAGATCCGCGACAAGGAGAAAGTTTTCCTCCTTGACGCCCCTATCTCCCAGTCGGGTCTGTTTGGAGAGGCGGTCAACACGGTGGTTGAGAAATTCCGTGCCTCCAAGTCTCAGTCGGCCGCGTTTAACCCTCTGAGGTCGGCAAACGCGCCCCCGCGTTTTGCTGGATTTTCTTCACATTGTAGTACAATAAACTTAAATTACTCCGTTATTTATGGTTATACAGAAAAAAAGAAATATAAAAAAAGAATCTGTGATATTTCTACTTTTGTATGTGTCCACTTACAATCAAATCAAAACATTGTGCTTTTGTAAAATAAAGAAAATAAACAGGGTGTGCGTTCTGCCTCTCCGTCGCGGTGAACTTTTTTTTCTTGAGCACGTCTATAAACTGAAACAAAACTCAGCGAATACTTGTCACACATTTATGAGCCATATACCTTTATACACATTTAAGTGTGTACTTTTAAATGATCGGATTCAAACTGAAAACAAATATTCTCTGTTTAAGTAATTTGTATAAAACCAACAGGATGTCCAGTATCTCAAACGCTTGCTAATTATTTTTTAATTCGACCACGCCCACTCGCGCAAAAGAGATTCACATGCAAATCTCCACATGGAACGCGAACGCCCTCGTTACCTCAAACACAAAACACCAAAACACTTAACAAGTCTCTGCTTTTCGTCGAGTTTGGAAGACGCGCTGTGAGCTTACATTGGATTTACATCAGAAGAAGAAGAACGTGATTTGAAGACAAGAAAGATGTAAGGTAAGAAATTCTTACTTATTAGTTTATGGTATTGTTGCATAAACTTCACATTGCAGTTGAACTGTTGCTAGATATATGGTGAATATTATACTATTTAGACCCGTGTTTACTGTTAAATACTGTTTGTGGATATCTGCTCAAACATAGATATGTATAACCATAATGTTTAATATTTTGGAGCGTGATGGCGTTTGAATGTATCATATTTTTGGAGCGTGCTGTGGGTTTCAATGTATCATATTTTGGAGCGCGCTGTGCGTTTGAATGTATCATATTTTGGAGCGCGCTGTGCGTTTGAATGTATCATATTTTGGAGCGCGCTGTGGGTTTGAATGTATCATATTTTGGAGCGCGCTGTGCGTTTGAATGTATCATATTTTGGAGCGCGCTGTGCGTTTGAATGTATCATATTTTGGAGCGCGCTGTGCGTTTGAATGTATCATATTTTGGAGCGCGATTGCGTTTGAAAGGAAAAATGCACCAAACATTAGGCTTTATGTTTTTACTATTATCTCATTTCATATCATCATAACGAATGGAAACATTTGAAGTAACATAAGATAATCAATATATTTTTCTCTAGCATTGTTACTGAAATCTTTTGGAAGATTTATAGGCTGCTATAGGTTATTGTTATAATTATTTTATGCAGTACTGCACATAGCTTATGCCTACAAGGCACAACAAACATGGTGTTCATTATATTATATATTGTTGGAAACATTTGTGTGTGTGTGTGTGTGTGTATTCTGTGAATTTTAAAAAGCAATTTTAACCAGAAAAATCTAAAATGTATTCCCAAAATTGTGCAGGCCTAGTTTCTCTTGATACCAGTATGTTCACTTTTTTTCTTTTCTTTCAGGGACCAGATGCAACTGAGTCCTGCTGACTTCAACATTCACATGAGTCTCTGTACATGAACATGGTAAAGTGAAAATCAAACACCTTGGAAATGAAAGGTATGTACAATGTTTTTAGGAATGGCACAAAGGTCTCTGTCTTTGGATTATTGTTTTCAATGTGCTCTTTTGTCATTTGTTGTGTATTTTTGGATTATGTTGTGTTGTAAATAAATCCAAACAATCTAAAAGCCATTATTTTTTAAATCTCCTCATTCTTTGTGCAAGGTTGCTCTGAATGACAGGGCCTGATAGCTCCTAATAGGGCAGTTAGGGGAGTGTCTTTGTCTTTCTCAGGTGTGAAAAGCGTACATATTAATGAGCTCCCGCATAAAGCTTTCTCACACAAAACACGTCGTAAAATTTTTAAATCAATATATTGTCTTATCTGAATGAGCAGTCAGGGTGATTTTCACATAGTTTTGGAGCAAATATTCTAGGCTACGTCATACAATTTTCAAAAGTCTTGTGAAGAAATAATCAGTATGGGGTTCATGGGCTTATTTCAGTGAGAAATTTTTTTTTGTATTTTCACAAACCACGCATAAATGTCATTATCTCAAAACTACAAACTTTTACATACATGCTGCTGATATATTATTGTAGCAGAGTTTGTGCTGAATACAGTGTAATTAGACTTTAGCCATGAAAATGTCACTAGTAACAGAAAAAAACAAATGTCAGAGCATGTCAGAACACCTCCAGGGCCCAGAAAACAGCTCAGACCCCAGAGGGTTAAGCAGTTCATGCCCAGGAGGGTTAGGGAATCCTCCGTTCCCTCCCCTGCTCGACCCAGAGAACGTCCCTTCTAGGAGAAGTGAACCGATGCATCCCCCACCTTCCACGGTCTGGGGAGCCCGCGGTCGCCCGTTCCCCCGTCAACGGCCTCACAGGCGTCTGCAGCTGAAGCGGTCCGACAAACCGACCGCCCCAGCTGCCTCGAGCCGTTCCTGACCCTCTGGTCAGAAAAAGGAGAGCTCCTCCACATCCTCGAGGTTGGGACAGACCGCGCAAGCGTTTCTGCCCACCTCTAACCAGCTCTCCTTCCCTTACCCTGTCACCTTCGCCACCCAGAGTGTTTCGAAGTGCAGGCCCTATTTTACCGTCTCTGCTCAGTCCGGCACGGGAGGAAGGAGACGCCTTTTGCTCTCTCCCCTCACCCCCGACACACTTTATAACTACCGGTCGCATCCTTAGGGATACTTTTCGTTTTCCTCTGGATCAGGAAGGCCTGGTCACCCCGACCAGCTTCACCCCGATCCCATCACGTGTCAGGACGCCAGGTGCTCTCCTACACGGCCAACCACTCAACCCCACGGTCATCAACACGACACCCTCACTCAGGTATGTCGTCTACATTGCAACACCCCTCTTCCTCTTTCACATTTCTTTTAAGAATGGGAGCGCTTACTGGGGGTATCGCCTTGGATTCTTCGCACAGTTCGGTTCGGCTACACACTTCAGTTCTGCCGCTTATTTTCACATCCAGGTCGTACGGCGACACAGAAAGTTCCTCAGGTTCGCCTTTGGAGAAAGAGCTTTCCAGTACAGGGTTCTTCCCTTTGGCCTCGCTCTGGCACCGAGAAAGTTCACGAAATGTGTGGATGCAGCTCTGGCCCCATTGCGGCTCCAGGGCATCCGTATTCTCAATTACCTGGACGATTGGCTCATTCTAGCCCAGTCCAAGGAGTTAGTTACCCACCACAGGAACATTGTCCTGCGTCATATTCAGTCTCTCGGTTTGAGGTTGAACTCGGAGAAGAGTGTTCTAACTCCAGCTCAGCGCACAGTTTTCTTGGGGGTGCACATGGATTCCATTCTTATGCAGGCCCGCTTGGCTCCTGCACGGATTTCCAGTTTGACGACATGTTTGGCCCGTTTCACGCTAGGCCATCGTGTTTCTGTGGGCACTTGCCGCAGGCTACTGGGCCTAATGGCCGCAGCCTCCCCTGTGCTACCCCTGGGTCTGCTCCACATGAGACCTTTCCTCTGGTGGATGAAGCTCTCAGGGGTTCGGCCCACGGGGCCAGCCCTTCGCCTTTTGAAGGTGTCGCGCAGTTGCTTTCGCGCCCTGTCAATTTGGCGGGACCCCCTTTTTCTTCGGAAAGGGGTCAGCATGGGTGCGGTATTCCGTCGTCAGATGATTACGACGGATGCCTCTCTGACCGGCTGGGGAGCGGTTTTCGAGGGCAGACCAGCGTGCGGGGTCTGGACTGGCGAGATCCTCTCTTGGCACATAAACTGCTTGGAGCTGAGAGCTGTCTTCCTGGCTTTACATCACTTTCTCCCTTTTCTAGAAGAGCACCATGTCATTGTCAGAACGGACAACATGGCAGTAGTGTCCCATGTAAACCGACAGGGGGGTTCTCGGTCGCGCACCCTAGATAGGCATGCGTCACCTTCTCCTGTGGTCTCAGAACAGGTTCCTATCTCTGAGAGCAGTTCATGTCCCAGGGATTCTGAACCTCACAGCAGATTTCCTATCGAGGCAGAAACTCAGATCGGGGGAATGGATGTTGAACCGCCAGACAGTGGCCCTGATTTGGGAGGTGTTCGGAAAAGTCCGCTTAAAGTAGACCTCTTTGCTTCGCAGGAGTCGTCCCAATGCCCGCTTTGGTTTTCCCTGAGTCATCCAGCTCCGTTGGGGATAGATGCATTCGCCCACCCTTGGCCAATGCAGAAACTCTATGCCTTCCCGCCCATCAAACTGATCCAGGCGGTTCTGGCCAGAGTGAGGGAGAGCGGAGTCCACCTCCTTCTGGTAGCCCCGTTCTGGCCGTCTCAGCCATGGTTTTCGGAGCTAATTCCTCTGCTGGAATCCTTCCCCTGGAGGATTCCAGTCAGAGAGGACCTGCTTTCCCAACTTCAGGGCAGGATATGGCATCCTCGCCCAGACATGTGGAAACTGTACGTTTGGCCAATCAGAGGCCGTCGGCATTAGGTTTTGATCTCCCAATTGACGTTCAGGAGACCATCGCAAGTGCTAGAGCCCCTTCTAAAAGGAGGCTATATTCCTCCAAATGGAAGGTTTTCGAGACATGGTGCTTAGCACATGTTAGGAACCCAGTTAACTGCCCTGTTGGCTCAGTGCTGGAATTCCTGCAGGAGAAGTTTACCTCCGGAGCGGCTGCCACCACTCTCAGAGTTTATGTTGCAGCTATTGCGGCACATAGAGAATCGGACGAGATTCCCCTGGGTAAACTGAGGTTAGTTTCGGCCTTCATGCGTGGGGTGAAACCGGTTTGCTCCCCTAGAGTTCCCTCGTGGGACCTATCTGTTGTCCTAGAGGGTTTGACGGAGGCCCCCTTCGAGCCCTTGGAGTCAGCTCCGGAACGGATTCTGACTCTTAAGGTTTCTCTTTTGTTGGCTTTATCTTCTTTAAAGCGTATAGGGGATTTACAAGCTCTCTCTATTAGTGAGTCATGCTTGGACTTCGCTCCCGGCCTGGTCAAGGTTTCCTTGAGGCCGAGGCCAGGGTATGTTCCCAAGGTTCTCTCCACAGCGTTCTGCTCTCAGGTTGTTAACCTTAACGCTTTCCACCCTCCTCCTTTTTCTTCTCAGGAAGCTAGGAAGCTTAACTTGCTCTGCCCAGTGCGTTCTTTGAAGTTATATGTAGACCGCTCAGGCGGTTGGAGACAATCTAACCAGCTTCTGGTATGCTTTGGTGGTGGCCGCCGCGGGTTTGCTGCATCAAAGCAGAGGATTTCTCACTGGGTCACGGAAGCTATCTCAATGGCTTACGAGTTGCGTGGTTTGCCTTCACCTCTTAGCATTAGAGCACATTCCACCAGAAGTGTGGCATCCTCTCAAGCTCTTTTTAGAGGAGCACTTTTGGAGGACATTTGTGTTGCGGCAGGCTGGTCCTCTCCGCACACTTTTGTAAGATTCTACAATTTGGATCTTGACATGACTCCGGGTTCCCAGGTTCTCTCTGTTTGAACCTTTCATGGTTATTGTTTTATTGATGCCAGGTCATGGCAGCGCTCATTGCTTGGCGAGTTTGGTATTCCGTTCCCACTGCGCTATCCGCAGCGTTGAGTGAACCTATGAAAGAGAAAGTCTCTGGTTACTTGCGTAACCTATGTTCTCTGAATAGGGAACGAGACGCTGCGTCAGCTGCCAAGCTCCTCGCACTGCTGACAGTTTTTCTTTTCGGCAGAGAAATCTGAGGAGATGATGGCGCGCGCGCGTACATGATGATGCGACGTAAGAGCGTCGGGGCGGAGCCAGATTGCGCAAGCGCCATCAGCCAATGAATTGGCGTGATTCTATAGGGCTTCAGACAATCGGCACATTCAGAGAATATCCCACTGCGCTATCCGCAGCGTCTCGTTCCCTATTCAGAGAACATAGGTTACGCAAGTAACCAGAGACGTTATAACTCCCAGATGAACAAAGAGAAAAGATGATCAGATGTTGTTGGTTATGTTTTGATATAATCATCATTTGACCTGAATCACAAAACTCATTTAGAGCCTAATCTCTGACTTAGATTTATATTGTTGATTACATCATCACAGTGTTTCATCACAGTGTTTCTACAACATAAGATCCAGAATTTTCTATTTATTCCAAAGGATTTCTTTAAAGTTGTTTTGATAAAAAAAAAAGTAGGCACACACAGATATCAAGAATGAGTGTATGAATCTCAACAATGGTGACAAACGAAATATTTAATTAGGAAAAGGAAATTACTAAGACGATTCAGATCATCATTTATTCATAACGCAATGCATGATGGGAGCCATGAATGAGTTTTGATTGGTGGCACCCAGAATGCACTGCAACATGCTTTATTATTGTCACCATTGTTGAGATTCACAGGCTGAATCTTGATGTCTGTGTGTCTAAATAAAATCTTTTGAACAAAACTTTTAAGAAATATTTTGGATTCTATAGAAAATGTTACAAATTGTATGCTATAAAACACCCAGGCTGCTGCAATCAACAAGGCAAACCTAACTCTCTAAACTTTAGTCCTCTGTTGTAAGTCACTTTGGATAAAAGCGTCTGTTAAATGACTAAGTGTAAATGAGTTTAGTGTTTCAGGTCAAATGATGATTACGTCAAAACATAATCAACACCACCTGATCATCTTTTCTCGTTGTTCAATTGGTTGTTATAACTCAGGTACAGCAGCCAAACAAAATCTAAAGTAAATTATTTAAGGGTCAAGAGCCCAACTAAAGCAAATGCTAATCACCATAATGGCAACTTAAAATGAGATTTTCTCCTTTGGTGAATCTGCTTCTTAACATCAGGTTTCTTCAATAATGGTCAATCATCACACAATTAATCACTTAATTATCTCATTCATTTGAACACTCTTCAGTGTTCATTTAACACTCATATTTTAACACTTTAACCATATAAAGTCATTTAAACTCCCAGGAGAGTTAATTTAACACTGTTAAATTTGTGTTTTTGCTGTGTAGGATAACATTCTCTAAAAACATCCTTAAAATGTTACAGTTAAAACGTTATATCTTAGTTTACATTTAACCTTATAGAAAACATTCTTAAAACATTCTTTGAACATTACATTCAAATGTTTTCTTTAAAACATTAACCAAACTTGTAGGGAATGTTAGCCAACGTTCTGAGAACGTTCCCTGCTAGCTGGGGCGTCACAAGGGCTGTGCAAAGTGTGCGACCGCACAGGGCCTCGCGCTAAAGTGACAGCTGACTTGAGGATATATTTTTTCCTTAGAAATACTTTAATAGTTAAAAAACATAGCTAAAAGTGAGACTGTGTATATCGTGATGTATTATTCTGCTAGTTAAAAATGTATTATGCAGTAACTAGCAAAATTGCTCTGAGCGTGTGCATGTGACAGTGCGTCATGCGCATACATGTCAGTCAGCGCAGCATCACACATCAAGTTCGTAGAGAGCTTCATTCAGTCCATTTTAAATTCTGATTTTGGCCGCCTCTCAAATGGGTTAAACCAAAGATATTACCTAAGAAGTTCAAGTAAATGCGCTAAAAATCTGCACTCATTCAAGGATGTGCATGTATTGCATGGACGGAGAAAGCACTGACACCTGCAGGATTTCATCTGACGGTACTTCATATATAGTCGATCAGTTCGGTGAGAGCAACGGTACCGCAGAACGAGTGTAGCCTCTATATCTATAGACGTTTTTAAATCTGAAAACTCAAAAACGCAACAAAATTGTCAGACATCCATGAGTGCGTGTTAATAAATAAAGTTTGAAGTGAATTATTGGAGCTGAGGTGGTGAAGCCTTACGCTCTTGCCCACATCATCTTTAGAGGACACCAGGTCCTCTATCTCAGCCTGGAGCAGTTTGTTGCTTCGACCCAGCTCTTCCTTCAGGTCTGTCAGGGTTTCTAGTTTGCGCTCTAACACTAGCACGCGGGTCTCTTTTTCACGAGCTTCTGTCTCAGCGCGGTCGCGCTCCTCTGCGTAACGGGTGGAGATGGCCTTCTCCTCAGCCAGCAATGCTTTATTATCATTATTTATTATCATTATTTATCATTATATTATTTATTATAATGCTTTATAAAAATGTAGCTATTAGTCTTGATTTTGAGTTGTTTTAGCTTTTTAATTCTTGTTTTGTCTTATTTCAAATCATCTGGTTGAGAGCTGTTGTGCAGATGTTAATTACTGACCTGGTCAAACTTCTTCTGCTTCTTCTCCAGGTCGGAGACAATCTGCCTCAGATGTTCCTGGTCCACCAGCATGTCGTCCAGCTCCTGCTGCAGGCGCGTCTTGGTCTTGTCCAGCTTGTCGTAGGCCACGTTCCTCTCATCCAGACGCTGCGTCACAGCCTCCAGATCACACTGAACAAGTTCCCTCGTCTCCTCTAAGCTCTTCAGAGAACTGGCCTGCAGCTCCATTTTCTTCTTCATGTCCACCAGCTACAGGAGAAGAGACAGACAAACATTAGACAACTTCATGGAAAATGACATGCTCGTACTACTTTTTAATTATTGCATACTGTGGTACGATAAACATAAGCAGTAGTACTAATAATATAAAATAAAATAATATAGCATGCTTTATACAGTATATACTTAATAGAATGCAGTAGACAAATAAAAAAAGCACAATATTTTTCATACAACAATCTACAATTGTAAAGCTTTTTATGTTGTCTCCAGGGGAAAAAAAAGGTACAAAAGTTGTCACAGGGGCAGTACCCTTTCAAAAGGTACACATTTGTACCTAAAGAGTGCATATTAGTACCACACAGGCACATATTAGTACCTAAATGGTACATATTAGAACCTTTTGAAAGGTTACCGCCACAGTGACAGCTCTTGTGCCATTATTTCTGAGGTGTTTAGAAAATCGAATGGACTTTAAAAAAAATTCTTCTCACTGCTCACTGGGTAAGGATTATTGCAAACCATTTGGTGCAGGTACACAAATTTATTCAAAAGAACCGACTCAACAACAGCAACAAAAAAAATCCAACAGCAAATCAAATATCACGATGGCTTGCAAAGTTAAACGTCTCAGCTCAGAAACATTTAGTTGATTCAATGTTTTATAGCAGAACACTAGATAATGTATATCCACTATAGGAATGTCCATGACATTTCCAGTTCTGGAAAACTTCAAAATTCTGTGATATTTCCAGATTTTCCATGAAAAACATCACTATGGCTTGCAAAGTAAATTTTACATAAATAGGAAAAGTCCTGCTCTCTATAGAAATTTCCATGACTTTTCAATGTTTTTTTAAGGTTCTATTAATTTCCGTGACATTTCCAGTTCTTCAATACTCATTACTGTGTGTGTACCTGTGCTTGCATGGTGCTGAGTTGTATCTCCATGTTCCTCTTTGCCTCCTCTTTCTCTTCCAGCTGCTTCTTCAGGCTGTTCTGTTCGTCCTCCAGCTGCCTCAGGCGCCGTTTCTGCCGCGTCTCCTCGTCAAGTACCTCCTGTGAGGATATGATCAGGGTTCGGAGAGTGAGCGAGAGCCAAACACCTGCAGAAATCCCATAATGCAGTTGCTCCTCTGTACCTGCACATCCTGCAGCTGTGACTCCAGAACAGAGCAGTCCGACGCTTTGACCGACTTCTTTTTGGCTTCACTCGGAAGACTGTTCATGTTATCCAGCTCCAGCTTAAGTAGGAAACAACCATCAACGTCACACAAACACCTTCATTACATCTCCATTCAAAATCTAAACATTGACAAAAAGGTTTTTTTTTTTTTTTTTTAGCAATTTAATTTATATATTGCCTCCCATGCATTATATTTTACTCATTTTTAAAGGAGCTGTATGTAAGATTGTGGCCAAAACTGGTACTGCAATCACTTTCAAATTACTGTAGAGTGGTGTATCCAGGATCCAGCAGGAACGTAGGCTGCTACGTAGCTGTGGTAACTAGAGCAGAACTGGCAACCCCGATGCCGAAACACTACTGACTTTGTGATTGGTAGATAGGTGGCGGGTGGCGCTTCAGGCCAAAACACAAGATGACAACATCAACATCAGTTGAGGGCTGCAACTTCACTTTTTAAATGACAATATCCTGGCCGGACTACTGTTGTCAGTGATATAAGTATTTGCAATGAACATGATTTCTTAATGTCTAGTGACATATCAGGGCCATTTTATGATTAATTGAAATACATTTCTTACATACAGCTCCTTTAACGTTTTATAAGGTTTAAAATTTAGAGGTGAATATTGTATAATACTAATGAAAAAACTGTATTCACTATTATGAAGTATTTAATAAACAAACAAGCAAAGGACTGTGTAAAATGTTGCGAATGACGAAATATCTGCGGGGGTTTTGCGGGTATAAATTCAGTGTTGTTCTCTGCAGTTAAAACACCTTAATTTTGGCAACTGTCTCGGCCAGTTCGATGCGCTGTCTCTCGCTCTCGGCGTGTTTGACCTGCAACTCCTGAAACTGCATCTCAGCCTTCTTCCTGCAACACACCTGCAGAAATCCCATAATGCCACAGCAGTCGCTGCACTGCACATCCTGCAGCTGTGACTCCAGAACAGAGCAGTCCGACACTTTGACCGACTTCTTTTCGGCTTCACTCAGAAGACTGTTCATGTTATCCAGCTCCAGCTGAAGTAGGAAACAACCATCAACATCACACAAACACCTTCATTACATTCATAATGAAAATTAAACAATTAATTATCATAATTGTTTTCGGTCAGTTATTTGAGTGGGAGTACCAGATGCATCAAGCTCTGATCAAAAATTCCTGTTCGCTGTGTTATATTTGGATGTTTGGATTACGGGTAACTTTCTCTGTGTTCAGGTTTGACTGTAATCATAATGCAAAAACTGACATAAATAAAATCTAAACGTTGGACTGTGTAAAATGTTGTGAATGACGAATCTGGAAACATCTTTGCAGGTTTTGCGGGTATAAATTCAGTGTTGTTCTATGTGGTTGACACACCTGCACTTTGTCAACTGTCTCAGCCAGTTCGATGCGCTGTCTCTCGCTCTCGGCATATTTGACCTGCAGCTCCTGAAGCTGCATCTCAGCCTTTTCCCTGTGGTTTTTAAACTCCCCTTTGTCCTGCAAGGGTGTCTGCAGCTCGAACTGAAGTTTGTTGCTCTCTGACTCCAGAACCTGTTTAAAGCCCTGATCTTGTTTCTGCAACATCTCTGCCACCAGGTGCTCGTGAACTTTAGCCTCTTCCTCCAGAGACTTCAGTTCCTCCAGAGACTTCTCTTCCTCCAGTGACTTCTCTTCCTTCATAGACTTCGCTTCCTCCAGATACTTCTCTTCCTCCAGAGACTCCAGAGACTTCTCTTCCTCCATAGACTTCGCTTCCTCCAGAGACTTCTCTTCCTCCATAGACTTCTCTTCCTCCAGAGACTTCTCTTCCTCCAGAGACTTCGCTTCCTCCAGAGACTTCGCTTCCTCCAGAGACTTCGCTTCCTCCATAGACTTCTTCAGCTCAGTCCCCTTAGTTTCACACTTCAGCCTTGAGGAAAAAAAATAAATAAATAAAATTACATATATATATATAAATTATTCAACCCCCCTCCTAGACTGTAATAATTTACAAATTACTACAAGCTTTTCTTAAGATACAGCAAATCCCCCAGTGTTAAATTAACACTTCTCAGAGTTTATTTGGAGTCCAAACTCAAGAGTGTTAAAATTAACTCTGAAGCAAGAGTTAATGAGATAATTAAGTGATTAAGTGATGTTTTACCATTAGTGGTGACACATGATGCTACTAAGCAGAATCACTAAAGGAAAAAGTAACCATTTATACGTCATCAATATTGTGATCGGTGTTTGCTTTAGTTGGGCTCTTGACCCCTGACTTTATAAATATCGTTTTTTTTGTCTGACTGCTTTTTTTCTGACTGGGGGTTTTGCTGTGTACAGACCTTTTTAAAAATTGCACCTTGGCAGTGGCAAATAGTTGCAAATTAAAAGTGATAATGTCAATATATAATGTAATGCTTTTGAGTTATATAATTTTTTTTGGTAATTCAGCTGTGTCATAATTATTCAGTCAACCCCTATTCAACATTGCTGTTTTTAAATCGCTTATTTGTATGGTATGGTACAAAATTGTGTTAAAACAATCAAGCCTTTGAAAGCTCTAACAAAAAACAAATTAGCTTGTGCTGTGACATACATATATTTAGCCCATGCATGGGCTAAAGTTGAGTAGTAAATAGGGTTGGGAATCGAAAATCGATTCCAATTCTGGAATTGAATACATGAGGTCAGGAATCAGATACTTGTTATAAAATAAAAATTGATACCTCTAATTGATTCCTTTGTGTGCATTTTAATATGAATTTAAACCATTAAAGGGGTCATAGACTGGATTATTTTATTATTTGTGACCCTGGATCACAAAACCAGTCACAAGTAGCACAGGTATATTTGTGGCAATAGCCAACAATACATTGTATGAGTCAAAATTACCGATTTTTCTATTATGCCAAAAATCATTAGGATATTAAGTAAAGATCATGTTCCATGAAGATATTTTGTAAATTTCCTACCGTAAATATATAAAACATTTATTTTTGTGAGTGGATGCTGCACAATCGCGCAAACATAAATGGACAACTTTAAAGGCTATTTTCTCAATGTTTAGATTTTTTTTGCATCTTCTGATTCCAGATTTTCAAATAATTGTATCTCGTCAAAATATCAAAATTATCCTAACAAATACACATCCTTCCAAGGTGGCATCTCCCACTATGCAGGGCAGCTGCAGCGTTTCAGTGCTGTGTGTTTGTTTGTTTGTTTGTTTCGTCGGGTTGTTTTAAGTCATCAACCATTATTCCAGTACCGAAGAAAAACAGTGCCGTGGGCCTGAATGACTACAGACCGGTGGCCCTTACATCAGTGGTCATGAAACGTCTTGAGCGGTTGGTTCTGTTCCATCTCAAACCCATCACAGCTCTCCATCTTGACCGGGTATCAGGACAAAATATGTCATTTTTACTAATTGCTATAGTTTCACAGTGATGGTAATGAAACACTTTTGATACAGGATGAAACTCTGATTGAGATTAGTTATTGAACAGGATATATGATGATAATGTCTTCAACACAGGGCTGGACTGGGAAAAAAAATCGGCCCGGGCATTTTGGCCTAGACTGGCCCACTATATGATCATAAACACCACCCATCTTTGCACCCCTTTAATTATATGCATACCAACTCCTATTCCTTAAAACCACTAATGCCATGTAATGAGTGAGTATAGGAACGAGTGAAAATTTGACATTTATTAATTAATACAGTTGAACTATACTCCACAGTGATGAATCCTAAAACAATCTATAAGCTGCAACACTGTAAAAAAAAAATTACATCCCCAAGTCAAAAATTTCTAGTGACTGGTTACATCTAAATTTTTCAATTAGTCTGACGTATTATTTCTCATTGAGCCAATGTTAACAAACTATTGCAACAAGAATTACACTTGGGCCAATTAAAAAATGTAGATGTGACCAGTCACTAGAAAATTTTGACTTGGAGAGGTTAGAAATTTTTTACAGTGAATGGCATAGCAATACCAATGTTTCTCACAGGATTTTTGGTAAAACTGTGGTGGGTGGACCTTGGTTCTTCTAGGGGGGTCCGGGGGCATGACAGTAATAGCCATATTTTGCAAAACAAATGCACTAAAAAATAAAGGAAACTTTCATAATTAGTTTTGTTCCAATTTCTATACTTGAAAGAGATAAGCACATGATCTTTTATTTTGACGCAAACTGCATCAAGCTTTTATTTTGGCGGAAAACATGGTTTACAAACGCCTCTCATTAAATTTCCAGTGAATTGCGGTAATCGTCTTTATATACTGTCTATGTAATCGTCAACTATGCAATGTGGAAATAATCTGTAACTGGGTTATGGGTTCCTACACTCGATCATGACATAGCTTAAGTGTTTTGAAAGTAGTTCTGCTTACCGCAGGCTCTACACTTTCTCATCTCCTAATCCTCCTCACTATCATCATCATCACTGGAGCGGATGAAGGGCAGAAAGCATATATTTTGACACATTTAACAGTGTCTGCTTTAAGGGCCTGGTTCTATTTTTTCACGCTATTTCTCTGCACAATCCTTGCGTTTCTTCTCCATCTCGCTGACTATTTTGACTATACAACTGACACTGCTGCACGCTCGCTCACTCGTTTAAAGCTGTGATTGGGCTAGCCCAGTGTCAATCAAGAAAAGAACCAATGGGCCGCTGATCTACGTGTTTCATGGGCTGGTCTGTCAGAAAAAAAAGAAAAAAAACTAACACTGACTTTTTTTGACCACTGCATTACACCGGCACAAACCCAGCGCCGCCAATTAAGCAAAACAAAACAAAACGAATGGGCCGCCGATGTACAAATTGTATGGGCCTTTAAAAAAAATAAAAATAATACAAATTGTGTATGAGTATGAGATGTATCGGCCCAAAAAGCACGTCGGCCCACCGGGCAAATGCCCGGTATGCCCGATGGCCAGTCCAGCCCTGCTTCAACATCAATATAACAAACTGCATTCACAAACCGTGTGTGTACAAGTGTGGCTTGCAAACACAGTTAAAGCAGCAAGAGAAAAACTAATGTTAAAAAATCAAGGGTCAGAATCCCAACTAAAGCAAACACTGATCTCTATGGTAACTTCAAACTAAACATTTTCAATAAAACATCTCAATAACATATTCTGTAGATATATGACAGAAATAAAGTCATACTGGTCAATAATAATTGTATGTGTAATGGCTGGAAGTCGTAGTACTTGTTTTTCTCTATTTTCAGTTTTTCTTCCTCTTTCCTTCAGTGAATCTGCTTGTTAACAGCAGGTGTTCATCACTAATGCTCAACAATCACTTACATATTCACTTAATTATCTCACGGCAACAATGTTACTTGGATGGTTGGATTTTCCTGTGGGGTTGAAAGGGTTAACAGTGTAAGATAAAAAGACACACCAACGAAATGTATTTTAACAGTAATAAACAGTAAGTTAAAAAACAGTTATATACTGGCAAAACTTTTGCCAGTAGTTTACTGTAAAATTTAGTTTTTTTGTCACCATTGTGCAGAAGAGTAGAGCCTGTGTTTCAGTCCAGGAGAAGATCTAGAAACATTGATAATTTGCTGCATGTTGTTTTATTTAACAGGCGGTGACTGTGTTGTTGCTGGTCCAGTGGAAATCCCTTATTTACAATATTTTTTAGTGATCTCAAATGAAATAAGTTCACAGTAATACTTTGCTTACATTATTAGTGCACTATAAATATTAGTTAATACAATTAAACGACAGTTTGTCCATTTAAGGAAGTCAGTTTCAGCAAATGAAATGAGATAACTCGAGTTTTAATTCAGTGCATGGAATTTTTACAGTAACATACTGTAACATTGGAGTAAAGGACTGTACAATTAACAGTAAATTACTGGCAAGGTGTTGCCAGTATGTTACTGTAAAAAAGCCTGGTAAGGTCTAACAGTGTATATCGATTTAATAAAAAACCTTGCTACGTGTACTGTGCTGGACTAACTGGGACTAGTCGCAGCACTTACATATGGCTGCCCTATTGTTGGTTTGATTGCTTATATTGCTCTCCTTATTTGTCAGTCGCTTTGGATAAAAGTCTGCTAAATGATTAAATGAAAATGTAATACTAATATTGTTTTTATTAATATTCTGAATTAGTTGTTATTTGTTTATTTTCATTTCAATGTTAAAGTTTAAGTAATTGTTTTTGCCAGATTATAGCTACATTTCTAAGTACATCGTTTTAATTAATTATTTAATTATTTTTTAATTTAATTTTTTATTTCAGTTTTAGTCAGCACATCAGTTTTACCTAAATTTTTATTTTATTTTATTTTTTATTTTTTGTTTCAGTTAACTTTTATTTTTCTCCATTTACAAAAATGTAGTTTGATAGCTTTAGTTAACAGTAGAATAGAATAGAATAGAATGAGGCATTTATATAGCGCTTTCATATGTAGGCTACTACTGTACACCCAAAGCGCTTTACAATCATATCAGGGGATCTCTCCTCAACCACCACCAGTGTGCAGCATCCACTTGGATAATAAAGTAATAACCCTTTAATGCTAAAGTCCCTGTTTATTAGGGATAAATGACATTGTGTCACTGAAACAAGCATTTTCTGTAAAGCTGCTTTGAAAGAAAAATGTAGCCTACTGTGAGAAATACTATAGAAATAAATGTGAATTAAATTGACCCACATAGCAATGCCCTAGCAACCACTCTAAGTACAGAGCAACCAGCTACATCCCTCCATAGAAACCAGCTGCCTTTGACTAGCAATTACAATTAGTAAATAATTTTGTCAATGAATAGTTTAAATGTACAATTTTACGTATTGTGTAAAAAAAAAATTCACTATACGTCTCATTAACTGTCATTAAACTGTATCATTTAAACCACTGAAAAACCCTGGAGCGAAGGGGCACCATTCGTAACGTGTCATAATGCTCACTTGCGGGCGACGTATCCACGACACCTGGCCTGGAAAGGGATGATGACTTTAGTCATCTTCACATCGTGCAGTTCCTCAAGGTGAGCCATATTTCCAGCACGGAAAAACACCTTGCTCTGTCCGATCTGGTACAGTTCGGGATCCAGCTCCAGGGCTTTGATCTGAGACACAGATGAAGAGCTCATGATCAAACTCCAGCTAAAACAATGGATATCACTGTGAAGCTTTATTTAAGCTTACAATCAGCACACAAGCCTGTCTGCCATCCATGAAGCCTTTGGGAATGGCGTTGGGAGCGAGGATTTCATACCTGTGCAAAAACGCAAACCATCAGATTGAAACATACAATCAAATCTTAACAGATGCTAATATAATTTATTGTGAAGAACTCGCTAATTTATTCACTCCCTGAAAACCAATACACCATGAGAAGCACCAAACATCGCTGTCGTTCATCCAATACCTCTGTCTGAACTCCCGGAAGACAATGCGGTTGGGGAATCCCTGTTTGCAGATACGGATGCCCTCCAGCACACCGTTACACCGGAGCTGATCTAGAACTAGGAGAGGGTCCAGCATATCAGGCTGAGATAGACAGAGATGCAGATGATTCAGATCAATTCAGGGCACAGCTCACAGGTTAAACTTTTGTCCATTTTATGATTTAATATAACTCCGATTGTGTTCAGCTGAAAGAAGAAAGTCACACTTGAGGGTGAGTAAATTATGGGATAATTTTCATTTTTAGGTGATCTATCCCTTTAATAGGCACAATGCACATTAATGAACATCAGCATAAAAAACGAAATGTTAACATGCTGGATTATAGCTACATTTCTAATTTACATCTGCACATCCATTCTCCCATTGAATGCGCAACAGTTCATACCTTTTTCTGGCGGTTGGGAATGATGCATCGGACGAAGTTGGGGTTGGTTTTTCTGAGCATGGCCATGAGTTTAGACAGCTGCTCCTTATGGAGCTTTCCGACTGTGCGCAACATTCCCTTGCGAGGTTTCAAGGTACCCGTTATCCTGGCTACATTATCCAGACCCATGTCATGGTCCACTAAGAGACAGACAGACAGAGACAGAGAATATCAATGTTCTGTAAATGCGTTTCCTTTGTCAATCGTTGTGTCGAATGAGAGACGCTAGAGGTCACTCTTGGGAGCCCCAAACACCTCTGACATTGTTGTGTTTATCAGAATATCATTATATTCTATGGAGAGATAGCAATAACACGATGGAGGCTGAGTGCACTTACAACATATACTTTACTTAGCCAATGTTCAAGGTATACGCAATCACACAGCACAATCTAAAGCATAAGACAACAATTGCAGAACACAGTTTCTAACACTAAATACATCAAAACATCAAAAAACTCAAATCAGAGGTGGTCATACACAACAAAGGGGTATTTATTTTCTTGAATTCAACTTTAACCACAGTTTAGCAAGCTCATCTTTTTCAAACTACTGCGCATTAATTTCTTCCTTTAACATAGCTTGTATCAGGTGGTCTAATGAGACAGGCAGGACAACGCTTAATAGTCTCTATTATTTGTACAGTCCCTGTGGGTGATTTGACAATGTTGCCTGACCCTGGTTTATTAGTTATCACATCCACAAGATTGCCGGTCTTTTCCCCGATGTTCTCCTGAAGCGGATGTGGAATTATCAGAACAAGCAGGAATTTTGGTTCCATCTGGGTTTTAGAGGATTTAGCCCCTTGTTTCAGCAATTGATCTACATTATGTTTCTAGGTTCCAGTAGCACCCAAGTTGGCGATGTAGGACACAGGTCCTGCTCCCACTCCCGGTATTTTTCTCTAGTCACAAACAAGGATGGAGTCTCCAGCACGAAAATCTGTAAACTTAGAGTGTTCTTGGTGTTGTAACTGCTAAACCTCCTGGGACTGGCTCATGGTTTTGGCGAGACTATGTTTTAGAATATCCAGCCGGGTTCTTAGTTTGCGATTGAGGAAAAGCATGTGGGGTGTTCATGTGGAGTGTTCCTGTCCAAAAGTCTCTGTTGGATTGGAGCTGACCCTCTGGAGGCTTTTAGAACGTATTTGAGTGTTTAGACAAAACGTTTAGCTTGTTGCACCCCATTTGCCTTCAGGAAAAATGAAAACTCCTCAGCACAAAACTGTGGGCCATTATCACTGACAATAACTTCTGTAGAAGCGTGTCAGAAATAAAGTCAATCTGATAAGTAACAAGTGAAGCTGGTAATGCTGTTTGTGGAGTTGTTTAATCCTCCCCACTAAGCAAAATGATGTCTAAAAGACGTCTTTTCAGCGTCAACAATGTTCGATGAACGTCTATATCAGACGTGCAGAACACGTCGAAAAAAGACGTCATAAAAACTTTCATTCTTGCTCCTCAGTAGACGTCTTTTCAACGTACGACTTTTGTGCGTACGTTGAAAAGACGTCTACTGAGGAGCAAGAATGAAAGTTTTTATGACGTCTTTTTTCGACGTGTTCTGCACGTCTGATATAGACGTTCATCGAACATTCGTACAAGGTTAAAACTAGTTCAAATGTGGCCATTGTGGACATATTTTCAACATCATTTAAAGGGTAACTAAACCCCTGGTCAGAGCCTGACTCCACCCACTGGCAATATTTGAAAAATGCTAGAAAAGTGCATGGGCAGAGCCCAGCGGAGATGCACCTGAGACCCGCAGTGACAGACTGATTGACAGCTGCTGTCAGACTCTAAAATGGAGAGTGACTCACAGGGTCGCAAGACGACGTAAAGTACATGCATCTGATGATTTTTATCGAGTTGATGTCAATAGCGCGCGCTCTCTGTAGGCATATTCATATTTTGCCGCTATGTGAAAAAATCCAGCAAAATGCACCGGCGCGTTTGTCGACCCCAGAGGATTATCTTTAGCCTAACCATAAATTGTGATTCAAATATATATGATCACTCACATCAAGACGCCGCTGCGGTGGTGGAGTCCATGCAGGAGGAGCAGCGTTTTGCACTGCAACCAGCAACACTACACCTACGTACCCTTCCTGGCCACTGTACTAAATGCAGATAAATCTACGCTAGCTCATCATACCAAGGGCGTGGTGAGCTCGTACCAGGGACGTGGTGAGCTGGAACCTGCTTACGTCACCTGCCACCGCAAACATCCAATAGGAAAATTCAACTGCAGTAGCCACCGTTCAACCTGAAGAGGGCAGCACTCAGACGTTTTTACACCATATATTGTAAAATTAAAACAGTTTATACCCAAATGTCAAAAAAGTTACTTGAATCAGTGAACAGCACTAATAAAGCCCCATTCTTACAGATCATTAACTAAAAAAAGTTGGTTTAGGGTTTACCTTTAAGGTCTCATTTAGATATAATTTATACCGTTTCTGGACCAAATAAACACTCTCAGGTTTATTTCAATGTAATTTGTAATGCAAAGCAACTCACAGACAGTTTGTGTTTGTCACCGTTGTTGTGAATCATATGCAAATTATTGATGTCTGTGTGTGACTACATGATACACTTGCTGAAAACATCATGTGCACATCCTTTTTATCCACCTCTAAATAAGTGATAATTTAAATGCTATTGGTGCCAATATTGCAGTTCCACAAGGTGGGCGGCTATAAATGCCGAAGCATCTGACAACATTAGATGCTTGTTTTGCGATGATTTTGTCATCATCAACAAAGAGCTGATAACAGCTGATCTCGCTTTATCTTGGCTATCTCTGCCACAGTTATAGCAGTCAAAGAAAATCTAATGCAAGAAGAATGGGGACCAAGAGACCAACTAAAGCAAACACTGATCACCACAATGGTGAAACAAATATCCACATCTAAACCTTTGTTAATTCTCACTAAGATCTTCTGTAGATTTCAAATTATCTGTATTTTGTATATAAGTGTCTGAGCCAGAAAGTCTTTCCTTCAGATCTGTATTTTACAGGAAATGTATTTAACAAACACACTATTACAGCACCAAAAAAAGACAAAAGATTGAATAAGAGAAAAGAGCCCAACTAAAGGAAACACTAATCATCGTTATGGTGATTTCAAATGAAACACAATAGAGACAGACTGACAAAAGACTGTTTATTTATGAGATTAATATCATGTTTTGCTCCAAAATCACTGTATCGTGTTTGAAACAACTTCTGTGGTCCCATGTTACTTCTTAACAGAGTGAGACATAAAATATATAATTTTATACAATTCTATACTGTGAATAGTGTAGGTAGGGTTTGAAATTAACTTTTTCACCCACTGGCCAAATTGGCAACTACATTTTTAAGTTACCGGCCATTCAGAACTTCTACTAGCCAAAAAAAGAAGAAGAAATTATCCAGATTAACTACGTCACATCTTATATAGCCAATCTATAGACACACACACACACACTTAGACATGTGCCGGTATTCGGTAATGCGATAAATCGCGGTAATGAATATGCACGATATTGTTATCGCGGGCACTTCAAAATACCGTGAAAAATAATAGATAAGAATTTAGATTTTTAGAACGCGCATTAACTTATTTTCCATCAACCGCTTAAACAAACACTGCATATGCTGCGCGAAACACGTGCGCACTCTGATGTAAGCAATCCCCACATGAAGCACTGTGTGCATGCGGCGCAGTGCGCACTCTAGTCTAATGCAAACAATCCTCACATGGAGAAGAAGCATGGCGGAAGGAGGAACGCTGCCGACGATTTATCCCCCTTCTAAAAGCAGGGCTGTCCAACTCTACGCATTCAGCGTGAGACTCACGCAACTGACACTTTTCACACGGTCTCGCGCCACACATCCATTTTCTCACGCAGAGAAAAATCGCGGAGCAAAGAGGACACTGACACCGACAGAAAAATTATCAGCTCTCAGGTTCTGTCCATTTTATTCCAAAATTCAGAAAATAAATACCGTTTTGCCGCTTGTAAATGTGACGTGACAGATCGCTGTAGCCTCAGTTCAAGTAAACCGATCATCTGTTACTTTTTATTTAAAGATACAGTACAACTTACCGAAAGGTATATGCCTCATACATAATATCGATCGCACGTTAGTTGACTAGAAAAAATATGGAGAGGAGTATTTTGCTAAATATGTGCACTATATTACATATTTATTATATTTTTACTTGTGTCATTACATAATTGTTATTATAATGAAAAGCGCATTATATTTAATTTAATTAGATATTTTTAACCTTTAATAATACCAGCTGATAGGGCTCTCTGTATGTTTACAGCATTATGTGAGATGTATTTTTTCTTCAGAAAAATGAACGTGTAGACTATCTACTGTAGCCTACCTAATATTTATCCAAACTAGTCAATATTGAATCAACATTGAAATCAAATCCAAGAATTGAATTGAAATCTTGAAAATTGTGTTAAAGGGATAGTTCACTTTGAAATTAAATTTTGGTATGTTTTAGCTTACCTCAAGGGCATCCAAGATGTAGGTGTCTTTTTTTCCGCAGTAGTTTCAATTTTGATATTTTTAGGTCAAACCGTTCTTGTCTGTCAGTCATATAATGCAGGTCGATGGTCACCACCTCAAAGAGCATGCACAGAGTCCAAATTAAAACAATTCCCCATCGTCCAAATTAAACAATTCCCCATCGTAAGTACACATTGATGGCCTAAGACACGAAACGAGCGGTTTGTGTGAGAAAACGAACAGTATTTATATCGTTGTTACCTCTTGTACACAGCCACGTCCAAGTGATCTGAGAGCGCGGGCGGGTATAGATATATCCAATAGAAGTCGCCTTGGCTACTGCAGTTCATTGGAACGAAACCGTAGCCAAGGCGACATCTAGTGTATATATCTATACACGCCCGCGCTCTCAGATCACTTGGACGTGGCTAAGTGAACTATCCCTTTAAGCAATAATACAAACAGTAGCCTACAAGTCATTGTACCATGTAAACATTGTAACATGTTGTAACTAAATTTAATACAATTCTGTTTAGTTACCAAATGTTTTGACAATCACAATTACACCTATTGTGATGCAAGTTGTTGTTTTTACACCCCCCCCCCCCCCCCCCCATCCATCCATTTCTCTTGTGCAATTAAAATATTGTGATAATATCGTATACCGTGATAAAAGCGTAATCAATTAATCGCAGCATGAAAATTTGATACCGGCACATGCCTACACACACTATTATATATATATATTTCATACATTAATTTCTTATTCAAACAAAATGCTGTCATCCAGCCATCTCCTCCCTTCCTCATTCATTCTCATCCTTTTTACCAAAAATGTGTTTTAGGTGGACGGATCAATACAGTACAAAGAACATATAGGATGTTGGAAAATAGCAATGTATTTTCTGTTAACCAAATGCTTTTTAATCTTCGTTATTGCCTCAATGCAAATGAACAAGCACTAAGTTATTTGTTGCGTAGTGAAGTGTTTAAGTAGGCCTAAGCTAGATATGCAGAGATTCTGCACAAAATAGATCACGCTGAATCCGCACAGATTTGGCTTACACAAATTTCCCCAGGAAGAGGCCGAGGGGCATGAAAGAGCGACGCAAGGCCGGTGGCTTGATTACTGATGAGGGACACCTGCGCGACGCACCGGTCACTTACTGTATCTCTCACGGAGGAGCAGAAGTATAAAAGGAGGAGAGACGACGGTGGAGATCGAGAGAGGCCAGGACTATTTTATTTGATGTGACAGCAGTCGTCCGTGAGGGCTGCTGTATTTTACTTTAGTTTTGTATTTGTTTTATTTCATTATTAAAGTCTTTGAATGTTTGCCGGTTCCTGCCTCCTTCCTATAACAACAAACTGTGGTACAACAGCGTTATTCAAAAGCACTGGATCCCTCAAGAACATACAGCTCTTCTGGAACTTCTGGAAAGTTTTTTATTTTTATCTATGGATTTTTGGTAAATTAAAGAACCACTGATAGGGTAAACTATTCTACTCAAATTGCAGAGAAAAAGGTACCCAGAATGTACATAAATTAGTAATTTGTTCAGTTTATAATCTCCACCCCTTCCTGAGAGCTACAGAGACTTTTTTTTTTTCATCTTTTATAGTCTTTCTCCATGACCTTCTGCATTAATATGCATTTAAGAGCTGATCGAAGCAACTCACCATCCTTCCACAACTCTGAAACAAACTCGATAGTAGATTGATTCAGGAGAGTAGCCACGTCATCGTTCAGAGGGTCCATGTTCTTCATGGGCCACTCGTCTGCATTATATTCCACCTGAGAAACACAGTTATAGACATTTGGCAATCCCAAAGGAAACACTGAAATCCCACATCAGTGCATCTGTGGAGCAGACAAAGACCTTTCCAGCATAATGGATGATGCAGAAATTGGCCTCGCCCTTCAGTTTCTTGGTTTTGTGGAATTTGGAATGCGTCCTATGTTCCTGCAGGACTTTCTCCACAAAATTCTTGCCCGTAGCTTTCTGCAAATAGCACTCTTCGTCCAGGAGAGCCAAGATTCCAGGAGGATTCTTCTGGATAAGGGAATACAAACTCACAATCAGAATGTCCCATCTGACTAAGATTATTTTTAGGGATGGAAATCATTAGGAATTAAAAAAATGCAAATTATTCTCGATTTTCAAGATTTGGCAAGATGACTCCTTTAAAGGCCACATGTCATGTGATCGCTCTAGCAGGTGTGTGATTGGTGGAGTGATTCTGTTCCCCAAATTAGGACATACAAAAAAACGTAAAACTCGTGCGTATGCGGTATGTGTTGTGGTGCGTATGGGGTGCAGGAGCAGCACATGATAGTGCTTTCACATATGCTGCGTTTGCAGTGCGCAACTGATCCGTGGCTGTACCACAAACACATTCTCACGCCCGTTTCACAAATACTCCGTTTGCAGTGCGTATGCGGTGCGTATTTTTTTCCGTACCCAAGTTAACAGGTTACCCCGGATTTCCACCAACTGCGGAACGGCTGCGGATCAGCTCCGCTGCGTGTCGGATCCGTGCTCCGCTGTCCTTCAATACTCACCAGGTCCGGATTTGTTGAGGAACGGCTGCGGCCATGACTAACAGCTGAAGTCACGAGGACCCACGAGATCGCGAATTCACGTATGATCGCGCAATATAAGTGCTGAATTGCTGCGGAGCACTCCGGCATCCGGCAAAAATAGAAGCTCTGCGTATCTGCTCCAGAGGGCTGCGGATCGCCGGAGTCGGAACACAGCCGTTCCGCAGTCAGTGAAAATACACACATTGACTTTAATGGAAACCTATTGACTCCGCCGCCGTTCCGGAGCGGATCCGCAGCCGTTCCGCAGTTGGTGGAAATTAGGGGTTAGAGCTTTCACACTGCACATGGATGCGGTCCGTCGATCCGTTCCAGTTGCGGTGCGTACACAGCAGTGCAGAGATCGTTTCCGCATCGAGTCTATTTCTGCTGTGCTGCACGCGCTGAATTAAAGTGACAGCGCATGTTTTGTGGTCAAAATGAACACAAATTCACATGAAAATGTAATAATTTCATCATAAATGCATTTAATTAAATAAAACGTAGTATTCTCACCATAAATGCATTTAATTAAATACTACTATTTTTCACAGTCATCTTTTTACTTTAAGACCGGGGAGGCAGTGTCTCCCCTAGGATAAGCCCTGCCTCCCCTGAGAAATGATCTGTCCATCTGATGATAAATTAAAATTTAAAAGTGGATTGTTTTGTGCATATTTTTCCATTGCTAGTAGATGGGTCTGACCCAACAAAAATCCAGTTTGGCGCTGTTTGACAGTGCGCGCACGCTTCGGGCGTACGGGCTCAGAAAAAGTGCATCATGTGAGAACAGAACGCCAATGAAATGTTTACCTGGCAGAGCTTTAAAGCACGAGCAAATAATGAACTTTTGTGATTGCGAATAAGTGCAGTGTCCTTTGAGTGAACTCTACCGCTGCATTGCATTAACATGTGATGTGAATGTACGTCGAGTTTTACCGTATTGGGACTGAGGCGCCAGAACTGCAGCTGATAGAATGTGCGCTGTAGCACGATACTACCATACACTGAAAAAAGTGAAACATCAGTGCAATTCATTCAAAATATATATTTACATTGGTCCAATGGAAAATTGTGATTTTCAGTTTATACCTTCTGTTTTCACTTTGCCTCAAAGTAAGTGTTACGCCCTCTATCACTGAAAAAAATGATACTTTGGATTAACTTAAAACAATTGATGTAATTTTGTTACAGCAATTTTTTTTTTTTGATTTTCTCAAATTGTATTTATGATTTAGTTAAAAGCATACATTTTTATTTAATGTCAAACCAAAATTGAATTTTTTTTCCAACTCAACGTTTTACCTTAACCCAAAGTACACAGCAAAAACTCCAGTGTTAAATTAACACTCAAGAGTGTTAAAGTTAATGAGATAATTAAGTGATTAATTGAGTGACGATTGAGCATTATTGAAGACACCTGATGTTAACAAGCAGAATCACTGAAGGAGAAAATCACAAATTGTAAGTTACCATTATGGTGATCAGTGTATGGTGATCAGACCCTTATATGTTTACTTTAGATTTTGTTTGGCTGCTGTTAGTGAGTTATAACTGTCAGATGAACAAAGAAAAAAAGTGATCTGATGGTGTTGGTTATATTATGACAATCATCATTTGAACTTGATCACTGAACTCATTAAGACCCTTATTTCTGACGTAGATGTATGTTGTTGGTTACAGCATAACTGTGATTCTGCATAAATATCCAGAATTTTAGATATAATACAAAGGATTTCTTAAAAGTTGTTAAAAAAAAAAAAAAACTTTCTTTTAGGCACACGCAGACGTCAAGATTCAGTCTATGCATCTCAACAATGGTGACGAGCAGAATATTCAATTAGGAAAAGTAAATTACATAGACAATTCAGATCATAATGTATTCATACCGCAATGCATGATGGGAGCCCTGAATGAGTTGTGATTGGTGGCAGCCACTGCAACATGCTTTATTATTGTCACCATTGTTGAGATTCACAGGTTGATTATTGATGTCTGTGTTTCTAAATAAATTCATTTGAAAGTCTTTTGATCAGAACAATGTTTATTCTCATATGCTGTAGAATCACAGAGCTGCTATAATTAACAAGTTAAATCAAACAATAAGTTTCGAAACAATAATCTCAATAAGTTTAGTTTTTTGGATCACAACATGATTATGTCAAAACATAACCAACACCATCAGATCACATTGTCTCTTTGTTCATCTGACTATTATAAATCAATAACAGCAGACAAGCTAAATTTAAAGTAAACATATAAGGGTCAAGAGCCCAACTAAAGCAAACACTGATCCCCATAATGGGCACTTACAATTTGTGATTTTCTCCTTCAGTGATTCTGTTAACATCAGGTGTCTTCAATAATAGTCAATCATCACTCAATTAATCACTTAATTATCTCATTAACTTTAACACTCGAGTTGAGTTGGAAAAAATTTAAATTTTGGTTTGACATTAAATCAAAATTCATGGTTTTAACTAAATCATAAATACAATTTGAGAAAATCTAAAAAAATTAACTAACAAATGACATACATTTTTTTAAGTTAATCCAAAGTATAATTTATTTCAGTGTATGTTAGTTTCCATGCTTAATGTGTTTCCACAACAATGTTAGTGAGTAAATCTACTGAAATGGCCACCATAACAGTGGAGTGTGTGATGTGTAAGACGAGAACGAGTGTGCAGTGCGTATGCGGTACAGGAGCAGCACGCGCTATAGTGCTTTCACATATGCTGCGTTTGCAGTTTGTAGGTTAACTGATCCGCGGCTGTACCAGAAACACATACTCACTATTTATTTTATTTCAAATCCAGACGTTATCAGCAATTTTTATTTAAAAAAAAGTTTTGTCCGCATTGCGATTCTCTTTGTACACATGTATACACTCTTTAATAGACGTATTCACGTTTAAACCCAATTTAATCAACGTATTATTCAATGCATTACTTCTATATAGATTTATATATTTAGTTGCTCAAGCAAGTGGTAAAATATTTAACCATGTATTTATATTAAAATCTGATTCGCAAACATTTTAAATTAAAACTTAAAATTGACAAAAACAGCAGACTCATACCTTTTCTTTTGCATTTAAATTTTAGTACAATAAATCTTGCATTTCACAAAGAACTTGTTTTTCCACCTCCACGAATGAGACGAGTGTCGTTCATTATGTCGCCTTGTTGAGGTAGATTGTAGTTTTCCTTGCTTTACCCCGGTCTTAAAGTAAAAAGATGACTGTGACTGATGACTTGTTGCTAAGGTGCTCTAAATGGTTGCTAGGGCGTGAGTGGTCAGTCTCTCAGGATCATTGTGAAGCTATCAAGCCACGCCCTGGTCCTGTAAATAGGATACACTGGATGTATCAGGGACCTGATGAAAATCCATGAATAAGTACTACAATAGTTCACAAAAAGGGTAAAATAATAATAATATGTGCCTATAAAAAAAATAAAAAAAATAAATAAAACTATATTTAAAAAAAAGTTATGTTGCCTCTGCTAATCATATCAATTTCAATTCTTATAGTTTCACAAAAATAGCTTTTATTTCAACTCTCTAGGTCTCCTGACCCCCTGTAGCCTAATATGTTTCCTTTTATCTAGGCCTAAATGTTTACATTTACATTTAATTATTTAGCAGACACTTTTATCCAAAGCCACTTACAACCAGAGAATAACATTCAAATACTGTTCTCATACTGTTCAAATGAGCATGTCAAAAATTGTTACCTGGGGCCGCATTCACAAAGAATCTTAGAGGCTACTACAAGTAGCTCCTAACTGGCGAATTTAAGAGAAACTCCTAAAAAGAATGGGCATGTCACTCCTGTGTTTTACTAAGAGTAATTCACGAAGCATTCTAGCCCTAAAAGTAGCACCTACGTCTGGAACAGCTTAGAAGAAGAAACAAATTAATTTACCTCTTGTCTATACAAACGTGACTTCAGATTCATTTAAAAAACTCTCTCGTCTTTCTCGGTATCCTATTTGTGAACGTCTTCTCACAAGCAAACATCTTCAGGCAATCACCTTGATCTGATATATATATATATGAATCTGTCAATAATAATAATATCATCATCATATTATTAATGTTGACCTGGTTTAACTAACTTTTATGTGATAGTCCTATAGTCTAATAGGGGCCCTGTGCCTATCTCTGGGTTCCTGGCTTAGAAAAAGATATGCACTAAAACAGATTGTGTGTAGTATAACTTAATTTTGCGCCGATTTTTTCAATTGTTTATGTTGCCCCCCCAAACAAGCCAAATGCCCCCAGTAGTCGATTGTCGAGTTCACGCGCGTGATCATAGATACTAAACCTATGCGCGTGAACTCGACAATCGACTACTGTGGACTTCGACCGAAAACAGGAAGAAAATACAGGTATGTGCGCTGGCTGAATTAACTTAATTTTTATTCATATCTTTCACATCTACTGCAGTCAGATTCACCGCGTTCACTCTGAAGGAATCACTCACAATGGCTGGGCACTTGTAATGACACATCAAGGATGTTAAGAGGCTAAAAGCAGATTTAAAACGTGCCCCATTGAAAGTCAACAGGGTGCAAATTTTAAAAATAGGATAACACGGTGTAGACAACAACGATTTTTGTCGTTGTTCTCTGTACTGACAGCACTCCAAATTTACAAAAAAAAATTAGCTCAATGTTAAAATTGACCGGAGTTCTCCTTTTAAGACCGGGGTAAAGCAAGGAAAGCTACAATTTACCTCAACAAGGCGACATAATGAAAGACAATCGTCTCATTAGTGGAGGTGGAAAAACAAGTTCTTTGTGACATGCAAGATTTATTGTATTAAAATTTTAAGATGTTTAAATTAAGATTAAGAATTAAAATATTAAGATTTAATATGTAGGCCTAAATATTTGACCACTTGCTTGAGCAACTTAATATAAGTAGAAGTAATGCATTGAATTATAGGCTGACGTTGTTTAAATTGTGTTTAAACGTGCATACGTCTATTAAAGAGTGTATACATGTGTACAAAGAGCATCGCAATGCTGAGACATTAAGACCGGGGTAAATCAAGGGAAAATACAATTGACTTCAACAAGTCAACATAATGATCAAACTCTCGTGGAGGTGGAAAAACAAGTTATTTGTGACATGCAAGATTTATTGTATAAAGATTTAAATTATGCAAACGAAAGGGTAAAGTCTGCTGTTTTTGTCAATTTTAAGTTTTAATTTATTTTGCTTGAGCAACTTAATATATAATTATACAGAAGTAATGCATTTAATAATATGTTGTTTAAATTGTGTTTAAACGTGAATACGTCTATTAAGAGTGTATATGTGTACAAAGAGAATCGCAATGCTGACAAAAAACTATTTTTAAATAAAAGTTGCTGATAACTTCTGGATTTGAAATGCAAATAGTGAGTATGTATTTGTGGTATAGCCTACAGCAGCGGATCAGTTACGCACTGCAAACGCAGCATATGTGAAAGCACTATTGCGCGTGCTGCTCCTGCACTGTATACGCACTGCAACACGCACCGCATACGCACTGCACACAGAGTATTTGTGAAACGGGCGTAACCTGTTAACGTGGGTACACTGTTAGACCTTACCGGGTTTTTTTACAGTAAAATACTGGCAACACTGTTGCCAGTAATATACTGTTAATTGTACAGTTCTTTACTGTAATCTACAGTTTGTTTCTGTAAAAATGCACTAATTAAAATTCAAGTTAACTAATTACACTTGCAGAAACCGACTGCATCTTAAATTGACCAACTGTCATTTAAATGTATTAAAGCTGCCGTCGGCAAGTCTGGCAGATTGGGTCGATTAGCCAAAATTTTGAATGTTTACAACTCTCATGCCCCTCCCCACTACCAGCGAGCACCCTCCCATCGAGGTCGTGCTCGTCAGTGCGTCACTGTGCGTGTGTACCTGATTTTCTGTGAACGCGTCCGTCTTTTCAGCATCTATCAACACCATGGACTCGGAGGTAGGCTGCCCTGGCTAATCTATCCATAGATAGCAATAACCGAGGAATTGGAAGCTTGTAAGTAGATTTTCTCTCCGCCATCACGCTTCATGCAATCTCCTAGCGAACTTCAGGCGTGGCGTGTGCATGTGATATTAACGTGCGCGAGTGAGGGGGGATCTGTGGCGTGTGCACGACCTGTGATTGACAGTCAGATCTCACACCCCCCTGCGCTGATTGGACCTGATGAAGCGGGAGCGCTGGATTTTTGCAAAACAAATAACACGCTCCAGGTGGAGTTAGAAGCTCGGGTTTTTTTCTAAAACCACCTTATTTATGTTGTTCTGTCGGATTATAGTGTCGATTACACTGAATATGATAAAAAAAATGTTGCCGACGGCAGCTTTAACTAAAATTTATAATGCATTAATAATGTGAGCAAAGTATTACTGTGAATTTCTTTCATTTGATACCACTAAAAAACTATTGTACATAAAAAGATTTCCACTGGACCAGCAACTACACAGTCACCGTCTGTTAAATAAAGCAACATGCAGCAAATCATCAGTGTTTCTAGATCTTCTCCTGGACTGAAGCACAGGCTCTACTCTTCTGCACAACGGTGACCCAAAAAAATAAATTTTACAGTAAACTACTGGCAACAGTGTTGCCAGTATAAACCTGTTTTATAACTTACAGTTTATTACTGTTAAAATACATTTTGTGGGTGTGTCTTTTTATCTTACACTGTTAACCCTTTCAACCCCACAGGAAAATCCACAAAAAGTAACATTGATGCAGTGTTGCAGTGAGATAATTAAGTGAATATGTTGAATAATAAGTGAAATAAGTTATTGTTGAGCATTAGTGATGAACACCTGCTGTTAACAAGCAGAATCACTGAAGAAAAGAGGAACACAAGAACAGAAAATAGAGAAACACAAGAACTACAACTGACTTCCAGCCATTACACATTATTACACTTATTATTAACAGTATGACTTTATTTCTGTCATACATCTACAGAAGTTGTTATTGAGATGTTTAATTGAAAATATTTGCTTTGAAGTTACCATGATGGAGATCAGTGTTTGCTTTAGTTGGGATGCTGACCCTTGACTTTATAACATTAGTATTTCACTGGCTGAATGAACTGTGTCTTTGCACTTATGCACATACACAGTTTGTGAATGATTGCAGTTATACTGATTATGATGAAAACATCATCGTATAACCTGTTCATGCACTTAATCTCTTTCAGTTTTGAATTCTGTATCAAAAGTGTTATATTACCACCACTGTAAACCATAGTAATAAATTATAATGTTATTTTTTTTAATACATAATGCACAACCTAAAAAAGAAACAGAGCTACAATGTCTTGTAGAAACACAGATATATCAAAAATCTGCATATGTCTCATCAATGGTGGCAATAATTTATTTGTATTTATTTATTCATGCAGCAGTGCATGCTGGGAGTTTTATACAATCCTGGAACCCAGCATGCATTGCGACATGAAAGTTTTTATTGTCACCATTGTTGAGATTCATGTGCTGATTGTTGATGTCTGTGTGTGTCTGAGTTAAGCAGGAGTTTAAAAAGTTTTAAAACACTATATTATTTCAATATTCTTAAGAATAACAAATTACAGAAACATTGCTGTATTTCACGTTATAGATTTACAGATATGATTAATATGAAATACCCATAAATCCAAAGCTTTTACACTGGTTAAGATCAGAGAATCAGACATGTGCAGGATGATTATGTAATCATCACAACAGTCATAAACATCTAATCATCTTTCTCTTGACTTTTTCTTGCCATAACACATGTGTTTTATAAGCTCATTGTTAAAGCAGCCAGAGAAAAACTGATATAATAGAGTCAATAGTTCAAGAGCCCAACTAAAACAAATACTGATCTCCATCATGGTGATAATAACTTTATTATTTTCAATAAAACATCAACAATTAAATATCTGTTAATTCTCAACAATAACTTTTGTACAAAAGAAATAATGTTAAACTGGTTTGTAAACTGGTTTCACACCACAACAGTGTTGCTGGAAGTCAGTTGTAGTTCTTGTGTTTCTCTTTTTTCTGTTCTTGTTTCTCTGTCCTTCAGTGATTCTGCTTATCAGGTGTTCATCAGTGTCTCAATTCACTCACTTCTTTTCATTCACTCTGTCAAGGGGACTATATTAGTGAACTAATGTAGGGAATAGTGAATGAGGGTATAGGGTGTGATTGGGAAAACAGCCTCTGAGTGTCGATTTTGAGCACTGTTAATTCACAGTATATTCCTGTAGGCTATTTTTGTTTTCTACGGTATATTACTGTTTTAATGGAAAATGGCATGATATTGTCAGAATTAGGCCTTTTTTTACAGCAAGGGTTAACAGTGTACGGAAAAAAATACGCACTGCAAACGGAGTAGGCCTACAGGCTGATTTATACTTCTGCGTCGGACCTACGCCGGAGCCTCTACGCCAGGGAACGGAAACTGGCGGCCCGCGGGCCAAAACTGGCCCGCCAGCAATATTTTCTGGCCCGCCGGATTATTTTGGAAGTCCTAAATGCTGCACAAAACTCTTCCACTAGCCTACTTGAGAAAAGCCATAGTCACGCGGCGATTTCACCGCCGCATACTGTGTGAAACGCCCATAGGGAATCATGCGGCGTGGGATTACATTTTAAAGTATAACTGTGCATTCACACCGGACGCGAATAGCCCGTCAAATTCGCGCCTGCCGCGTCTAATTATACGCTTGACCACTTTGTGTCCATTCGCGCGTCAAAAGACGTTAGCGGTCAGAACTCTGGTGTACTTTGGACGGAGCGGGCGGTCTGACTGACAATAGCCCACTCGCACTCCGGACATCTTTTGACAGCGTATCCACACTTAATTCTGACCGCCTGTACACCTATCTCTGAGGAGCTGTTTGGTACTGAAACCATTGTCAGTCAACAACATTCTTTTTTTGCAAGGATGTTTGAAATAGTTCGGCAGAAAATAGCCTACTTCATTTCGTCAGTAGGGCAATATGATTTTCGTTTATGTTGCTTAGAAATTTGAGTGATAGGCTTTGTCCTATTTAATTTATGTTATTTATATATATTTTTTTTTTTCTGTGGCATTTTTTCTCTCTGCTGACAGTACAATGTTAAAATAGTCTATTTATATTGACACGAACGCAATTTTTGTATAGCATTTATAATTATTATAGGCTACTTAATCTCCTTCTTTCCGTTAGAGACATTTGAATGTGAGATTATGGAAACGAGATCTAAATTTTGTGGACCCGTCAGGTCGGGAAATAAAGCGGGTGAACACCGAGTATATTTTAAGCGGTTGCTGAATAGAACCTTGTGGGAGCGGGACGAAAAAAAAAAACAGTCCCGCGCAGACCTCCTTAAACCTTAGGTGTGTATGTGTGTGTCCCGAATAAATAATAATAAAAAAAAAGGAATAAAGTTCAAAAGTCGGACTGTACGGAATGAGGCATGATTGCTATTCACACCTTTATTAAAATGGCTGTAATCTGTTACCACAATAGTACTTGATCTGTTTAAAATGATTTCCTTGATTAATGCATAAGGTGTTAAATTAAATAATTAAAAATCAAAATTAAAATTTGTCTAATCCAGTAATTCATTTTTTCTATTTTTGATCTGAGCACAATCAGAAAATCAGAAAACCCGTCCTTATTTTCGTTTTTTTATTTTTGGTTTTAATTTGAAAAAAAAAAGATTTTTTTGTGACGGACACATCATATTCCACAATTATAGGCCTGTATAAGAGTATTTAATTTGTATCCATAGGCCTACTCCGTGTAGCTGGCCCGCCATCTACTGGCTAAAAAAAATATTGGCCCGCGGCCAAAGTTACTTGCCGTCCCCTGCTCTACGCTGTAGGCAACGCGTTGGTTTTCATTTATACTTCTGCGTCGTTGTCCGCGTTGACGCGCAATTACACTTGCAGAGGGAGCATGTGAAACCCGAGGGAGCGGTCCCAGCAGACCAATCACAGCGCTTGCGTCCGCGTAGAGTTGACGCGTTGTTACATTTTTGGAGAGGTGCACGTCAGGGTACGCCGAAGGGTACGCGCGCTACACACAGAGTTCGACGCAGAAGTATAAATTGGGCTTACGTGTGAAACGGGCATAAAGGTAAAAATGTAATTGATGTTCAACAAATAAAAAGCGGATATAATACGGATGAACAAACATTGCAAGAAGAGATGTGTCAAAAAACAACACGTGACTGTGTAGATAGCATTTTGACACAATGTTGTGTAGATTTTAGCACACAATGCGTGTTAAAATGTAACTCTGGATAGAATAGCACTGGGTGGAGGGCAGTTTGTGTTTATGAAAAAAATTATAGGTATATTTTATACGGTATCCCATAAAATGCTCTAAAATAAATAAAGCAATACATTCAAATAAATAAATTAAATCTTAATTCATGAAAACTTAAAGATTAATGGGTGTGTTTTTTTTTTTTGCAGCCAATCACATCATGCCTCTTTTTCAATGTCTTTTTCAAATGCTGCTTTCACTTGTTATTAATAACCAGATTAACTTTATTTCTGTCAGACTCTACAGAAGCTCTTATTGAGAATTAACAGGTTTTGGTGTTGACGATTCATTGAATGTTTCATTTAAAGTCACCAGAATCGTGATTAGTGTCAGCTTTATTTGGGTTCTTGACCCTTGACTCATTAAGACTCATTTAATCTGATAGCTGTAAATGTGTATTTATTTTGCACATTTGAAACAGCAGAAATAATCATGAGAAAAATATATTGAGATGATATTATCATCATCATGGACATGTAAGATTGTTGAGTTCAGCAAAAATTTTATATTTGAAAGATGAATGTAATACATAAAAGATGATTTTTAAAGAGATTAGCATATTGAAATTAGCTTAAAATTTGTTTTTAAATACACAATTCGTACAGAACCTTATTGACCAGGGGTTTTCAACCGGTGGTCCGTGGCCCCCTGGTGGTCCGCGGCGGCATTGCATGTGGTCCGTGACATGCATTCCAGCCTACGTAATATCACTATTAAAATCTATTTTTTTCCATAATTTATTTTTCCAAACATTTCCAGAATATTTGCGCATTGGTGTGAATACTAAATTTAATGAAACCATCTAAAATAATATAGAGGAGTTGAGATTCACACAGGATAGGCTAGCTTTGCACCTATCAGGTCTATCCTATGCTTTGCTAACGTTGTGTTTTGCGTCCCCAACGTCATATAGGCCTATGTACACATCTATTCTTGCGCGCAAAATTGGTGAATTTAAATTTGGAGTGGAGTGGAGCTGTTAGCTAACATTTCTAACTAAGGCGAAGTTTGCTAGTCAGCACCAGCATGGATCGCTTTTTAGTGAGGAAAGTGACAGATGTCAGGACAGATGGACAGGCTTCTGCTGCATGCTCTTCAGACAAAGCTACAACTTCGGAGGAAACCGGGAAACGTAGTGGGAAACGAAAAAGAAAATACAGTGAAGATTATGTTAAATATGGATTTACAGTAACGACTGACAAAACAGGAGAGGAGGTACCACTGTGTTTCGTATGTTCAACGTTGCTTTCAAATGAAACCATGAAACCGTCGAAACTTTCTCGTCATATGGAGACACATCACAGCTTCTTGAAGGCCAAGCCTATTGAGTATATGCAACAGATGTTGCGTGATTTCAAAGGACAGCAGACGCTCATGAGAAAGTGTGCTAAAGTCAGTGAAAATGCACTGAAAGCCTCATATCTGGTGGCTCTCAGAGTTGCACAATGCAAAAAGCCTCATATAATTGCAGAGCAGCTGATTTTGCCAGCAGCTATAGACATGTGTAAAACCATGATGAACGAAGAATGTGCTAATAAATTAAAAACGATTCCTTTGTCAGATAGCACAGTCGGACGTCGAATTGAGGAAATGGCAAATGATGTGAAAGAGCAGCTGATAGAGAAACTTCGATCAGTTCAGGGATTTTCCATTCAATTAGACGAGACGACAGATATAACAAATGACACGCAACTTGTGGCATTTGTGCGATACGAGGATAATAGTGCGATGTGCGAGGAATTTCTCTTTTGCAAACCACTGCCAGGGCGAACTACAGGTGCCGAGATCTTTTCAGCCCTTGATGACTTTTTCACACAATATTTCGTGGCAGAAGTGTGTGGCGCTATGTAGCGATGGAGCCAGAGCAATGAGTGGCAGCCAGACTGGATTGATTGGGCACGTAAAGAAAGTAGCACCGGCGATAATTTGGACACACTGCATGATTCATAAGCTCTGACCGCCAAAGATCTCAGTGTTGAGTTCAGCGAGGTGTTTGATGCTGTTGTTAAAACTGTAAACCTGATAAAATGAAAAGCATTAAATACACGCCTGTTTGCATCCCTATGTCAAGGCTTAGGAAGTGAACACACCTCTCTCCTTTACCATTCAGAGGTGAGATGGCTGTCTCGCGGCGCGGTGCTCGCCCGTGTGTTTGAACTACGTGACGCTATCTATACTTTCTTGTGCGAGAAGGAGTGCACTGAACTGGCTTACATGTTCAAGGACAGCCACTGGTTAAAGGGTAACTAAACCCTAAACCAACTTTTTTTAGTTAATGATCTGTAAGAATGGGGCTTTATTAGTGCTGTTCATTGATTCAAGTAGTTTTTTTGACATTTGTGTTTAAAGTGTTTTCATTTGACAAAATATGGTGTAAAAACGTCTGAGTGCTGCCCTCTTCAGGTTGAACAGTGGCTACTGCAGTTGAATTTTCCTATTGGAAGTTGTGGTACCCTCTGATGTCAGAGGGTACCAACTAACCACGCCCTTGCCTGCAGAGAGATACGTCACAGATGCACGCCCCCTCTCCACTGGGCTCTGCCTACTTTTCCAGCATTTTTCAAATATTGCCAGTGGGTGGAGTCAGGCTCTGACCAGGGGTTTAGTTACCCTTTAACTAAGCTGGCGTATCTCACCGATGTTTTTGCAGAGCTTAACAAGTTGAACACTTCAATGCAAGGGAGAGATTCAAACGTCCTGCAGCTCTACGAAAAACTAGAGGCATTTGTTAAAAAAATGTCAAGATGGATAGAAAGAGTGGAGAGTGGTAACTTGGCTATGTTCCCTTCAGTTGAGGAATATTCTGACAGCACTGACATTAAAGACATTGTGTGTGAGCATTTGAGGAAGCTTGTACTTCAATGATTCTGATGAGTGGCGCTGTGACAGCAAATGGATCCTGCTCCCATTCAGTGATGATGCAGCAGCAGGGTTAAGCTTAACCACTGTAGAAGAGGATCAGCTCATAGAGATGTCCACAGACTCTGTCAGGAGGCATATGTATGATACACAACCCCTTGTGAAGTTCTGGATAAGTTGCCAGACAGAATTTCCAGTGCTTACAGTGAAAGCAGTGAGGTATCTTTTACCCTTTCCAACTACATACCTCTGTGAGAGCGGTTTTTCCACACTGGCATATCTAAAGAACAAGTACAGGGCAAGGCTGGAACCAGAGAATGATATGAGGCTGTCACTATGTACCACTATATCACCACGAATAGACAGACTGTGTGGATGAATCACATGAATCTCAACAATGGTGACAAACAAAAAGCTTCATGCCGCAATGCATGCTGGGTGCCACCATAGTACAAATCTCATCCATGACTCCCAGCATGCATTGCGGCATGAAGCTTTTCGTTTGTCACCATTGTTGAGATTCATACGCTGATTCTTGAGGTCTGTGTTTGACTAGCTTCTGCTGCAGATGAAAATTTTCAGAAAACATTTTATTTTTATTTTTTATTCTGCACTGCTGGATAGCATGATGTAGTGTCACAATATCGTTATAACTAACAGCACATAAATAAATTAAATGTGCACCATCCATATACTCATAAACTTGATCAGATCAGCACTTGCTGATTATGACTAGGGGTCGTCCGATTAATCGGCCGATTTTTTTGCATTTTTTAACATAATCGGCATCGGCCAATATCCAGTATGTCAAGCCGATTATTAGGCGGGCGCATCTGTGGGCAGCCTAGTGTTGTTGTTGTGGAACACGTGTTCGACGCACGCTGCACCTAGAGTCATTCTCCAGCAGAGTGAGCAGACCTCATCCAGTGCCTAAGGAAGGAGCTAAGTTCCTTGGAGAAAACTCCTTTATATTTAATTAAAACCTTTTGATATGTTACTGCCAACTTCGAGAAAAAATATGAACAGGCGACATGACGTTCGGCTACTTTGGATATTGATAGCGTAGTTGAGGTTGCATTAGCACAGCAGAAGGGTTGCTATCATGTCACAATAAGTAAGCAAGAATTTTGCAATTACAGACAGAGAATCTGATACTTTTATTTGTTCTGTTCTGTGTGTCTTATATTTGAGAGGATTGTCACTCAATGCAGAGAAATAAGTCATAAAAAAGTGACCATAGGCAAAGTCCTTTTAGGCAAGTCGTGCCACTCGGCCGCCATCTTGGCAACGCCTCCGGGCAGCTATTTCGGACTAACAAGACCAGGCTCCTATCTAAATGAATGGGCAGAGAGTCAGAACTGCACTTTCACTGGTCACCGGGACATAAAAACTGCATGTATAGAAACAGCAGTAAAATATGATAAAAATCGCTGAAAAAGTTTGATGACTTTGCCCCAAAATAAGGTTTAAAACGCCTTTTCCTCCACAGGTTATACTTTACTACGCATGCGCAAGGGTTCACGACACCAACTTCATTTACGTCTCTATCCAGAATGCCGGTGTTGTGCAATAATCAATGTCAATATTGTTCTCCATTACTTAAATATAAGCAGGTTTGCACTTTATCAGTAATAACAATGTATTGTATAGATCAGTTGTTTTAACTATTCATTAACATGAATCGGTTCAAAGGAGTCATTAGTTCGCGAATTGGATGTGTCATACGGTTGTGTGATTATCCCAGCAGTTAGGACATGGACATCCCACAAGGTTAGTGTCAACACAGAAAACATTACATCACTGGATAGGTTTTTTCGTTTATTTAGAGAGTAATTTTATGTCAGCTGAATGTGCGGAACGCATTTCAGAGAAGATAAGGCAACGTATTTTAGCACAATTCACACCCAGCGGTAATTCAGGAAAAAAAAAAATCTCAGAATGCTCCACATGAAACTTTGGTCTTCCGACCTTTTACCATCATGTTGTTTTATTTTGATTAATATGCTTGCGGGAGAGAGAGCAAGACAGCGCTTAATTTGGAGACGGTGAAGTCTTGTTTACACTTTCGCCTGGCTTCGCAGTGCGCGCGCGCGACCGGGGCTCTCTCTCTCTCTCTCCGCTGTTGCAAAACCTCAACTGTGCGCATGCGTCAGTGGAACCAGACGATAGGCTTAAATGTTTCTCGGCTTGACTTTTAAAAGCAGATGATTGGCTTTCCAGCGGGAGGGGCGGGACATGTGCATACAACCGCCATCTTTGCCGTTACGGGTTTTCCTTATATAGCCTAGTTGTATTGAGGATTGAGGAAGTGGCATGTCTCTTATATAAATTGTCTCTGCCATAGGTTAGTGAAGGACTGGCTTTGCTTTGCTAGCGTCGTCGCTAGGGTTGGGTAGCTACAGACAGACCCGGTGCTAATACGGCACTGGTGCCTTAACGACCGTTATTTACTGGACCGAATATCAATGCGGATTTCTGTGCTTCATTTCGGTGCTACTGTTATGCCTGTGAACGCTACATGTATTCGTATTGAACCGAAACGGTATGGGCGTCACGGTTCGGTGTATAAATTTACACAGAGAATACATGGTATAAAAATAAATAAAACTCACGTGCAAATTAATTCATGTAATGCGGAACTACTGTTAGATACGCGGGTTCTTTGGGGACACCTAATCTGTAGCCCCGCCTTAGCTCTGAAGCAGGCTGCGATGTAAAGATTGCAATGCTGGAATATGGTGTGTGTGTGTGGGAGAGAGAGAGGGAGAGGGAGACTCGGGAGAGGGAGAGAGGGGCGCGGGCGCGATCGAAAAGTCGCGTGTGTTCAAAGTCGCAAAGTGTTTACTTATATTTGTGTGTGTGTGAGGCGCGGATGCGTTCGAACAGTGGAAACATAAAAACATACTCCATCATTTTGTTTATACATCATTCAAACTGCAAAGTGTTTAAGTTACTGTTAATTAAAATTTTAAGGAAAACAAATATATTAATCTGAAATGTAGCAAATTAATTTTCAATTCATTCAGGTACAATTACCAAACATATCTCAAGGTCACAACAAGTGCAGATTGGTCAAGTGTTCAATAAATGTTTTTGTTGAGAAATCTTGTCTATCTTAAGTAATTATTTGTGTTATATTTTATCTTTCAAATAGAGGTTAAAAACAAGCACATAATCGGCCAAATATCGGCCAAAATAAATCGGCAGCATTAATCGGCCATCGGCCGACCCGGATTTCAAAAGATCGGCATCTGTATCGTCCTGAAAAAACCCATATCGGTCGACCTCTAATTATGACATCATCAAGAAACATTTGATCATATTTTCTCTCATTATAACAAATGTATTTTTTAAAATACAGTTAAAACAGCCAGAGAAAAACTAAAAGAAGAGTAAAGGGTCAAGAGCTCAATTAAAGGAGCCATTAATCACGACTCTGGTGACTTCAAATAAAACATTCAATGAAACATCAACATCTAAAACTCAGTTAATTCTCAATAAGAGCTTGTCTATGTAGATTCATGATGTCTAAACCATCCAAATGTTCAAACAAACTCAATATTAAATGTCACTGGACTACATAAAAACAAGTTAACAATACGTTTCAGTTTTCATCCAAACACTCTGTTGTAAAAACACAGGAAGTAACTCTGGCAAATACACACCGACTACAGTCACATGTGACACATATCTGACACAAGTTGTGTAACTATAACACATTAGTGTGTAAAAGGTTTCAACACACTTCTGTGTAAGAGGAATAACACATTAGTTGTGTTAAAGGTAATACAAAATGTGTAGTCCTTATAAACACAGAAATGTGTTAAGAATCGACACAGGTTGTGTGTTAAATTTGACACAACATGTGTTGTCCCTGAGCACACACACTACGTGCTAATCTACACAACATGTGTCATTTTTTAACATCTCTTTTTACAGGTTGTGTTGTTTTCAACTCATCATTTTATAAGAGCGTGCCGACACTCACCATAACTGTGAATGGTATGCAGTGTTTGCTATGTTCTCAAACAAACAGGCCAGTGTAATTATAAGTTATTTATATACAATATTTTGTCAGTTGCTACATTTTAATTAAATTCAAAGTGCAAACTCGGTTAACTGTTATCTCTTCATGAACTTTTGTCAAAAGCAGCATTATCAATTAGGGGTTGAAGCGTGAATAACTGAATAATGTCCAGTACAGTGAGTCTGTCCAGTCATTGAGCTTGAAACATCGTCTTGTACTTTGTGTGCACATGCATTCTGTACTCGACTATTGATTAAACGGTTAATATTTTTGCATCTGGCCCTTTCGCTTTATTTTTTTAAATGACACAATTTGTGTGTTAAAATGACTTACACATTTATTGTGTTAAATTTGACACAACATGTGTTGTCCCTGAGCACACTCACTACATGTGTTAACACTGACACAACATGTGTTGTCCCTGAGCACACTCACTACATGTGTTAACACTGACACAACATGTTTCATTTTTAACACATCTCTTTTTAGAGTGAATGATAAAGCTTGGGTTGCTGAATATTCGATCCCTTACTTCAAAAGCACTTATTGTTAATGATATGATTACAGATTATAACCTAGATGTTCTGTGTTTGACAGAAACCTGGCAAAAACCAGACAATTACATTACTTTAAATGAGTCCACCCCGCAAGATTACTGTTATAAACATGAGCCTCGTCTGAAAGGCAAAGGGGGAGGTGTTGCTGTAATTTATCATTTAAGTCTAGTTTTAAATATAATGCTTTTGAAGTGTTGGTGCTTAATGTAACACTATCTAGTGTAAATGATAAACGTTTACGTTTGAGATTTGTGCTGGCTACTGTACAGGCCACCAGGGCACCATACAGACTATCAAAGAATTTGCTGACTTTCTATCAGAGTTAGTATTGGCTGCAGATAAAGTCCTAATTGTTGGTGATTTTAATATACATGTAGATAACGAAAAAGATGCATTGGGATTGGCATTTAAAGACATTCTGAACTCTATTGGAGTTAGACAACACGTGTCAGGACCTACTCATTGTCGTAATCATACTTTAGATCTAAAATTTATCACATGGAATCAATGTTGATGCTGTTGAAATTCATTGTCATCATTGACGACATCTCAGATCATTATCTAGTCTCGTGTAAACTTCATTTAGCCAAGGCTGCAAAGCCGACTCTGTGTTACAAATATGTTAGACCTATCACTTCTACCACTAAAGATTGCTTTATTAATAATCTTCCTGATCAGTTTTATCATCTCAGCATCCCGGATAGCTTAGAAGAACTCGATATTGCGACATAAACTTTTGACTCTATCTTTTCCAGCACTTTAGACACAGTTGCTCCTTTGCACTTAAAGAAGATTAGAGAAAATAGTCCAACACCGTGGTACAACGGGCATACACGGGCAGCTAGAGCAGCTAGAAAAATTAAGCACAACTGGAAGAAAACAAAACTAGAGTTGTCGCATTTCATGGAAAGAGAGCATGATTACGTACAGAGAGGCCTTAAAAGCTGCTAGATCTGCTTATTTTTCAAACCTATTAGAAGAAAATAAACAAACCCCTAGGTATTTATTTGAAACAGTGGCTAAATTAGCGGAAAAAATAAATCTTCAACCCCAGAAGTTTCTAAGCAGCACAGCAGTAATGACTTTATGAACTTCTTTACTTACAAGATTGATAATATCAGGGAGAAAATTATAACTATGCAACCGTCTACTACAGTATCGCATCAGGCAGTGCATTGTAATCTCCCGGAGGAAAAATTGTATACATTCATTGCTATAAGAGAGGAAGAATTTTCTGAACTCGTTAAATCATCTAAATCGACAACATGTACTGTATGTTAGACCCTATACTGACTAAGCTACTGAAAGAGATGCTTCCAGAGGTCATAGATCCTCTTCTTACTATCATTAATTCATCTTTGTCATTTGGATATGTACCAAAAACGTTTAAGCTGGCTATGATTAAACCGCTTGTTAAAAAAATGCAACTTGATCCTACAGAATTAGTCAAATACAGGCCGATCTCAAATCTACCTTTTCTGTCAAAGATACTAGAAAAGGCGGTATCCTCACAACTATGTTCCTTTTTAGAAAGAAATGATATCTGCGAGGATTTTCAGTCCGGATTTAGACCATACCATAGTACCGAGACAGCTCTCATTAGAAATGATTTGCTTTTATCATCCGATCGTGGTTGTATCTCTCTATTAGTGTTACTCGATCTTAGTGCTGCATTTGATACTATTGACCACAACACTCTTTTAAATAGACTCGAAAATTATGTTGGCATTAGTGGAATTGCATTAACATGGTTTAAATCATACTTATCTGAGCGTTATCAGTTTGTAGCAGTAAATGAAGAGATGTCTTATTGATAAGTTGTTCACATGCTACCTTTAGGAGATATCATTAGGAAGCATGGCATTAGTTTTTACTGTTTTACTGTTTTAATGTTTCACGTGTCTAGTATCTGTAAAACCGCATATTTCCATCTTAAAAATATATCTAAATTACGTCATATGCTCTCAATGACAAATGCGGAACAGTTAGTTCATGCGTTCACGACCAAGGCTAGATTATTGTAATGCTATTATGGGTAGTTGCCCTGCACGCTTAATAAACAAACTACAGCTGGTCCAAAACGCAGCAGTTTTAGCACCAAAACTTTGGAACAGTCTTCCTAACATTGTCCGGGAAGGCTGCATAGATTAGGTCAGCCGGAACCGGGAACACTTCCCATAAATCCTGATGTACTTGTTACATCATAAGAAGAATGGCGTCTACGCTAATATTAGTCTCTCTGTTTATCCAAGGTTTACCGAAGTCCGTCGGATCCAGGCCGTATCCAGATCTGATAATGGACCTGCGCCTGGACACGACGACAACTCGGTCCTGAAGTGTCAACTAGTCTCTCCCCTGTGAAGGCCTCCTTCCCTTCTCTTTACCTCTGTACAGATAAAATGCTGTCGGGATAATTCCGGTTCACGTGGCTAGGCGGAAGCGATAAATTCTGTATTATAAATTTTTCAAGAATTGTACCTTGGATCCTATTTCATGGTTTGCGTTCTCAAGCCATCAGGCACTGTTTTGTGCAAATGAGCGGCCGGATCGCATTAAGGGGTTTCTGTTAGAACGGTGTCATGCAAGCGGCCCCTAAGTTAATAACTAATGATCATTGCGACGGAAGTGAATCAATCAAAACTAACTTTAGCTGGACAATAACTTTATTCTAGAGCTGCTGTAAAGCCAAAACTATCTCTGTTACTTTAATTTCCTATTATCACTGTAAAGCTGCTTTGAAACAATCTATATTGTTAAAAGCACTATATAAATAAAGATGACTTGACCTGACTGGAGAGAGGCTCAACAGTCTTCTCTATTAGGTCGATGCAGGGTTGCAGGTCGAGGCCAAAGTCAATGCATGTCCACTTGATATCCTCGCGCTGGTACTCCTCCTGCTCAAGGGTAAACATGGTGTGGTTGAACAGTTGCTGGAGCTTCTCGTTAGTGTAGTTAATGCAGAACTGCTCAAACGAGTTCAGCTGCGAAGAGGAACACAACTACAGTCACTGCTAGGAACTGTGGGCAATCTCACTGTAAGCTTGAAGCAGTAATGATTCTGCCATACCTCAAAGATCTCGAAGCCGGCGATGTCCAAGATGCCGATGAAGGAGGCGCCCTGACACTTGGTCTTATCCAGAGCATTGTTGATGCGCATTACCAGCCAGCAAAACATCCTCTTGTACGTGGCTTTGGCCAGAGCCTCCACCGCGAACTTGGCCTGCTCCTGCGTCTGGGCCTTCTGCACGTAGTCATGGACCACTTTGATCCGGGGCGAGAGGATGGCGCATTTGAAATCGTTCACGTTCATGCCCATCAGATGGCACACCTTCTTGGCGGCTAGAGAAGTGAAGGATAAGTTGTTAAAAAATAAAAATGAATAACACTCAACTCGCAGTAACAAATGCTGCTGGTTTGCCTTCTCTACTACCAGCTCTAAACAGCTTGACCAAGATGATCTACTCGGTTGATCTTGTTCCCACCGGCTGTTAACTAATTGATCATCTCTAGACCAGCTAGAAACCATAAATGCACCTACTACATTCATGATGTCAATACTGGTACGGATTGTTAACACAAAGCCTGATGGACGTGTTTGTAAAGTCATAATGGTGTGTTTACCTGTGTCATCAGGCATGGAGGCTTGGTCTGAGTGACCCTTCTTCTTAAAGGACATGTTACCCAGCTGTAGCACAGATGACATGACCCTCAACAGACCTGCAGAAGGCAATGCACACAACTGAACCACCTCAAATATCTCTAACACACAGCAAATAACACTGTCATGTCTATATGTACCGATCTGTTCTTTCTCAGAGAAGCCCATAATATTCATGGCCTCCATGGTCTCCAGGTACATGTCTTGGTCCTGCTGTCCCAGAATCGCCAAGTTTCCATTGGACAGGAACTGGTATTTATTGTAGCTCTCCAGATACAGTTCGGCTGAAATTGGTCCAATAATTAACATTCATTCCTAAACACAATAGCCTCATCCTACTATTATTATTTTAGTTTTTTTTTTTAAACTCAAACTAGTTCAACAATCGTGTATTAAAGCAGTGAAGAGTGACACTCACTGCGTAGTTTGTCTTCTGCACCAGTGAGCATGTAGTAGAACATGTGGAAGTTCCTCTCTTCTTTAGCTTGACGAATCACACGAGGCATTTCCAATAGATCTGACAATCAGAGTCAAGGACACACAAAAGCACACGAATACTCACACAAAGGTCTTTCACAGTCTGCTTAAAGCCCAAATTATACTTCGTAGTCTGCGCACTCCATCTGCTAGTCAGCAGAATGGTACAATTGCGCACGTGTAACTGATTTAAGTGCTTGAAAACAAAAGCACCGAACTTACTCATCACTGAAATGAAAGCTTTAGTGTAAATTCTGCCAGGAAGACTCAATCAGCGCGTCACATATTACCTCACTTCTAACCAATCATGTGCTAACACTCGCAGTATAAAATATTGGTACTTACATTTGTCTGAGTTCACAGATGCTGACGCTGCCAATTACCTCCATCCTAAGCCTAACCCTAACCCAAACCCTAACCCAAACCCTAACCCAACCACCACCAAGATGGTACCTTCCCCTTCATCCTCCCCACCACGACCAGGATGGTCCCTTCCTTTACCTCCAGGGGGTCGGCTGCGCCCCTGCCTTCGTCTTCAGGCAGGATATGCAGCTTCTGCTACCCTCGCGTTGCGCGCTAAGGACGGGGCCTACGCCAAAGAACTTTATAAATGTATGCTTGCTGGGCTGTTAATAAATATACGCTTGTTATATCAGTTTATCTCCCGAGTCTTTCTGGCAGAACTTACTTATCACTGAACTTACTTAAGCTGGACTGTGAAGCTATTTTCTTCTGGAAACAAACTTTGTTGCATTTTCCTGTTATATCTGTTAAGCTGCTTTGGAACAATCTGTATTATAAAAACCGCTATATAAATAAATGTGACTTGACTTGACTCTTTTCCCACGCAGAAAAGGGTATGACAAGCTGCCACAAACCTGACAACCCAGGATTATTTACTAATCCAGGATAAGGTATGAACTATGTGAAAAAGAACAAGAGAACCAGAAGTGCAGAAAGTTTCTTCCCCACAATTTTGATCATTCATATGCAACATTTTAAACCATAAAAATTGCATTAAAACCATATTCAGTTTTGTTATATTAAAGCAGCAACACAAGTGATTTTTATGTGAAATGGTTTGCAGAAAACAGCCCTTACTCCAAGACACAATCTTTCTGTGGCAGCCCTGGTCTTGGACAGCGGTCTGAACCTTTGTTTAGGCAATCAGAAGACTTTTGAGGCACTTACTGCTATCAGTCATTTTGCAAGATCACAATGGCCAGGCCATATATGGAAAGTAGGAAGTTGTGTGTGCCACAGCTGAACAAAAGAGCCATATTCAGCAGCTGGTTTTAGTTCTTTTTGTGAGAGAATGCTACTATAATGCAGAGGCTAAATCTGGCAGATGTTCCAGAATGGCTAACATCACTTACAGCACATGCTTACAGCAGCTCATAAAGATACATGTTTCAATACTGGTTCCAACCATGTATCCGTTAATGTCGAAGTTGATTCTGATGAATTTGCTCTAAAATGTAAGAAAGACTGAAGTTAAATTAAACAAATTCAGAATATTGTACAAAAAGATCGCCATAACAGGGGGTTATATCCCTAACTTACGAATCTAGAAGAGTTGTCGTTATTCACTGTCTTGGCATTGCCGAAGGGTTCGAGGATAGAGTTCACCTGTAACAGTTGCTTCTCCAGCTCTCCCTGTGCTCAAAACAGACCCGTTAATAATTTAATTCAGTTCAGGTGCTTGATAACTGTTCAAACTGATCACTGTGATAACATTTTAAGAGATCATAGGCTATCAAAAGCAGATCTCTTCAATCCCCTTCCAAATACACTAATGTATTAGTGCAATAAAATGTTAGTAATCACCCAAAATGACACTTCCACTAAAGTGCGTAATTTCTCATTTATCACCTCTAAAAACACACAGTCAATGCTTGAATTACTCACTCTTTATTGTGCAGACTTTAGGAAATGGCAGGTAATTGGAATAAGATTTTATATGTAAATGAGATTTTAAACATCAAATAAATTAAAATCAATAGCAAATGTTTATTTCAAGGCCTGCTCTAGGAGTCCTGCAGTTCTCAACTGAGTTTGGTCATGGGAAAAATTGGGGTAGCTCCGATCAAATGTTCTTTTTCTTAGATTCATTTTTTTCCAGTCCTACATAGGTAAATTACAAAGATATAGGACTCTCAGTGTGGCTTCATGCATAAATTGTCACACATGTATTTGACATGTTTTTAATGTTTAAAAAAACAAGTTCTAGTTCTAGTGTAGATATTCAGCTATTTTTTAACAGATGCAGTTCAGGATGTAATGAGGTCACAGGTGTGCTTTACAATGGCTTTGAACAGCTGATTCATAGACAAATGAATGTAATACTGTAGGAGTGCTGGTTCTATTGAACTGAGACACTGGTTAATTGATTTTGTTTTCTTAAAAGGGATAGGTCACTTTGAAATTAAATTTTGGTATGGTTTAGCTTACCTCAAGGGCATCCAAGATGTAGGTGTCTTTTTTTCCGCAGTAGTTTCAATTTTGATATTTTTAGGTCAAACCGTTCTTGTCTGTCAGTCATATAATGCAGGTCGATGGTCACTGTCTCAAAGAGCATGCACAGAGTCCAAATTAAAACAATTCCCCATCGTCCAAATTAAACAATTCCCCATCGTAAGTACACATTGATGGCCTAAGACACGAAACGAGCGGTTTGTGTGAGAAAACGAACAGTATTTATATCGTTTTTGCCTCTTGTACACAGCCATGTCCAAGTGATCTGAGAGCGCGGGCGGGTATAGATATATACAATAGAAGTCGCCTTGGCTACGGCAGTTCATATATCTATACCCGCCCGCGCTCTCAGATCATTTGGACGCAGCTGTGTTCAAGAGGTAAAAACGATATAAATACTGTTAGTTTTCTCACACAAACCGCTCGTTTCGTGCCATCAATGTGTACTTACGATGGGGAATTGTTTAATTTGGACGATGGGGAATTGTTTTAATTTGGACTCTGTGCATGCTCTTTGAGGTGGTGACCATCGACCTGCATTATATGACTGACAGACAAGAACGGTTTGACCTAAAAATATCAAAATTGAAACTACTGCGGAAAAAAAGACACCTACATCTTGGATGCCCTTGAGGTAAGCTAAAACATACCAAAATTTAATTTCAAAGTGAACTATCCCTTTAACAACATACACTGTCAGAATTTTTTCTTTTTTTTTTACAACATCTTTTCACTATAGCAGTACACTCAAGTATACACCTTTGTATCCCTGTACCATGTCTACCAATATAGGGTGCATGTTTGTACCTTAAGAGATGAGAACATGTGGGCAAGATACTGAATGACCTTCTTGGTGTTTTCTGTCTTTCCGGCACCAGATTCCCCCCTCAAAACACAACAAACACAAAAGTGTGAGACGTCTTGCACATCTTCAATGCTCAAAACACAAAATAGACACATGCAAGAACGTGACTCACATGCAGAGAATTGACTGATCAACACGGTCTGTTGGAAGAGTGAATTTATACAACAATGAATTTATACAATGCAAAAACATTCAAAATTGTACATACATTTTTGAGTGGAACAGAATATTCAGTGGGAGATAATATAGTAGGAACTTGATTTTATCCATCAGGAATTGGTTGTAAAAAAATAAAAAATAGGCAGAAAAATATGAATGTTCTCCGCCCACACGCACATCAGCAGAAGAGAAATTCAGCTCCCCAGATAATAATGCTTTAAATATGTTTTGACGCTGTTAACAATTTTGAAAGTAATGAACTTGGATTAGAAAAATATGTGATTAGACTGGTCTGTATGTATGCGTTTACCCTGCATCATACTCCTGTAGGTCATGTCTGTGATGGCGTAGATGTGCGGGGGCATTTCGTGTCGTTTTTTGCCCTTGTACATCTTGATGTTCTCCTCTGTGTAGATGGGCAGGTTCTTGTATGGGTTGATGACCACACAGAACAGACCCGAGTACGTCTGTGGAGAACAGACACAGTCAATCATGTGTTTGTAAAGTAAGAAATATACTCTACCCCAGTGTTAAATTAAAAGTAAGGAAAATAAATCTCTTTTCACCATCAACAATGTCACGGTTGGGGTCAAGGAAAGGGAGAACTCAAATGTGGATCAAATCAAAAGTTTGTTGGTACACAGCAAAAACTCCAGTGTTAAATTAACTCTCCTGGGAGTTTATATGGCTCCAGAGTCAGTGTTAAAATATGAGTGTTAAATTAACACTCAAGAGTGTTAAAGTTAATGAGTTCATTAAGTGATTAATTGAGTGATGATTGAGCATTATTGAAGACACCTGATGTTAACAAGCAGAATCACCAAAGGAGAAAATCTAATTTTTTAAGACACCGTTATGGAGATCAGTGTTTGCTTTAGTTGGGCTCTTGACCCATAAACTGTAAACATTAGATTATCTTTGGCTGTTGTATCTGAGTTATAACTGCCAGATGAACAAAAAGAAAGTTGATCAGGTTTTGTAAGTTATGTTTTGACATAATCATAATTTCACCTGAATCACTGAACTCATTTAGAGTCTAATCTCTGACTTAAATGTATATTGTTGATTATAGCATCACTGTGATTCTACAGTAGGCTATAAGATCTTTTTTTCTAACTAGTCTAAAGGATTTCTTAAAAGTTGTTCTGATAAAACAAAATCTTTCTTTAAGGCACATACAGACATCAAGAATCAGTGTATGAATCTCAACTATGGTGAAAAACAGAATATTGAATTAGTAAAAGGAAATTAGTAAGACAATTCAGATTATAATTTATTCATACCGCAATGCATGATGGGAGCCATGAATGAGTTTTGATTGGTGGCACCCAGAATGCACCGCAACATGCTTTATTATTGTCACCATTGTTGAGATTCACAGGCTGATTATTGATGTCAGTGTGTCTAAATAAAGTAATTTTCTAAGTCTTTTTATCAGAACAATTTTTAAGAAATATTTTGGATTATATTGATAATGATGAAAATCGTTTGCTGTAGAATCACAGGTTGCTGTAATCAACAAGGTAAACCTGCCTCTCTAAATGAGAGTTGATATTCAGGTCAAATTATGATTATCAAATCATAACCAACACCATCTGATCACCTTTTCTTTTTGTTCATCTGAGAGTTATAACTCAGATACAACAGCCAAACAAACTCTGAAGTTAATGCTTTAAGGGTCAAGAGCCCAACTAAAACAAACACTGATCACCATAACGGTGTCTTAAAAATTTTGATTTTCTCCTTCAGTGATTCTGCTTGCTATCATCAGGTGTCTTCAATATTGGTCAATTATCACTCAATGAATCACTTAATGAGCTCATTAACTTTAACACTCTTGAGTGTTAATTTAACACTCATATTTTTACACTGACTCTGGAGCCATATAAACTCCCAGGAGAGTTAATTTAAAGGTGCTGTAAGCGATGCCACGCGTTTTTTAGGCCAAAACATTTTTTGTCACATACAGCAAACATCTCCTCACTATCCGCTAGCTGCCTGTCCCCTGAACACACTGTAAAAAAACGTGGTCTCTGTAGACACCACAGGCTCCACAAACGGCAACAAAAACAAACTGGGCTCACCCGCACCACGAAACACAATAAACAGTGCTCCAGCCAATCACCGACAAGAAGTATTTGAGGGTGGGGTTTGGGGGGTTAGTGTGCGTGCACATGAAGTGGGTGTGGAGGAGAGAGAAGCATGAAGAGGGAAGTTTGAATTATGGCCGAAACACGACCAAAGAGGTGTCCGATGAACAAAGGACGAGGATAAGGAACGCGCGAAATACCGAATTTACATCGGAAAAACCTTTTAAAGGTGGCGAGAACTCCGCCGGCAGAAGGGCTTCCAATCCACATTCAGTTGCTCTGTTTTTGCATAACAGGTAAATCCATATTTCTTTCTAAATTGACGTTCATGTTCGCCAAACCAACACAAGGATGTAATTAGCTAGAACTATGCAGTCAGCGTTAACTTTGGTGAATACAACATATAACGTTATGTTTCTAGCAGCTAGCGATCAATCTCTATTGTAAATGGTCAAGCAAATTCACAGTAGGGCGACAATTTGTGTGAATGATTGTTTTCATCCACTGTTTGTTATGAATTTGAATGTTCATTTATAGGCTGTTGACAACTTTGACAAAATTTGTTTACGACGCCGCCGTTGTTTATTCTCACTGGGAAACGCGAAGCTACGTTATCTTGCTATTATTGCGTCCTTGTATGGGAGCTAACGTTATAGTTATAGCTTCAGGTGGCGAAACGATTTTAAAATAATGTTTCTCTTTTTCTGCATTCTGTTCTGCATTATATAAAACCCTTTATCTAACTTAGCGACATTACACATTGAATGAAGTATCAGTAAAACTTAACTTTGTTTGTAGTGACTAATACGGATAATATTGGAAGGGAGGGGAGGAGGGAGGAGACGGGATGAGGAGGAGGGAGGGTCTAGCTAGCCTCCGTTTTGTTTGACAACAATTCGAATGTCAACAAGAAGTTACGACTCCCGGCATCGCTTACAGCACCTTTAACACTGGACTTTTTGCTGTGTATATGTTTTGGGGAAATGCATTTAACTGTCGCAAAATTTAACTCCGACGTGTGTGAATTCAATAATTCATTCGTAAACATGAATTCTATAAAGGTTTATATATACACACCATAATGGTGACTTTACAAAACCTATTATTTCCAATAAAACATCAACATCTTCACCTCTATTAATTCTCAATAAATAGTTGGTAATAAGTGAAGCTGGTAATGCTGTTTGTGGAGTTGTTTAATCCTCCTCTGCTGAGATCTTGAGAGATTTAATGTCGTCTTTTATCTTCAGTTGATTTCATCTCTGGAAGTCAGTTGTAGTTCCTGTGTTTCTCTTTTCTTCAGTGATTCTGCTTGTTATTATCAGGTGTCTTCAATGCTCAATCATCACTCAATTAATCACTTAAAGCTATTGTTATCCTTTTTTGGCATTCAAAACATCTTAAAATGCACAAATGTAGATCAGTGAAATCAAAATTTCCTCAAGGGAGGCCAGAACCCCCTTAAACTAGGGGAGAGCGGGGCACAAAGTAACGCTTTTTGACTTTCTCAGTTTGTGTAAATCTACTTATGGTTCAGAGTATTTATTTTTTCCCACATGTCTAGTACAATTATGTGTTTTTGTTTTATTAATACAGTATATACTTTTTTCTTGATATACCCCGAAAGAATGGAAGTGAAATGTGACAACATGCCCCATAGGTGGGGTACATTGTAACATGTGAGGGGCACATTGTAACATAACATATGACAGCTTAAAATGTTATCTGATCTAATAAAAAAATATACAAAACAAACTAAAATATTTTCTAAATAAAATACAATTAAAAAACTTTTTTCATATAAAATAATGGCAATTTTTAATAATTAAATATAAACTCATTTTTGAGTTTTGACTACGAACACATGAAAACACAGCTGTACAACATAGTTCAAAACAAATAAATAATTAGTAATTTCTGAACATTGACTCTCAGTCTTTATTCACCTTTTTCTCACGTTTTCTCAATAAAATTAATAAAAGTATAGAATATAATAGCATATTTCTAATAGGGGCACATTGTAACGCAGTGTTACAACATGCCCCCGCCTGCACAACTGGGATTTAAACCCGGCGAGTGTCTTCTGCTAGTTAGCGAAGCATTAAAGGGCTATCTCAACTGTTAAATAACATCTTGGAGATTAAAATAATATCAGATTTGTCTTATTTTAAATAAACACAAAAAATAGAGATGAAAAATTAACTTAAGTAAGAAATTTACTTTTGCTATGGTTTAATAAATGTCTATGGATATCTTCCCCAAAAAAAAAAAAATTGGCGGAATTTTTTTTTTCTATATAGTGTTGATATGGCAACTAGTAAATACACAGTTTCGTCATCCAAGCATGTGCGGAAGTATTTAAAACAAGCGTATTACAACTAGTCCCGCGTTAGGTTGTGCCCCGCGCTCCCCTACCTCACATTTGGGACCTCTGTGATTATAAAACCCTGCCTTTATAACTAATAAACAGCCGAAATCCTAGTAACATGCATGTTAATAAGCAACTAGTTAATATTGAGAATTGGACCCTAAAGTGTTACCTTTATTTAAATCATATACTCATTTGGGGCTGAGCCCCCCTAAAATGAAAATCCTAGGATCGCCCCTGAGATTAGATGGAACTGTATTGATCCCAGATTGATCCCACTCTTGTATGCCACACACTTCCGAAGCTTTGATTGGTCACATGCTTTTTTTGCTCTGCGGTGATTTGTTAGATATGGTGGACAAAACAAGTATGACCACCAGATGTAGCTAATGCGTATTATGTTAAAAGCTTTGAGTAATGAACCGTTTTTCGGCGCAATTTGATGAAAGCCTCTAAGTAACACTTCACAAAGCCTCAGTTTCCCATCACTACTGATAAGCCTTATCTGTTAAGAGAAGAGAAGAGAAGAGAAGAGAAGAGAAGAGAAGAGAAGAGAAGAGAAGAGAAGAGAAGAGAAGAGAAGAGAAGAGAAGAGAAGAGAAGAGAAGAGAAGAGAAGAGAAGTCGATTTTGGCCTGTCTAATTAATATTAATGAGCCTCTCTTCTGATTGGCCAGTTGTTTTCTGAGTGACGCACGGCCAGGCCAACCACAGGTAAATAGGGTCATGTATGCAGTAGCCTGCTGTGTTTGTTTTTTTGTTTTTTTTTACTTTCTGCGTTATTGTAAGAGTATTATAATTACCATTACATCAATGCTGCGCACAGATTTAATGTTAACGCTAATTTAAACGATTTGTAAACAAGTATGTGCACAGAGGGTTTTTTAACAGGTGTTTCTTACACGTACGTACCCACATAGCAACATTGTGACGGCCCAGATCCAGCCCACATCTGGCACATGTGGAATACTGATCTGGCCCACATGCAGCGTGTAATGACGGCCCTTGAGCGGACCGCTCCTGTTTGCCAGATCTGGGCCACAAGAAGGCCATAGCAATGCCACATGTCAGCCAAGAGCAAAGAAATAAACCAGAACTGGACCTTATCTGAGCCACAAAGTCTGTGTATATTAAATATAGAGTCATCTCAGCCTTAATAAGCCTGTTAACAAGCAGAATCACTGAAGGAAAGAAGAGAACAGAAAAAGAGACGAGCAGAAACACAAGAACTACAACTGACTTCAGCCACAGTCTAAGATGAAATCAACTGAAGAGAAAAGAAGACATTAAATCTGTGAAGATCTCAGCAGAGGAGGATTAAACAACTCCACAAACAGCATTACCAGCTTCACTTATTACTAACCAGACAAAAGTTTTATTGAGAATTAACAGAGGTTTAACTCTATGTGTTTCATTTGAAGTCACCATAACAGTGACTACGTTTACATGCAGCCAATAACCCGTTCAAAACCGGGATATTAGCAATAACCCGGTCGCGCACGGCCATGTAAACAGCGGCAAAAACCCGGATATGCTCATATCCCGGTTTTTAAAAACCCGGATATTACCCCTGGGGTACCCCTTTTCTAACCCGAATATTTGGTCATGTAAACGCGTATCGGCATATCCCCATCAAAAGGAACATTGATTTGTGTTCTGCGCATGTTCTATTCGCAAGGAATCTTGGTCTTTTGAGTAGAGACGGCGCATACAAAAACCCGCGTGCAGTATACCGGAAGTAAACAAGAAGTAGAGGTAAACATGGCGAGACGCAGCACAGCACCACACTTTTGGAGCGAGAAGGAAAGCGCAAACAAAGGCGATCGCTATTTTTCCCCCGAACTATTCATTATCCGCGTGCTGCGGCTGTTGTTGTTGTCTTTGGATACAGGAAGAAGAATCGGAAATGACGCATATTGCGTCTTAAGGTTGTCCGTACGTCCTGACGCTAACCGTGCGTCGCCGTTTACATCGGGATATTCCCAACTGATTACAAATTCAATGTACAGGAGTAACTCTCTCTGTTCACGCATGTAAACGGGTTATTCCGAATGTTTCAGAAACCCAAATAGTGACCCTAACCCGACCATAACCCGGATATTGGCTGCATGTAAACGTAGTCATGGATTCGTGTTTCTAGTCTAGTGAAGAGAGATACGCCTGGTCTAGAGATTTTTCTGTGAAGGTTCACATTTGTATTAATTACTACATTTAGCTTCACATTACTCCAGCAGCTGAGCTTTTACAGTACCATAATATATGAGTATGTGGGCTGGGTGGGAAGTATTTGGTGTGTATGACCTATAGTATCTGAGTATGTGACAGCACAGACTCACGTATATAAGGCCGGAGATGTATCGCTCCTTGAGGTTGTGCAGCACAGATGCCTCGTTCAGGCAGGTGAGCTGGGTCATGTCCTCCACCTTACTGAACTTCGGCGGGTTCATTTTCTGGATGTCATCCTTGTTGACTCGCACTTTCATTCCCGAGTCTGCGAGCTCCACCACCACCTCGTCCCCGTGCTCCTCCTTCACGGAGCCCGGCTCGAACCCCAGCCGCTCTGACGGCACCCACACCAGCTTATTGATGGCCCAGTCCACAGGAAGGGACTTGTCGGCATCCGACATGGTTGCTGGAAGGTGACAGAAGATGATAGAAGTGCTCAGGATGTTATGGCTAGTATCCCATATATGGGAAACTAGTGCTTATATTTTTCAATATACTGCAACACAGTAAATTCCCCAGTGTTAAATTAACACTGCTCAGTGTTCATATGGGAACCACCAGAGGGTGTTAAAAATAACACTGAAGCAGTGTTAGAGTTAATTAGATAATTAAGTGATTAATTGAGTGATGATTGTTCGATTATTGATGATAGAAGCTTGTTTTCATTAGGTGTCTTTTAAAAAGTTTTCTAGTATGTGTGAATTTTTGGAGTTACAATTGTCCTGAAGAGTAGAGCCTGGGGTTCAATTGACAATTGGCCAAAAGGTCATTACAACGGCAATTACTATATTTTAAAAGGAAAGTCTGTGCAATCCTCTACTCAGTGATAGTCTCTTGGTTAAATACTTTAGTACATGTAGGTGTGCTTTTGTTAACTAGCTTGAAAATATGAAACATTCATAATGTAAATAATTTTTAAAAATTAAGAAATATATTACATTATATTTCTCTATATATGTGTTTATGCTGCATGAGTAAATATATCTGCAATATATTACACATGCAGTACCATATCTGATGACATATACATCTAAATATTATGAAGTGTATTACTGAATATAAAATTACATACATAATGATATATTAGTAAATATATTGTCACATATTTTTCAATATATGAAAAGCGGCAATTCCTTATGTATTATTTAACATAATGTAGGCCTAATTAACACAATATAGTATTCTCTATATTTTCAAATATACTGTTAAACCCTCTCATAATTATCATTGCACATCACCACATTTTTCCTCGTTTTTTTTTTTTTTAATTCGCCGGTCACGTTTCCTTTTAAATTCAATTTTGGCGACGAGGATTCCTTCTCCTGTGGCTCGGCATAAGTATGATCCTGAATTATGAAGTACCATGCAGTGCAGCCTTTCAAATTTGCCGGGGCAGTGACATGCATTACGCATATCTCCTTGTCCGTTTCTGCTGATTTCAGTCATGTTACGCTGGCTCTGAATGAAAACGCGTTGTGGTAGCCTAGTGCTTTTTGTCCCTCTCTGCTATTATAGTTTTTCAAGATGGCGGAATGACATGGAAGCCTCCGTGGACTTGCCCGTCCCATGTAAATAAAGATAAGAAATTCTTCCCGTACGAGGATAATCAGATCATTGGCAGAGTTAATTGTACACCATTGAGGAAATATTTATGAATAAAGACATTGTTTTTAGCTAATCAAATACTTTAAAAAACTACACAGTGTACCTTTAAGAGCAGGTGCGCTTGTTCCATGGCGGATTTCTATTATAACGGCGGATTTGCCAGGCGCACGCCAGGAGCGGTTCACAGCCGAGGAGATCGACGTTCTCGTCAGGGCTGTATAAGACAGAGAAGTGACATTGGGATGGAAGAAACCCACCCAAATTAACTTCGGTTAAACGGGCATATAATAATTTGGGTAAATGTGTAAACTAGATTTATGCCTATTATTCACATCTTCATGGACACCACAATGATTTCCCTCGTGTGGTAATTTTCCTTGTAAATATGTATGGTTTGAAAAAATGGCAACTGCTGTGTCTGTGTAGATGAGAGAAGCAAAGTGTATGCGCACGTGTACGCTACATTATGGCCAAGCATGCGCCCTTAAAATAGCATCTGAATAACGAGCCACTGACTTTAATTGGAATTGTTTTCTAAATATGCAAAATAGCATCAGGGAACGTTTGCGCCACAACACGCCTCCTCTTTTCGCTGAACCGCCCCCGGGAGCGCAAGTGTATTTCCTAGTTTACCGACGTGCGTCTGTGGAGGGAAAAGTCCGCTGTGCGTCGGGTGCAAAATAGGAATGATACATGCGTCGGTGAACACAGTCAATTGCGCTGGGTGCAAGATAGAGCCCTTAATCCCTAGATTTACTCTCCTAATGCAGTCTGCCTACTACACTGCCCAGTGGTGCATTTCTCAAAAGCACTGTGAGCTAAATTGAGAGACTTAGCTCACGTTGTGTTTTTATGTAAAGGGAAAATTGTTGGTAGTTTGTTAGTTCAATGTTCAGTTATGTTGGACATTTAGAGTTCTTTCTGTGATTGAATAATGTCCCTATAATGAAGTTGAAAGAACGTTTGAGGAACATCAGACCTTTTAAAACATGTACCTCTAACATCAAGAAAACTGGAAATTTTTTATGTTCCCAGAACCAACACTGACTATTTGGAGAACATTCTTATAACAAAATCTGTAACCAAAAAATCTGTTAGCTCGGGTTTAACATAGCAGGACATTATAAAAATGTGTTTTCTATTTGACGTAGCCTAGAACCGTAACGCAGTGGGATTCGAATGACAGACGATGAGGCGGTTCAGAGTTGATACTTTCTTTTGGGAGACAATAACTTTATTTATTGTGCAGTTTCGACTTTATAACTGTGGCGAGCAGGACGAGGCCGAGGGTCATGAGAGAACGGCACGAGGCAGTTTAGGTGCACTTTAAGAATATTATTTTAAATTGTCATATAGTGTTCATACTGTTATAGGACAGTACTTCATTTCAGGAAATTTTTACTCTGTTAATTGTACATATGTTCATTCTATAACAATTATTATGCTGGCTTCATGACATGCATCTGCTGCCATTCCTCTTTAAAGACACAACACATGGATTTGAGTGATTCAGAACTTTCCTTATATAATTACACACAATTACTAAAACAGAGGACAAATAAAAATGTACATGGTTTTATATGACATACTATTTAAAAAAATTGAAAAGGTCAGAAAGATGACCAATCAGATTTAGTAGAAAATGTAACTTGTTCCTCCATTTACAACATAACCAGTTACTTGTTGTTGATGTGCTTGTTCAACATAAGTAATGTGTGATGTGTTAGACAAGTATGCACTCCACCGTCACAACTTTATAGCAAAAGAGGATGGGCTAACACGATCAACAACACATCAAATGCATTTTTCAATGCAGATTTCAAACGTCAAAAAAATAAATAAAAAGCACCTTATTGATAATAAATACTATATACAGACAAGCTGATGTATTCAAAATATGCAGGCAAACTAATGTGCCCAGAATCTTAGTGCAAAATCCCCAGTGTTAAATTAACACTGCTCTGTGTTTATATGAGTCCACACTCAGTGTTATAAGTAACACTGAAGCAGTGTTAAAGTTAATAAGATAATTAAGTGATTAATTGAGTGATGATTGAGCATTATTGAAGACACCTGATGTTAACAAGCAGAATCACTGAAGGAGAACATCACAAATTTCAATTCACCATTATGGTGATCATTGTCTGTTTTTGTTGGGTATGGGTTGGTTTAGATCTTGCCCTTACATTTTTAACTTTAGATTTAGTTTGGCTGCTGTAACTGAGTTATAACAGCCAGATGAACAAAGAGAAAGGTGATCTGATGTTGTTGGTTATGTTTTAACAATCATTTTTGACCTGAATCACTGAACTCATTTCGAGCCTGATGTCTGAGTTAGATTTACTTTATTGATTATAGCAGCACTGGCCTTGTACAGTATAATCATTTTAGCCTTTTCAATGTAATCCAAAGGATTTATTAAATTATTCTGATACCAACAAAAAAACACTTTCATTTAGGCACACACAGACATCAAGATTCAGCGTATGAATGTCAGCAATGGTGACAAACAGCATATTCAGATAAACAGATCAACTCTGAACATTAGAAAACAAGTGACTAAAAATCACATAAAAACAGCAGAAATGAAATAAGATAGTAAGAATAAAGGAAATTAAAAACACAATCAACACCATCAGATCACTTTTTCTCTTTGTTCATCTGACTGTTATAACTGAATTACAGCAACCAAACTAAATCTAAAGTAAAAAAATGTATGGGTCAAGAGCCCAACTAAAGCAAACACTGATCACCATAGTGGTAACTTAACATCAGGTGTCTTCAATAATGCTCAATCATCACTCAATTAATCACTTAATTAGCTCATTAACTTCAACACTGTACTCAGAGTGTGAATTATAAAAACACTGAGCAGTGTTAATTTAACACTGGGGATTTTGCTGTGTAGGTTAAGCATTTTCTCCCCCATAGAAATCATTGTTTTTTTAAATAGTAATTGTTGCCCTTTCCCCTTGGCACACAGTGTCAAGTCAAGTCAAGTCAAGTATATTTGTATAGCGCTTTTCACAATACAGATTGTATCAAAGCAGCTTCACAGTATTAAATTAAAATAATACAACAAGGTTTGTTTCAAGTGGAATTTATTGATTGATAAAATTAAATTAAATATCCCCAAAATATCCCCCAGTGCCCTATAATATGACACAAAATAGTGTCAGTGCCCTAACGATGGATAGTGTTTATGAAGCAATGTGAAATAAATTTGGTTCTCCCTGGTTGCTGTCTTTGCTCGTGGGCACCCTGTTCAGTTACAAGTTATTTATTTATTTTATGATTAAAGTGAAAGAGAGGAAAAACTCACTGTGTAATCTTGGAGGGGCTGCCCTCTTTTTTCTTCTTTTCTCTCTCTCGCTCTCTCTCTCTCCCGCTCTCTCTCTCCGGTGAGACAGTCTGTTTCTGTAAAAGTGTTTATCATTCAGCTATAGGAGGAACTGGGAATACTTGTTCATCCATTTCTGCTTACTCGGAGTTGCACTTTCTGTATCGGTTTCATTTGTGTTCTCTTCCTCTATGCGTAGCCCGATCCGGATCCGGCCCACATCTGATCTGAGTGCACTTGCGCCGTGCGCTTTAGACCATGAGCTTAAATCATTAAAATAGGGCCCTACCCACATAGCAACATTTTGACGTCCCAGATCCGGCCCACATTTGGCACATGTGGAATACTGATCTGGCCCACATGCAGCGTGGAATGATGGCACTTGGGTGGCCCACTCCTGTTTGCCAGATCTGGGCCACAAGCAGGCCATAGCAATACCACAAGTCAGCCAAGAGTAAAGAAATAAACCAGAACTGCAACTTATCTGAGCCACAAAATCCATCTATATTAAATAAGTTATCTCAGCCTTAATAAGCCTGTTAACAAGCAGAATCACTGAAGGAAACAAGAACAGAAAAAGAGACGAGCAGAAACACGAGAACTTCAACTGACTACTAACTGAAAAAGAAAAACCAAACTGATTCACTGATCTCAACCAGAGTGTTATCTTTGATTATATGATGAATGTGTTTTTAATTTATGTTATTGATAACAGTAGCTCTGAGATTCTACAGCATGAGATCCAGCAGAGTTGGAATAATCTGAATCAACATATTTAAATTGAAGTTGAATAACATCTTGAGTTTGGGTCTGTTCCTCCCACAAAACTTCACAAGACTTGCATTATAGCGTACAGATCAAAATGTTATTGTCACAATCAGAAGGCAGACAAGGTTGAGGTGAATACAAGAAGTTTATTAATAGTGCAAAGGGTGAGCGATGCAGGGAAGGAATGCAGATGTGATGAATGCTGATTGTAGAACTGGTGATGACTTAGCTGATGGTAATGATGAATATCCTTGCAGGCAGGTGAAGATCAGCGATGACGGGAAGAACGGGACTTCAGATAAGTAGACAGGAATGCTGGAATGCCGGAATCTCAGGTGAGTAATCCATAGCGCTTGTCATAGACGAGACCAGAAACCAGTGAACTACAGAGGGAAATCTTAAATAGTGCTGGATGATGATCAGTGACGATTGGTGACAGGTGACGTGATCTGTGATTGGCAAGTGTATGGAGTTGAGGGCCAGGGAGGATTATGGGAAATGTAGTGAGGAGGTGGATTAACTGAAAACTGTGACAGTTATGAATCTTTTTTTTTTTTTTTGTCCTTTCTGAAGATGTGTAGTATAGGCTAAATAACCCAACACTATTGTTGTTTGTAAAAAAAAGCAGAGATTAAGACATTCTACCTGATATGTAATTTTCATCACAGGAAAAAAAGAAAACAATTGTGGTTAGACATCAGAGTCATGCATTCAGCGTTTTACACCTGTGAACATCACTAAACAAATAACATACGCACTTCCTTTACATGCAAAAAAATTTAATAATCATTAACAACAGCAACTACATTCTATCAATCATCTGAATTGACACATTCTTTCTAGAGAAATCATGATTATTGTTTCAGGCCCTCAAGCACATATGGCACTCAAGCATGACATATATAGGCTACAAGTCTTACATTTTGTACAACATTCAAGAATATAAACACGTAAATAAAGATTAAATGTATAATGTATATGTTTTTGTTTATTTATTTATTTATTTATTTATTAATAATTATTTATCTTTTCATGAATGCAGCAGTTTTATAATGTTTTGTGCTGGTTGTCTGGACATGTGTGGAATGCTGTTAAACAAGTTTCAGAAAAGATACAATTATTTTCCGTACTTTTATAATCACACACAAAGACGAGGAATTCCTATTCACGAAGAGGGAAGCAAAATAGAGCAAGTGTCACCACCAACTTTTTCAGCAATCTTGGTTCAGAAAAAAATAAAGATCTAAGCCAAGAGCAAAAACAATCAATCAACTCAAACCTTAACATTCACTTTGTTTAAAGGAGCCGTATGTAAGATTGTGGCCAAAACTGGTACTGCAATCACTTTCAAATTACTGTAGAGCGGTGTATCCCCTCCCCCTCCCCCTGACTCGAGGTTGCCAGATAGGCTGCAGGATCCAGCAGGAACGTAGGCTGCTACGTAGCTGTGGTAACTAGAGCAGAGCTGGCAACCCCGATGCCGAAACACTACTGATTTCGTGATTGGTAGATAGGTGGAGGGTGGCGCTTCAGGCCAAAACACAACATGACAACATCAACATCAGTTGAGGGCTGCAACTTCACTTTTTAAATGACAATATCCTGGCCGGACTACTGTTGTCAGTGATATAAGTATTTGAAATTAACCTGATTTCTTAATGTCTAGTGACATATCAGGGCCATTTTATGATTAATTGAAATACATTTCTTACATACAGCTCCTTTAACTGAGATCTACACAGCTAAATCCCCAGTGTAAAATTAACACTGCTCAGTGTTTATATGAGTCAACACTTAGAGTGTTCTATTTCACTGTTCCAGAGATGGTCAATACATGGTGGAAGGAGTCGCGCCTCGCGCATCACATCGAGAATCACGCATCAATTCAGTCACACGTGACCTCGAACACTGACATGTCAGAAGCTCAGGGAAAAGATATAAAAGCATAATATATAATTTCTATAGGCTATAGGCCTATGCAATTATTTGTTAATTATGTTAAAATATGTAGATTACTTTTACTATTTATGTAAACTGCTTTTATTTAAATTCCATTGCAACTTTAAACAGGTCTAAGGAGTTTGTTGTTTTCATGTAGCCTTGGCAACTAGCCAGCCTTAATAATATGCACATGAAATGAAACTGGTTGAACTCACCTCAACATGTCTTTTACAATCATTTAAAGGAACACTTCGACTTTTTGGGACTTTAGCTTATTCACCGTATCCCCCAGAGTTAGATAAGTCCATACATACCTTTTTCATCTCCGTGCGTGCTGTAAGTCTGTTTGACGCACCCACCGCTAGCCTAGCTTAGCACAAAGACTGGATGTAAATGGCTACAGCTAGCATACTAATCCCAATAAGTGACAAAATAACGCCAACATTTTCCTATTTACATGTTGTGATTTGTATAGTTGTATAGTCACCTACTGTTACAGTTCCATTAGCTAGATGTAATGTAACCTTAGTGACACTATTACATGAATAGGGTGCTCACTATTATTACAGTTGTTCCCGGGCTCCATGTATCCCCTGTAATGTTAGTATTGTGTTGTCACAAACGCACTCTATCGCCCCAGTAACAAATAAGCGGCGCTAAAGGTAACTTTCAGGACTGTAGCCTTCAACTTGCTATTGAATTGGAGGAGGGGGGTGGGCAGTTTTCATTTTTGAGAAACAGTGACCTTGTTTGTGAAATAGTAGGCTACTCCCGTTCTGATTCTCCCCTCGACCTCAGTCTGTTCGGCATCTTGTCTATCAGCTTCCAAAGTTTGTAACTCCTCGTCTGTGCATTCTGGCTAAAAACGATATGGTTCTGGATCTTGGTTTGATACCAAATAAAAATCCTCTGACAATTCCTCAAAGTCAGCCATGATCACGAATCACGTTCGCTACTAGCTAGTTAGTCACATTGGTTTTGTTGACGGAACGGCGCTTCTCGGGTGCTGCGCTAATCACTCCGCCCAAGTAGCAGTGCTTCGCCTTCTGAGAAAATAGTTCCCAGTATTTAAACGTTTAAAAAATGGCTGTGTCTCATATGACCTTGTTATTTGTACACACTGTGACTATACAAATCACAACATGTAAATAGGAAAATGTTGGCGTTATTTTGTCACTTATTGGGATTAGTATGCTAGCTGTAGCCATTTACATCCAGTCTTTGTGCTAAGCTAGGCTAGCGGTGGGTGCGTCAAACAGACTTACAGCACGCACGGAGATGAAAAAGGTATGTATGGACTTATCTAACTCTGGGGGATACGGTGAATAAGCTAAAGTCCCAAAAAGTCGAAGTGTTCCTTTAACCCCATGGGCAATGCTGAAGTCACTGTTACAAACTGTACAGCGTGCAAGACTGTCATTATGTTTTACTCTTATAAGACAGGGGTACACTTTCGTGTAGTCTGGCGTAAAATGTGTTTTATACTTTCGTTTTTTTGTGGCACTCTCCCTCTGCCATGGCGCTCCTGTTTCTAGTTTCCTAATTCGGTTCGGGAAAAGAGATAAAAGCCCGCCCCCACACTGACAGTTGATTGGTTGATTTACCGAAACAGGCAAATCAGGCAGCTCTCTATCTTACATGCGCTTCACGGGGCACATACGCTCACTAACACACACACGCAAGGTGTCTCGCTCCCTCTCCCTCTCTGCCATGCGTGCGCTACACGGTTTGGAACACAGTCTCTGTCTCGCATGTGCGCTCGCTCTAGATTCCGGGAGATTTTAACTAATTTGCAGGCATCAGTGAGCCGCTATCAATATGCAGGAGACTCCCGGAACTTCCGAGAGACTTGGGATGTCTGGAAGCTATATCAGCTTCCAAATACGTCACGATCAGTCTCTTTGTCATTCTCACGGAGAGATCTCGCTCGAGTGTGCACAGCTTTTGGGTTGGCATTGCTCCCCGCTGTAGCTGTGTCTCAAGGAAAAACAAAGATACGCAATTTTGTATTGGACTTTATTGGATTGTTTTCAGACCCATTGGTTATCCAGGGTCTTTATAAACGCGTTGTACGGGCCACTGGAGTTGAGGGGAGTGTTGTGAGAGCTTAATGGGTAACCAGGGTTCTTTTTTTCACCGTGTGTAAACCTATTGCAATCAATTTGTGTTAAATCTGCGCTCACTGGTAAACCAGGGTGTTACTGTGACAACTTATTACGCATATCACTGGAGTGCTATATTTATGGCTGATATTAACCCATTGGTTGACCAGAGTTGTTTTCTAGGCACTATGGCTGCCTCATATTCCACATGCTTAAGTCCTATGGACCTTATGGATGCCCATGTTCAATGTCCTGCCTGTCTAGGCATCGAACATCTCTGGGAGGCTTTAACTGACTCTTGTCCGAAATGTAGTGTAATGCCTTTGGAGGTTAGGCAACAAAGGTTGGCAAAAGAAGCAGACCCCGGATGCAACACTATCCCACCAGGTAGTAGAGTTGTCAAAAAGTACAGACTTCGGTACCAGTCGGTAATGAAATGTTAAAAATGTGACGCTTTGAGCGCTGTTCAGTGGATTCGTAAACCCCTCTGATTCCCTATTGTACTCACGCGCTCATCGGATGATCAATGAAAAAATGGGAGCGGGAGTATTTGAAAGCACAAGCAGGCGTCTATTAGCGGACCACTCTGCTGAGACGCCTGCTTTCAAACGCTCCCGTCTGTATCTGTGTAATCACTCGGTGAAGAGCATCATTTATGTATATTTACAACTTGTTTTTGAAGCACTGATCATTGTAGTCAATTACAGACATTTCCGATGAGCACATGAGTACAATAGCCAATCAGAGGTGTTTACGATTCCACTCGACAGTGCTCAAAGCGTCACATTTTTTTAAATTTCAGAACCGAAGTCTGTATTTTTTGACAACCCTACCAGGTAGCTGAGCTATCTAATGCTGTGCAGGGAATTCAGGCTTTGTTGGCGAAGTCGTTTCCTTCTGCTGCTCAGAGCACAAGTACGGAAGTGAGAACATCTATGCTTAACCCCTTGTTGACCAGGTTCGAACCAGCAGCTGAATGTTCTAGGGATGAACTGGACACATTATCTCTAGACAGTCTCAGATTCATTAGTCGCTGATGGGCAGGACCGTTGGAGGACACTTCTGCTATGCATCTCAGCACTCTCATAGTGATGAGGGTTCAAGCATTCAAGGTACTGGTTCTTCAGTGGCATTTTAATTGCAAAACACAATCAAGATGGCCCTTGCTAAGTTGAATTTGGACCTACCTTCTCCATCACTGGGACTTTCAAACCTCTTGCATCATCCGGTTGTCTGACCAGAGGATTTCCTGATACCTAGCTGCCCTGACTTTACTAATGTTGTTTTCTCAGCATTTCACTCTGCCCCTTCTTCAAGACCAAATCGAGTAGCACACACTTTAGCCGCAATGGCTGAAGCCCAGGAGACAGGCTCAGTAACATGCCTCCTGTAGAGCCATGTATCTCTTCTTTGGTGGTATCTCCGGATTAGGCCCTTAATTAGCATTTACGCTGCCCCAACCCGTAATGCAGGCGTACTGATGATTTATTGGTTCTTGTGTATAACACTGTGTCAGGATTGACTCATGTTGGAAATTCAATGACTCATTTTCTGCTGGCATTTCATTCGACCCTGTCTACAGTGGCACCTGATAATACTGCATTGGAATCTCTTGACGCTTCTCTGCAGACATTGGGATCAATTGCCTTCTCTAGTGGAAAAGCTCTTGGTCTTGTTAAGCAGGGTAGACGGCAAGTGTGGCTCAGTCCAAGATTCCAGAGGTATGTCGCACAACCTTCGTCAATTACCTCCAGTACCTGGTCAGGTCTTCGGCCCAGCTGCTCAAGAGGCTCTTGAACACAGGGCACGCGTGGCGGAATCCCGATCCCAGGATATTGTGCGCAGTGTAAGTTACCCTGCACTGGCTGCACAACGGGTGTCTGTTCGTCATTCCATTCCGCAGCAGCGTAGACAAGGGCACTCTTACAGGCCGCCACGACAGGGTTATCAGCATGGTTTGCCTTCAAGAAGAGAAGTACCCCGTTCTCAGTTCAGGCCTCCAACTAATCAGTCCTAACCCTACTCACCGGCGCCCCCCTGAGGATAATGGAAATGTTCCCCGCTGTCGCTAGGGGTTCAGGGTCTGTGACGGGACTTTTTTCAACTTCTCAGTCACATAATTGGAGAGGCATTACAAACAACAAGTGGCTTCTCGACACATCCGGTCAACAGAGATCCAAACAGAGATCCAAAACTTGTTAAACAAGGGTGCAATAGAATTAGTAGACCCCCACATCCATCCCGGGGGATTTCATTCAAAATATTTTCTCGTACGGAAGAAAGATGGAAGCTTCAGGCCCATCCTTGACCTCAGACGCTTAAACAAGAGTCTCAAGCGTCTTCCTTTCCGCATGTTATGGATTGTAGATGTCCATCATGAAATCAAACCCGGAATGTGGTTCACTTTGGTGGACCTGAAGGATGCGTATCTTCATGTGCTCATCGCCCTGCGCCACAGAAGGTTCCTTCAGTTCACTTTTCAGAGCAGGATGTATCAGTTCAGAGTTCTTCCATTCGACCTCTCTCTTTCTCCCCGGGTCTTCACACGCATCATGCAGGTGGCACTGGAACCACTTCAACAAGAGGGCATGCTGATCCTTCCGTATCTGGACGATTGGCTGTTGTGCGTCACAGCGGCGGTGTCATCAGTCATTCAACTAGGCCTGTTGCATCTTCGTCTGTTCCAATGCTGGTTGATAGCCATATGTTTGTTACCAGTTCACAATCGACACACGCTGGTTCGGGTCATAACAATCGTGCCGCACAAGCCCTGAAAAGTGAAGCCAAAGCGTCTCGATCACCCCCCGGTGACTGGTCCTAGTATAGGTCATAAACACCGCCTCCCCATGTTATTTAACGGGACGTGAGACCAACTAAACAATTAAATTACTCTTCAATTATCTTTTTTCCAAAGATGGTTTCTGTCATTTGCTCTAGTTTTTATCACGGTGATGTAAGTTCAAGTGTTTGTTTTTAAAATAAGTTTGTTTTTAGTTACCGTAAAACTTCAAATAATAGCCCGGGCTTCTATTTACCCAAATCGCCGAACTGCACCGGCTTGTATTTGAGACAGGCGTCTATAAGAGACAGGCCTTTAATTTAGTGTTGATATATTCAAGCATGACAGTAGGAGGTTAACACATTATATTATGTTTTATTTATAAGTAATTCGAATGTGTGTAACAAATAATTTAATGTAAGAAATGTCTTTGGCTATTAGCAGCATAAAAAAAAAACATAAAAAACGAAACGATGTGACAGCAATGGGCAGAACACAAGTTACCACTAAAATCCATCGAGCATATGAACTTGTTGCCGAAACACATCAACAAGAAAGAATGAAGGCTACCCTGTAAAACAACTGCAATCATGTGATAGAAAATTACTCTATTCATCACTATCATCATCCCCGCGATCCTCAATTACAAGTTCATTGGCGAATTCCTCCTCCACGTCGCACTCCTCCACTTCTCCCTCTCCGGCCTCCGCTAACTCTGCCTGCCTTGCTTGCACTAACAGCTCCCGCCCAGATGCGCACGGCTCTCCCTCTTTGAAACAATGGATAAGGTGATCCTCGCTGAAGCTAGTCAGGCCACATACCTAAGGATAACATCCCGAAGTTAATGAAATATATTATCTCCTCTTTCTCCCTCACACACATACACACACGCGCGCGTGCGCGCGAATAGTGATGAGTCGTTCATGAACGGTTGCGTCTGTCACGTGAAATCTAATCAAAACATAGAACAGACGATCTGACTGGTTTTAGAATATCATGTATAACCCGATACTAAAAAACAGACCAGGCCTCTATTTGAGACCGGCCTTTATTTACCCAAACCTGTCGTCACACCAGGCGTTTAAAAGAGACAGGCGTCTATTTGGGACTCGGCTATTATTTGAAGTTTTACGGTAGTTATTTGATGTGACTTTATACGTTTGTTGTTGGTGGTTTGTTGAGTTGACGCAGAAATTGTGTTTTGTTTAGATGCACTGATTCGGCTTTCGGATACATAGACGGGTCATTTCTTTCACGAAAGGAAGCAGATTTTGAATATAATACTTAACTTATAAACTGTTTTGACTGTCATGTCATTGTAAATATCGGAGGATTTCTGCTGTAAATTTTCCGCATTACACGCCGCGATGCCACTCGGATTCACTGCCTCTTCCCTCCTTCACTTGGCAACGAAACTCATGTCTGTCCTCTGATTGGCTCTCTGGTACTTAAGTGCTCTCTGATTGGTCACTTCAGTGTCTGTGTAGTATTATCTATGACTAATAGGTTTAATCCTATTAGGCTACTTGTAATGTGTGTTCTGAGATCACGGAAAACGGTAAGAGTTTGTACCTGTATGGATTTATTTGTATTAAATCACATTCAAACTACTGCTAAATGATCAATATTTCAAACTCATCTATTACGTTAAAGTTCACATAACATATAACACTGTACTTAGACTACATAATAGCAGTGCTGGGCAGATTACTTTGCAAATTGTAGTCCGTTACTGATTACAAATTACATGATGAAAATTGTAGTTAGTAACATAATCTAGATTACTCATTTTAGGTCATGTATTCTGACTGCTTTTTAATTACTTTTGACCTAACTTGTTAATCACTTAGATTTGAATGGGATTGTGTATGAAGAAGAATGATGGAAAATCAATAAATTATGAATTATTTACTTTCATTGTGTGAACAATATGTAATCCATAAAAAATAACTGTAATTTGATTATGAGCATTTTAAAATGTGATAAAATCTAATTAGCCTACAAGTACTACATTTTTGGAATCTGATTACGTTATCTAGATTGGATGTAATCAGGTACTACCCAGCATTGCATACATGTATGAAGTTTTTACTTTTATTAAACTATAATTTTTATAATTATTTTATAGCTATGGTATCATATTTTATGACCTCCCCGCTATAACTGACTAATATTAACTCATTTATCATTTAAACATTTATCTACAAACCCATGCAAGAAGACAAAAACAACCCGAAACCAAATATGTGATTGGCTTCTTTATTATTACTGCACTTTATTATTATTATTTTTTAAATTGCATTAGTTTATAACATTGCCTGAGGTGAGAAATCATAAAAAAAATCCTGTAAATAAACAATGATATAAGAAGTGAATGTACAAAAAAATTCACAGGTAAAACAGTTGGGAAGATTTATGCAAAGCAGCGTAGTTTCGAAGGGCAACATACAACCTCCCATTTTAATAATCAAACAGGGCAAAACTCATTCAAATAAAATTATAAACGTATAAATAAATACAAAGAGAAAAATCAATAAAGTGCATTCTGTAACATTGCTTGTACTCTTGCGTGAGTAACTGTCTCTACAGAATCTAAACACTGACACCGTCTATCCTACACACTTTACAGCACAAATCAATCTGAAAACATGCCACAAAGGCATATACACCCTACCCAAATATTAAAAACATATTAAAAAATAATGCTACCTTCACAAAAAGTACTGTGGTGTTACTATGGTACAAAGATGGTACCTGATATATTGTACACCCTGGTACTGAATTATTACCTTATCCATGTATATTCAGGGAAATATGGTATTATCATAGTACAATGTTTAAAATACCATGTTAATACCAGCCAAAATTCAATCCATCCCATCGTTTCTCCCTCTAAAGGTTAACATTTGGGTAAAGTGTAAAGTCCTATATTGGCAAAAAAAAACAGTCAATCAAGGATCAGCTGATTTGGATCATCATTGCACTAACGTGGCACCAAATACATTTCTAGATTCACTACACACACACACACACACACACACACACACACACACACACACACACACACACACACACACACACACACACACACACACACACACAGAGAGAGAGAGAGAGAGTCTCCAAAGTACGTTCACACAAATGTAAGAGATTTAAAGTGTAAACAGATTAGATCAATTCCACATGTCACATAAAGCCACTGCCAAAGTATCATTTCATCTCTCGCAAACCACTAGACGTTTACATGTCATCCTACTACGTAATAAACTCCTATAAAAGATCACGAATATGTAGCAAAAGTGAATTAAAAGCCCTGAATGGATTAAAATTAAACACATCTACACATGGACCACCTCATACTTCACAAACTCTTCTGCATATACTAAAGGATAATTCAGGCTTTGAAAGAATTCAAGTGTATAATCCACAGTGCATTTACTGGCCTATTAATATAATCTAACAGGATGACATCATATAGTGAGCTATTTTCTTCGTAGAGTTTGTCTAATAATCTCCATATCATTTCATAACAATGCCATCCTTGAGGTTTTTGCTTCAGTCTCAAGCATGGCAAATTTAACTACTGTATATAGACTCTCTTTGTTTCTTTCCAAGACATTTAAATTCGGCCACATAAAAGTCAACATGAAACGACATCTTCAAATATACTTCTACAGATATGTGCTATTATTGCCATAACGCAAACTGGCTTTAAATTGCTGAAATTGACTTAGAAAGGCTGCATTTCCCACAAAGTAGCTATTTGACTATACAGAAGACCTTAATCAGGGATTGATTTTACACAGATTAAACGACATTGCAATCCATTAAATAAATTTCTCGCAACCTAGTTTTAATTCCTGTCAAAAATGAAATATGGCACTACCCCGACTAAAGTCTGTTGGTTAAACATTGTGCATGACCAAGGTGGTGTTAGCTGAAAGGGAAAGCCGTGCACTGACGAATCGTGCACAATAACACCAGGAACATGCATTACTACAGTAAATACGGTCAATTTAGATTTCATGTTGACTTTTGCTGGGCATTTCCAGTGCAAATATAATTAAGACAGCAGAAACAAGCACTTTTTCACACGGTTCTGTCCTTGTGCAACAATCATTTCCCGTTTCTGTTGCCTCTCGCATTAGTATAACGCTACTGTCTGCAGTTTAACAGTATAGCCGAGGTACTAGAATGAGAGTGTTTAGATCTATAGTGTCGGTCACTTGGTAAACAAACACTTTAACTACCTCTCGTTTCTAAATCTGACAAACTGATTGGATGATATGGTGATGACTGAAAGTACATGCCCTCTACAGACCTGGCAGGAATGATTGGATGTGCAGTGTTCACTAGCATTAGGTCTTAATTTCATTTTTCATATCTTATTTTTTGACTCTTCTATTCACAATATACAATGTAACATGCATCTAGAGAGACATACTGGTTTGTTCTACATCCACATATGATGGTGCATACACTCGTACGCCATATGCACAAACATATTTGACAAGGGTCATTTAGAAGCACCTTTACTTGTTTGCGTTTTTTAATTTTTTTATGTCTTGGTTTGAAAGTCGTTTGAACAGTCTGCATTTGGACAAATACTGGGAACACATCCCGTTTTTTAAAGTTCCCAACAGAATATTCCCATTAGTATATTATGAATGTTTGGAAGAGCTCTTTGATGCCTTTTCAGGCTTTGACGATCCAGGACCGGGCCAAGTTCCAGTCAGCCCACGGCGACTCCCAGACGAGGCCTCAGACTTTCCCAAGGTGGCGGCTCGTTTGTCCTCGTTGGTTTTGGAGCTGTCCTTGGCCTTCCCGCCATCCTGAGAGCCCAACTTCATCGGCCCAAGCACAGTTTTAGCCACACTGGTGAGCTGCGTGACAAAGCTGGACCTGTCGCCAGGAGATACGGCACGGGATTTGCTTGTGCAAGGCGATTTGCCGGTTGGAGATGGAGAGGCTTGGGACTCCTCGACCGCTTCCAGCCGGCATCTTTCCTCTTGAGGGGCTCTGGTTGACCCCGATGGGGTTTGAACTCGATCTTCAATGGTTTTAGACTGAACAGGAATTGCTTCTTTGACTTTAGGTGCGACAACAATACTAGGTACAGTTCCCTCAACGCTTAGAGGTCCTTTACCTGACTTGCTTGCCTCTGGAGCAACTATCTGTGGGGTTTTCTCCTTCGCCGGGATCTTTTCAGTGGCTTTGCCATTCTCAAGCCCTTTAAGACCCTCGGTTTTGCCATTCTCCAGCCCTTTAGGACCCTTGGTTTTGCCAATCTCCAGCCCTTTAGGACCCTCGGTTTTGCCAATCTCCAGCCCTTTAGGACCCTCAGTTTTGCCAATCTCCAGCCCTTTAGGACCCTCAGTTTTGCCAATCTCCAGCCCTTTAGGACCCTCGGTTTGAAGGCTATGGGGTTTGAGCTCCTGTGATCCAGAGCTTTGGACAATTGGCGTCCAATTTGGGGTCTTGGAGCCACATCCTATTGCAGATGTGACGCTTAGAGATTCGCTCTTTCCCACATCCCTATCTCCCTCCTTGACTATTGAGACGACTGAGACTTGAGGAGACTCAGACTTGGAGGCAACTTTCTCCTTCTGAGGTGGTCCGGCCAATTGGGTTGATTTAGGATCCAATGGTTCGGTTTTTGACGTGGTTCTTAAAACTGCTTCACTTGAGTCGGGTTTCCTCGCTTTACCCTCAGACTCCCGAGCCGTCATTGAGTCCTGCCTTCCGAGATGCCTCGCCGGACTCAACGTGTGTTGGGCGGGCGTGTGCGTTGGCGTCTGTTCGGGTGGAGAGGGCGGAGCCCCGGGCGTATTCTCTCCCTCGATCTCCATCAGGCTCTGGAGAGCGTGTTCGCAGTGGAACGACTCCCGACGGTATTCGGCATGCACAACATCCAATCCGTGTTTCCTCATTGACACACAAAGCCCTCCCTTCCTATCCGAGCACACGGAAGATGAGGAGGACGGGAAAGATGGCGTAGGGGGCGGGCCCAGCTTCTCGGCGGACTGCACCCGTTGGAGGAGAGGGGAACGGGGGGGTTCTGCGCTCTTGGGACGGGGGCGCGTGATTGGAGGAGAGGCATGGAGCTTGGCGGGGAAGGCTTGTGTGGTGTTGGAGCTGCCGACAGTGTGTCCAGCGATGGGCGGTGGGGAGGACGAAGTTGGGGATGGCGTGTGAGCCAACGGGGACAGAGGAATGTTCCCGGCGGATTTGCAGCGAGCAGAACGGTACTGGCGGTGGAGTTTGGGTGAGAGACCGTAGAGAGAGCTTGGCCGCATGTGCTGAGACGTGGCAGGCGAGTTTGGCGTGCTGGATGCGGGAGAGCTGCTCTGAGGCGACGTGCCTGAAACGACAAGGACAGAACCAGGTCAAAACCTCAAAGGAACATGTAAAGGGCACACAATGATCAGGCAAAAACACCCAAACACTGACTGAAGTTAAATATCAAAGGCTAATTGAGTTAATTTCAAAGCACGTCTGCTGGAAAACGTTGTGGCAACGCACGCCACAGAAATATCATCTTCAGTAGGTCAAATGTCACTCAAGTACATAAGGTTTAATCAAAACTCAATATTACATGGTAAAATTCTGCTTTTGTTTTCTAGAAAGGAATTCAGACATTATAATACAATTGTTCGACTACTCAAAAACTTAGACCCCAATCATACTCTTTTGTGTCATGCATCATATATTGCATGTATATCAACACAGATGCTTTCAAGCTTGATCTTCAGAGACATTGGACTCTGCTATGAGGCACATAATGGGGGATTTCCATGTATGCTTTGCATTCTCAGCACTAGTCTTTTCAGAAACAGTCTTTCACAGTCAATATGTTTAAAGCAAGGTGCCTGAATAAAATACATCCAGTTACAAACATTAAAGTGTAACTGTAGCGCCCCCTTGTGAACTGCTGTTATTAATGTAATGCAAGCATGCATGCAAAATGTTTAAACACGTGTGCAATGTATTGAATCTTCATTTGCATACTAGCATAATCAGCACCTCAATCAGTCAAGCTAAACTAGTAAAAGTAGTACAATGCAAATAAATAATATTTAATAAATAATGCTTATAATAAATGTACATACTACTGCCACTACTACTAATAACAATTTTGTACAAGATCAGAATAAAGAGATATTTTTTTGATTGTTGCAATTATACATATATTTTTTTGATTATACATGTTTATTTAATTTTATATTTTTATTGATTTTATAATAATGAAGCCCCACCAGGGGTTTGTGTCCCCTTGGTTGGAAAACCCTGGTCTAGAAACACTCATTTTGACTAAATAAAGCAAGTATAAATGACACCACAGATTCAGCCAATTAAATTCCACTTCATACAGCAGTGGGAGGAGCTCTGACCGAGGTGGGCGGAGTCTGGAGGAGAGCGGTAGGTCTGAGTGGGCGAACGAGCAGATAGGTTGTGTGTCGGAGATCCCGGCAGACTGTCTCCGGAAGACAGCGAGCGATTCAGAGAGGACAGACTACGACTGGTGTGAAGCAGGTTTGACTGTTTCGTGATCTTACGAAAAAGAGAGCTGCGCTTCTTACTGCAGACAGAGAGAGAGAGAGACAAACTGAGTAAAGCGATTATGTAAATGAGGTGTGTATTTTATGCAAAGGCATTCTCTCTTTCTAACCTCTCTTGTCCATCTTTTGGAACCGACTTCTTGTTGCGTCTGGCCATCTTGGCTTTGTAGCTCAGCTTCCTGGCCGGCCCGATCTTTATGGATGTGTTTTCGAACGGAGTAGTCGTCACTGTTACTTTGCTGCCACTCTGAAATTACAAAAGCATCATGTTAAAGTTATTGAGTATTATCTCTAGAAAGTAATTATCATGGAACAAGAGGTCTGGGGTGCGTTTCCCAAACAAAGACGTAACTCGCTGCTTAACTACCATAGTACGATGCATCGTTGAAGAAATCAACTAGCCAGTCACAACTGTTTCCCGAAACCATATTGTCTCAAATTGGACAAATTGGTCATTTTGTCTTATTGTCGCAAATTTGAGGACTATTTCAAATTTTTCTCAGTTATTTTACTTTATTTCCAAATTCAATCATAATTCAACGTTCTTACGTTCTAGAGCACGTTCACACATGTGCACTCTTCAAAAACGATGCTTTAAATCTCTTGACAAACTAAAAGACGTAAATTACATTTGTACAGTATGTATTCTAAATAAAAGATATAGTTTGGACTGAATGTCAGCTTTGTTATTTGACTTAAGATAAGGATTTAGAGTCCACATGTCATGCAAACAAGAAACTCTGCTTCTAATCACAGGTTGAGAGCTGTCGTTCCAAACACACAACTGTGCGATGCTGTTTGCGAATGTTCGCTAGAAATGTTTTCGGGAAACACAGACTCGTTGAACTAAGCTGATAACGACAGAACTTGCGACCATAGTTGGCTAACGATGCTTTCGGGAAACGCACCCCTGTTTGTGATGCCCGTACCTTCAGAATGAGCTCCACCACCTCTGTGTGGACCAATCCGTGCACAGACTCCCCGTTCACATGGGTAATGAGGTCACCGGCACAAAGCCCCGCCTCCTGGGCCGGCCCGCCACACTCTACATGCTGTGATTGGAAGAAAGCAATGTCAATCATTACATGCAACACATTCTTCAGCAACAATTTCAGTAGGATGTCTCAGAATGCGCTCGTACCCAGACCATGTGATGCACGCTGTACACGTGACTGTCCCCCATGTAGACTCTGATGGCACGCAGCGTGAAGCCGTACTTCTTCCCAGAGCGATGGATGGTGATCGGCGAGCGCAGGACGTTGACCGTAGGAGAGTAGTCGCGACTCGGAGACGAGTCACGAGACGAGGGATTGGACGAGATGGAGCGAGGGGACATGGGACTGGCGAGTGGAGACGTGCCATGCTGCTCAACTACGGGAGGAAAAATAAAACCAAACATCTTAATATAACAAAAGCTCATATGTAAACGCCACAAATATTAAAAATAATGCAAAACCTGACTAGAAAATTGTACAAAAAATTTGGTGTTGTGATTTTGTAGATTTGTAGTTTGTAGACAAAAAAATGCACATAAGAATGGTTTTACACAAACCCCATGATTTTATAAAAGCATGAACACAGCTGTCTGTAATATCATGTCTTGTATATAAAAAATCTGCACTTTAATAGAAATAAATAGTACTTTATTGTATTTATCAACATATTTGATTGATTGTTGACATTTATAGCGTGTTTAAACTATAGTTTGCATTTAAAGGTGTAGTTTTGCACACAAAAAAATATATATATTATTGTCTCGATTTTGAAGGTTGTTGACCTTTTAAAACTTGAAATACACTTATAGGGACTTATTCATGAAACATAAGCAGAAAAAAATAATTCAAAAAACAGTCATGCAATATTATTCCTTACATGGATTTTTTTAAATATGAAATTTATGTAGTTTTAATCATTTTTTCTTTTTATGTATTATTAACCATTATTAATTAAAAGTGTTTTATTTATTTAATCACACATTAAAAAACATGATGCCATATACATAAAAATAATAATACTTAAATATTATTAGATGTTGATGATTATGATCATAATAAAACAGAGTCTGGAATGATATCTCACCTGCAGGTATGATGACAGACAGGGCCGTGGTAGAGGCCGACTTTATGACTTTGGTGCCGGAGCGAGTCGCGGTGCTTTTCCCACTGTCAGTGGGAATCTGATGATGTCGAGCTCTTCGTAACACGAGGTCACTTCCGACTCGAGGCCCAAACGAGTCTGGGATGTGCAGAGGCACGGCGGCATCAGCAGGCCGCAGAAGTTTATCTGAGAAACAGGAAGATTAATATGAATTTAAGAGTGACTGACACCTAGGAACACAACAGTATAAATGTATGAAATGATTCTCTTTATTTGAAAACCAAATCACCTCCCGGATATCCCACTGACTCCAGCAGTCCGGAGCTGACGGGCACGCTGGCGCCCTCTAGTGACGTACCCCTGACTTTGATCGCTGGCTGGCGCGTGTGCACCTCACCGTCTCCCTCTAGTGGAGAAGCGAAGCGGTGCGTGTCCATCAGCGCTGAGAAGCGGCGGCGAGCTCCGGGAGGACTGGAGTCTGATTCTGTGAAGGACGACTCCGAACACGACAAACGCTTCCTATACAGAGAAAGGAGGACCATCAACGGTTTTAGGTTTTAGATGGCATAATAACCGATTATATTATGGGGTTATTAGGTGATTCTGAGTGGTTTTAAACTTGCTAGGTGGTTGCTTGGTGGTTTCTAATTTGTTCTGAGTGGTTGCTAGGGCGTTGCTAGGTGGATAGTAGGGTGTTTTTGTGCATACTATGGGGTTGTTTTGTAAGTGATAAGTTTAAACTTGCTAATATGTGGATGCTAGGTGGTTTCTAAGGTGTTCTGAGTGGTTGCTAAGGTGTTGCTAGGTGGTACTAGGGTGTTTTTTAGTGCATACTATAGGGATATTAGATTATTTGTGGTTTTAAATGTGCTACTATGTGGTTTCTAAGGTGTTCTGAGTGGCTGCTGGGATATTCTGGTAGGTTGTCATGTTGTTGCTCTTACATCTCAGGGGATCCGGTTCTCCAGGTCTTTTCTCGGAGGGTCAGGCTGCCCAGACTCTCTCTCTTCCCGCGATCTTCCCTGTGAGCTTTGGGCTCTCGGCGGGTCACAACAGGTTTGTGCTCCAGCTGGGACAGTTGCTCCATGCTGCTGTACACCTGTGATTCAGACAGATTACATTAGTCCTGGAACAGACAATATTACCCATAATCCTCAGTATATGATGAGAGAGGTCAAACCTTGCTGAAGCGTGGAGAGCAGGAGGAGAAGTGGTGAATCTCCACTGGCTCGTCGTCATTGGTGTCGTCCTCATCGTACGAGTGAACGTGATGATATCGCTCGGATCGCGCTGAAACGGACAGATGAGTTACTTGTGAATGCACACTAAAGGCCCCGATATACTCAAAGTTCTTTTTCATTCTTTGTTTAGGAGTAAAAAACTGTAAAAAATACAGTATGTGAGGGGTATATTGTTAGTGAACATCTCAACCCTGTTCACCCTGCTGAGAGCGAAGTAAAAATGTGCTGCGAGCTTTCCTCTCAATAACAAAATAAACATGAATAAAAATGATAGCGGTGAGACAACAGCAGTTAAGAAAGCATCTGATCTGATCATAGATGTTTGCACCAGATCTACAATTCAGCACTATTTACATGTAGCTCTTTATATAATAGATTGCTTTAAAGCAAGCAGCTTTACGGTATTAAACATGAAAAACCGTGTCAGTGTCTCTTTCCATTAGAATTTTAATTTTAATTCCAACTTAATTTTCTACTATAAAGAAACTCTCCAGTGTGTTCATGTTTTCACTCGCGGTTGTCTGAACTCAACAGGAGAAATTAACTGAAGAAAATGTTCACATCAAAGAAGGCGGAGCCTCAGAGCCACACCTACCTATTATATCATCACCACTGACCAGTGGGAGTTTGGAGGCGTTTATTAGCCAGAGTGAACTTTTCCGGAAAGTTCACATTGGCAAGCTGTTTCAAACTCCCGAAATTAACTCCAAACGAACTTTGTTTTGGCCTGATTGTGTTTTCGAAATGACACCTCAGCAGTTCGTTATTCGATTTCACTTGACATATAACAGACAACAGCATAAACACACACAATCCACCCGTCCGTCACTCACTGTCGAAGTAGCTGGTGTCCTCCTCCGACTCCAGATGCGGGATGAACTCGGCTTTCTGTCGGAGCAGGCCGCTCCAGTCCAGATCACAGAAGAACGAATGCTGCTTCACCTCGAACGCTCCACCTGCGCACAAACACACCCCTCCATTCAGCGTGAGCAGAACGTCTGACTCGACCAAAGCAATCAACCACGAGAGGTGGACACAGTAACTTGATAGAAGACAATCAAAAGCTACACAAATAATCAAATTATAGCAATCATCGAAAATAGATATTAATATTTTCTTTAGACATTGTGTTGTTGCTAGAATGGTCTGAGTGCTTCCTAGGCCAATGTTAGGTGGTTACTAAGGTGTTTTTAGTGCATACTATTGGGTTATTAGGTGATTCTGAGTGATTTTGCTAGGTGGTTTCTAAGTTGTTCTGAGTGGTTGCTAGGGCATTGCTAGGTGGATACTAGGATTTTTTAGTGCATACTATGGGGTTATTAGATGAGAGACTTTAAACTTGCTACTATGTGGATGCTAGGTGGTTTCTAAGTTGTTCTGAGTGGTTGCTAGGTGGATACTAGGGTGTTTTGGTGCATACTATGGGGTTATTAGATGAGGGATTTTAAACTTGCTACTATGTGGATGCAAGGGGTGTTGCAAGGTGGATACCAGGCTGTTTTAGTGAATATTACGAGGTTGTAAGGTGATTCTGAGTGGTTTTAAACTTGCTGCTATGTGTTTGCTAGGCATACTGCTGTTAGGTGGCTCTGATTGGTTTTAAACTGGCTATGGGTGGGTAGGTGGTTGCTAAGGTGTTGCTAGGTGGTTACCAGGGAGCTTTAAGTGAATTGTATGGGGTTGTTAGGGGGTTCTGAGTGGTTTAAAACTTGCTATGGGCTGCAAGGTGGTTTCTAAGGTTTTCTGGGTGGTTGCTAAGGTGTTGCTAGGTGGTTACCAGGGAGCTTTAAGTGCTTATTATGGGGTTGTTAGGTGGTTCTGAGTGGTTTTAAACTTGCTACTATGTTTTTGCTAGGTGGTCCTAGCTAAGGTATTCTGAATGGTTGCTGGGGTGTTTTTTAGTGCATGCTATGTAGTTAGGTGGTACTGGGTGGCGTTACACTTGCTACTGTGTGGTTGCTAGGTGGTTTCTAAGGTCTTCAGAGTGGTTGCTAGGGTGTTTTAGTGTATACTATGTGTAGGCAGTTCTGATTTGTTTTAAATGTGCTACTGTGTGGTAGCTAGGTTGTTTCTAAGGAGTTGAAACTGGTGGTTGCTAGGGTGTTGCTGGGCTATTCTGGGGGTTGTTATGTTGTTGCCATGGTATTCAGACCTCAAGTCCCTCCTTTAGTGTAAGTCTATGGGACCTTTTCATCTGTTTTATTGTGCACAAATGGACTTGGGTTTGAATTTTAAACTATTCTCCGGCAAAGAAATATTCTTACTTAATTGTCATAATTTATGCTAAAAATGCTTCAAACACGGTTCATACAACCACATTTAGAGCCCAAATGAAGAGTGTTAATCAATGTCAGCAGTTAGAGTGCATCAGCATGTGTTCAGTGACTGAGGGTCACATGACTGCAGGTGTGTGAGGTCACCTGTGCCCAGTCTGAGCAGCGGGCTGGTCTGCAGTAGAGATGAGATCAGGTGCTGCGCGTCAGCCGGGAGAGCGTCGTCCTCATCAGGCCACACGATATCATCTACACACACACACACACACACTTTAGGTTAAATAACACTATATTTTTTGTAATCAGTATTTTTTCTTATTTTCTAGTAAAAATATTGAAACATCCTTAAAACCAAAAAATATGTATTTAAAATGTGGCTATTTGTTTGCTTTTTGTGTTTTTGGAATTTCCTGTTAAAGGTTCACTGTTAAATGGGACTATTTCTATTGTTTGCTTCGATATCTATATTTTCATTATAGATATTTTACATTGTCTGCATTGTATACATCCTTTGCTTTTTTTACTGTAAAATGAGAAAGTTTCAGTGTGTAAAATATCTGATGTTGTGACGTCTTTACCTGAGATCACCTGACCGAACAGCTCCTCGGGTGTGTCGCCGAAGAACGGCACGCAGCCCACCAGGAACTCGTAGAGGATGATGCCCATGGCCCACCAGTCCACCGGCTTCCCGTAGCCCTGCCGCAGGATCACCTCCGGAGCGATGTACTCCGGGGTGCCGCAGACCTGGGGTCAAATTGTGCTACATTAATTACATTTGTTATGTTTAAATAAATGTATTAATTATATAATTAATCATAATTATAATTAATCATAATTATAATTAATTGCAGACAAGTGCAAATGTTACTAAAGTAAAGCCAGGTCATATGGACAAGGAAAAATGTGTTATTTGTCCAACTACACTTGCATATATTTCCTGAAAAAATGAAAGTGGTGTTAATGAATACAAAACTCTCCACCATTGCTATGCAGTTGGTGTTTGGAATAATTTTTAGAATGTTGGTGTTTGGAATTATTTTTAGAATGTTGGTATTATTTTTTAGAATGTTGGTGTTTGGAATAATTTTTTGAATGTTGGTATTTGGAATTATATTTTGAATGTTGGTACTTGGAATTATTTTTAGAATGTTGGTATTTGAAAATATTTTTTAGAATGTTACAATTTGAAATTATTTTTAGCATGTTGGTGTTTGGAATTATTTTTAGAATGTTGGTATTTGAAATACATTTTTTTAATGTTAGAATTTGAAATAAGTTTTAGCACATTGGTGTTTGGAATTATTTTTAGAATGCTGGTATTTCAAATCATTTTTTAGAGTGTTGTTATTTGGAATTATATTTTGAATGTTGGTACTTGGAATTATTTTTTGAATGTTGGTATTTGAAAATATTTTTTAGAATGTTACAATTTGAAATAATTTTTAGCATGTTGGTGTTTGGAATTATTTTTAGAATGTTGGTATTTGAAATTATTTTTTTTAATGTTAGAATTTGAAATAAGTTTTAGCACATTGGTGTTTGGAATTATTTTTAGAATGCTGGTATTTGAAATTATTTTTTAGAGTGTTGTTATTTGGAATTATATTTTGAATGTTGGTACTTGGAATTATTTTTAGAATGTTGGTATTTGAAATGATTTTTTAGAATGTTAGAATTTGAAATAATTTTTAGCATGTTGGTGTTTGGAATTATTTTTAGAATGTTGGTATTTTAAATTATTTTTTTTAATGTTAGAATTTGAAATAAGTTTTAGCACATTGGTGTTTGGAATTATTTTTAGAATGCTGGTATTTGAAATTATTTTTTAGAGTGTTGTTATTTGGAATTATATTTTGAATGTTGGTACTTGGAATTATTTTTAGAATGTTGGTATTTGAAATGATTTTTTAGAATGTTAGAATTTGAAATAATTTTTAGCATGTTGGTGTTTGGAATTATTTTTAGAATGTTGGTATTTGGAATTGTATTTTGAATGTTGGTGTTTGGAATTATTTTTAGCATGTTGCTGTTGTTTATTGGCAACTTGTGACACTGGCATTAATTATTAACTACACTAAACAGACAGATTATAATAATCAAAAAATGTCATGAATAATGAAAATTGTCATTTTGTGGCTTTTAGTCCCTGTCTGTGATCCGTGTCTTCTAATACGATATTACATTCTTTTTATTATTTTCTCATACCTGTTTATCCAGGAACTCCCTGGTGTCCTTCTCGATGTGTCCCTCGTACAGGTTTGTGGTGAGACTCATGAGACCCATTTTTGACAAACCGAAATCAGTGAGTTTAATGTGTCCCATGGACGTGATGAGCAGACTGACAGAGAGAGA
>CM038621.1:44126813-44206813 GCA_021554675.1 Leuciscus idus | reverse complement strand
AGTTTGGATTCATTTTTGTGACGCGCTCCACAAACTTCACGGAAAGGAAACCGGGATGGCAGAGACTGGCACTCGGTATCTTTATTTTACAAAAGCACAATGTTTTGATTTGATTTGATTGTGAGTGTACACAAATAAAAACAGTTTTGAATGTTGTCTTACTCTTAAGACCGTAAATGAGTATTTTAAGTTGTTTCCGCTGTTATAATGAGACAAAATCATTTGGCATTGTGCCGATTTGTGTCCTGGAAGTCCAGTGATGAAACATGCGTGTCCTGGAAATGGGACTCAGGTGCCAAATTCAATTAGAGTTACAAATCAACAATTCCTTTTTTTTTTTTTTAAACAATCAGGAATCTGTGGGACCCCCTTGTGGCTACGCTACTTGTGTGTGTGTGTGTGTGTGTGTGTGTGTGCAGAGTTTCCGCTAGAAAAAAATGGTGCCGGTCAAAGTGACCGGCAGAGATTTCGTTTTCCGGACATTTTGATGATATGCCGGTCAAATATTGCCTCTTAATTAGACAAGTTGAGGAAAACTGGAGGCAGGCTATGTAACTTTAAAAAATGACATAATCAGGCCGTATAGAATGCAACATGTTTATTAGCCTAACTTTCAAATAGACGGAAAAAAAACATGAACGTCCGATTGGCGTCAATCAACGCCAATTGTTTTTACTATGGTTTCACATTCATAGTTTAACAAACCAATCCCCCTTCCCCACATAAAATATCTGAATATCTCGCGGTGTAAATAGCCGCATTTACATTACAGATTTGCGCAAATGTTTTGCGCTATTATCTAAATATCGATAAAAAACTATTGCGAAATGACGGCGTTTCCATTAACCGATGTTATATGCGATAAACGTCCTTTTTTCTCTCACGATAAGTCATTTAAAAAATCACGGCAACAGACGTTGGTTTATATAATATCACAGCCACCGCATTAGACATTATTATTATGATTAATGGAAGGAGACGTGGCGTGTTATCCAAGCATTAGGGAAAGACCCTTGTACTGCGAACGACACAGAGTTTCTGGGTGTTTCGCCCTCATTTCTGCTCCGAGGTTTTGATTGTGGCATTTATTTGAGATTTAGAATCCAGTATTCCTATAGGCTAATTATTGTTTCTTTTATGAATTTAATAAAGAACTCTGTCTCGTATTCTGTCCAAACGATCCATGTAGGCTACTTTTGTCCATTAGTTTTTCCTTTTTTAACCCGTAATTGAAAAACGAAAAATTAACGGTTGTTGTCTTTTTAAAACGCAAAGTTGAACACCAAAATTTTAATTTGAACTGGCTACACAAACTGCTGCGCAAAAAAAAGTAAAAACCGACGCATTTTCTGATTTTTGTTTATGACTTTTTGGCCCTTTATTAAACATTTAAAATATTCACAAATTAATATGAAAAACATGTCGATTTTACTGGTTTTCAAAGGCCAAATTAGAACCTGGAATTGATGTTTTTCCCGCAGTGCTGAATGAGAAGAGCCATTAATATTATGAATAAACTATTGTTTTCTAAGTGTCGGCTAAAATCACATCTCCATCTCCGCTGTTAAGCAGATGCGCTTTTAGAGAGAAATGCACCTTTCATACGGATTAGGTACATAATCAGAAGGTATTAGCTTTCGATTCGAATTTGTTCGTTTTAAAGTGGACATTTCAAGCTTTAGCCTACATATATAGGCTATATTTTGTTTCAGTTCTCGCGCTCCAGTTTATGGAGATCATGAAAGTGCGTCTGATTGTTTTATTTTATTTTACAAAAGCACAACGTTTTCTTGTTATTGTGAGTTTACACAAATAAAAGTAGTTGAGAATAATGTATTATTATTTTCTGTATGACCAGAAATGATAGAGTATTTTAAGTTGTTTCCACTGTTAATAGGAAAATGCAAGTGGTCACGCCCGCGCCTCCGTGCCATGCAGTGCGCGCTCCACACTCAGCTTTGTTCCTTTTTTGCATAAAAGCGTCTTCTAAATATAGCTTATTAAATGTTATAATATAATAAAATAATATAAAATTATTATTATTTGCGTAGCTATACATGGACCTCAAACACACCGCGTCTTCTAAGTCAGGTGACTGCAAATGCGCAAAAACTGTTTCCATTGCAGTTTTGCGAAATATTTCTTTTTCGAATTGCCTGAAAAACCACCTCATGCGAGCATAAAAACGTTCTTGCGATAAACGGGAGTTTTTGCGAAATTAACGTGTTTCCATTGTGCGTATTTTTAATTCGCAATTTCAATTTGCGCAATTTGAAGGGTAGCCTAATGGAAACGCGGCTAGTGTCTCTCCACAACTTGCAATGCGCATAAGCCACGTAACCTTGTTCTCCGCAAGGCGACTTCGCTGCTTCGTTTTGATCCGATTCTGCTTTTTCTCCGGTGGTGGTGGAGCTGTCTGGACATCTGAGGCTTCAGGCGTTCCTGATTCACCATCGTCCGTCGCGTCTGGCCTCTGAAAAAAGCTTTTACGGCTAGTCTGCCTGGGCCTGGCCATATTTGAAACGTCTCACTCATTCGTTCGTTGTTTAGGTCTATATTACAGCCGTTTTAGGCGTGCGCTTTATTTGAAATGCAGCATGCGATGTTGTTTAATAACTTTCAAACGGTAGAGCCTGTTCCTTTATAACATAGCCAAAGGTTGGTGTATTTTTGTTTTATACATTTTAGGCTTATTCTCCAATTCAGATTGTGTTAGGGGGGCGGGATTATTAGGTAATTTTAATCGGACAATTTGACCGGAGAGATTTAATTTTGTCGGACATTTCATTTTTTTCCGGCCAATGTCCGGCAATTACCGGACAACGGAAACCCTGGTGTGTGTGTGTGTGTGTGTGTGTGTGTGTGTGTATGTGCGTGTGTGTGTGTATGTGTGTGTGTGTTCATACCTCTGCAGAATCGTCTGTCTCCGGTGTGACGGGACCCTCGCTGTCATAGTGCTCTCGACAGACCATCTCTGAAACACACACGTCACAGTCAGTCAGCACACACAGTTCCTCTATAATGAAATCAGTGTGTGTGTGTGTGTGTGTGTGTGTGTGTGTGTGTGTGTGTGTGTGTGTGTGTGTGTGCGCCTCACCCTCCAGAGGGTCTCGTGTCAGGCCCAGCTGGCTGATGATGTAGCGCGGGATGTCGGTCTTCATCAGGTGTCCTTCTTTAGCGTGATCTTCGGCCGCTTCCAGCAGATGATAAAACTCCTCAGGGTTGAACTCCTGCACACGAGTGTGTCACACACACATCAATCACTGTTGCTATCGGTTACTACGGTGATCTTAGAATCTTGCTGTGCGGTCTGGAATTATATGGTTACGTTTTTGTAGCAATTTAAACTGAACATTTGTAATTTGCTGAAGCACATGGACACGCTCGCCAAAACTTTGCTAGTTCTGAACTCGGTTAAATGGGGATAATAATTCATTTATGTGGTTTAGTCCTGGAGCAGCACAGAAACATCTCAAATGACTGTGTGAGATTTCGAGGCAGTGAATCACAGAAGGTCAATGATGACAGTAACACGCTGCTTCAATCTAAATGCAAATGCAACTCGCTCTTGCTCAGAATGCTTTTTTTCTGAAGTTGGGAGTAAAAATTGGAAACGGTCAGGCTTGTGTTATTGGAGTCCAGAGGGGTTTGATGTCATGTTATCTGATGATTATCTGAGACTTCGATGGATGAAAGAACAAGCTAGAAGAAGAAGAAAAAAAACATTTTCCTCACCAGACACTCCAACAGTCGGGCAGGTCGAGCGATGATGAAGAGGAGTTTCTTCACCAACTCAGTGACGAAGGTCAACTCTGAACTCTCTGAGCGCTTGTACGCCTGAGAGACACAGATAGAGAGAAAGAGAGATGCATGGAAGCTGATAACACTGATTTATTCAATTAAATATATTTATTCATATCATTATGCATGTAATAAAGATTTATTTCTTGATTCTTTATTACAAAATATGTGTTATACTATATTTTATTATACATTATATATTATTATACATGTATATTATAAATACATTATACATACTTTTAATATTATTAAGAATCTAGAAATAAATATGCATAATATACATATAATGTATAATAATATTAATAAATGTATTTATTTTCTATAAATTATAATAAATCTAGACTATTTATTTATTACAAAATACCAATAATATAATATAATATAATATAATATAATATAATATAATATAATATAATATAATATATACAGAAAATTCATTGGCCCTGGTCATGTGGCAATAAATACATTATAAATACCTTATACATAATATTTTATAAATACTCTAAAAATATGAATAATAATAGTAATAATAATATAAATATAAAAATCTGTATTAATTATTATTATTATTATTATTATCAAAGTATGTAGTAATACATACATATTTTAGAAATTATAATAAATATAATGAAAAATTATTTACTAATTATAATGTTATTATTATTATTATTATTATTTCTAGAATATTTATCAAATAGTTTTTTTATCTTCCACATGGCCTGGGCCAATGGAGAATCAGTATTAATTAAAAGCAGCAAAACAAATGCTACTATGCTGCATTAAACCTTCACATCTAAATAATATATCATAACTTCTTCAGATTTCAGTGCAGAGATGGTTCTGTTTGACCGGTGTGATGTGATGAACTCACGTCGTCCAGAAGCTTCTCCAGGTTCTCCTGCAGCTCAAAGAAGTAGACAGAAGTGATGAGGCCTTCTCCAGATTTGGTCAGGCAGTCTCTGGACAGCTCGATGATCTGGTGGTGGATGAAGCTCAGGACCCCGTCGGCCAGCGGAAGAACGCTCTCAGGACAGTATGTGTGGATGAAGTCACACAACCGGCCCTCCATCTGAGCCGTGGCCTGACGGGAACAAACACAGGGATCATTTATGGAGATAAAGATAAAGAATGACAAACGGATTCTAGAAATAATAATAATTGTCATTATTATTATATAATAATAATATATATTAATATATTATAGAATAATAAATAAAAGTAAATATATTAATATATTATAGAATAATAAATAAAAGTAATAAGTATTTTATAATAAATAAATTATCTTGTAATATTGTTTTTATTAATATTATATCTGTATTATTCATTACAAAAGAGTTAAATATTTTATAAAATGTTATTAATATTATGAAATATTAAATATGTATCAATTATTATTATTACTAATACATTATTTATTTATTACCAAATTACTAAATAAATATTCTAGAAATATTATTATTACAATAATATTATAAAATATTATATTTAATATTATAATATATATATATATATATATTAAATATTATTTTAATATTTTAATATATGATTGATGTTTAATATATAGTTGTGTAGAACAAGATTTTAGATGTTTTCTATTACATTTTTTTATTTGTACTATATTACTTTTTTATATATATTATGAAATACTAAATATGTATCAATTATTATTATTACTAATACTGTAACGATAACCAGCTGGAGTGCCCTTGAAAGCCTCCAGAGGGCACTCCACACCAGACTATCATGTTTCACTCACAAACTACATTTTCCATAACTCACTGCCCGGACTCATCATCACTTATCACTGATCACATTCACCTGTACCTCATTCACTGATTGCATTCACCTGTCTCATCCTGTTAGTCTGTCTATTTATACCATGTTCATTCATTCACTCACCGCGAAGTTTTGTTTGTGTTACACTGCAATTCTGAGCGTTTTCCCTGGTTTCTAGTCTTTTGGTTTATTTGGATTTCTTGCCCTGTTCCCTGGATTACTCTTTTGCCTCTGGTCCCTGTCTGTTTTGTTTGTGTTTCGTTGTTGGTTTGTTTGGACTGCCTACCTGTGTTTTGACCCATTGCCTGTTTACTGGATTACGCCTCTGGATTACCCACAATAAAGCTGCATTTGGATCTTAACCCTCGTGTCTCAGAGTGGTTCGTAACAGAAAACTTCGCCCAACCTAGATCCAGCAGCCATGCCTACCTGGAGTCCTGATGTCCAGATCATCCGTCTTCGCCAAGAGAATTGCGCCATCGAGGATTATGTCGCAGAATTCCTCGAGCTGGGACATCTTGCACAAATGAGCACCCAGTGCTTGATGATCTTCTTCCGCGGGGGATTATCGGAACCACTCCGGTCTCTGATGCCCGAACCTGATCCGCACGGGTCTTTAGAAAGGTACGTTGACCTGGCCCTGTTGTGGAGCGGTTCCTTGTTTACTGTGGGCGAGGAGGAGAAGAAGCTCCCTGAACCCGCAGTGTCCCCTCAGACCGCGCTCCACGTCAGTCCAGCCGAGCCTGCACTTCACGCCAGTCCAGTCGAGCCCGCACTTCACACCAGTCCAGCTGAGCCCGCACTTCACGCCAGTCCAGCCGAGCCCGCACTTCACGCCAAATCTGCCGAAGCCAAGGCAGTATGCGTCATGCCCGCCGCCCCTAAGACTGAGAGCGTCATGCCCGCCGCGCCTGAGACAGCAAGCGACATGCCCGCCAAGCTAGAGCCTTCACCGCTGGTCTCGTCCAGCACAGAGCCTTCTTCATTGCCGCTGGTCCTGTCCAGCTCAGAGCCCTCTTCACCGCTGGTCCTGTCCAGCTCAGAGCCCTCTTCACCGCTGGTCCTGTCCAGCCCAGAGCCCTCTTCGCCGCTGGTCCTGTCCAGCTCAGAGCCCTCTTCACCGCTGGTCCTGTCCAGCCCAGAGCCCTCTTCGCCGCTGGTCCTGTCCAGCTCAGAGCCCTCTTCATCGCTGGTCCTGTCCAGCTCAGAGTCCTCTTCGCCGCTGGTCCTACCCAGCTCAAAGCCCGCGCTGCCACTGGTCCCGTCAAGCTCAGAGCGCGCTGATCCTGATCCAGAGACTGAGCTTCACGTCACTTCTGCCGATCCAGAGACTGAGCTTCACGTCACTTCTGCCGATCCAGAGACTGAGCTTCACGTCACTTCTGCCGACCCAGAGACTGAGCTTCACGTCACTTCTGCCGACCCAGAGACTGAGCTTCACGTCACGTCAGCCGATCCAGAGACTGAGCTTCACATCACGTCCGCCCATCAAGAGTCTCGTCCCGCCGAGACTGAATCTGTTCCTGAGCCTGAATCTGATCCTGATACTGAGCCTGAATCTGTTCCTCTTCCTCTTTCTGCGCCTGTGTCTTCGGACAAGATGGCCGACTCCACGCCTGTGTCTTCGGACAAGATGGCCGACTCCACGCCTGTGTCTTCGGACAAGATGGCCGAAACCACGCCTGTGTCTCAGGACAAGATGGCCACCGCCGAGCCAGTGTCTCAGGACAAGATGGCCACCGCCGAGCCAGTGTCTCAGGACAAGATGGTCTCTGCCGAGCCAGTGTCTCAGGACAAGATGGTCGCCGCCGAGCCAGTGTCTCAGGACAAGATGGTCTCCGCCGAGCCAGTGTCTTCGGACAAGATAGCAAGATAGTAGCCGCTGCCACGGTGTCTGTCCCTGAGCCGGTGTCTGTCCCTGAGCCGGTGTCTGTTCCTGTGTCTGTTCCTGTTCCTGAGCCGGTGTCTGTTCCTGTGCCCTGGCCGCCTGAAGGGTCGTCTCCGCCCTGGCCGCCTGAAGGGTCGTCTCCGCCCTGGCCGCCTGAAGGGTCGTCTCCTCCATGGCCGCCTGAAGGGTCGTCTCCGCCCTGGTCGCCTGCACAGCCTGCTCCGCCCTGGTCGCCTGCACAGCCTGCTCCGCCCTGGTTGCCTGCTCTGCCTGCTCCATTCTGGCCTCCCGTATTACAGCAGTCTCAAGGTCCTCTTCCGCTCCACGGACCTGGCCCTCCATCCCGCCCCCGGATCCGCCTCCGGGCCACCTCCCACCTGGACAGTTTTGGAGCGTCTGGAAGCCGCTCTTTGGGGAGGGGCTATGTAACGATAACCAGCTGGAGTGCCCTTGAAAGCCTCCAGAGGGCACTCCACACCAGACTATCATGTTTCACTCACAAACTACATTTTCCATAACTCACTGCCCGGACTCATCATCACTTATCACTGATCACATTCACCTGTACCTCATTCACTGATTGCATTCACCTGTCTCATCCTGTTAGTCTGTCTATTTATACCATGTTCATTCATTCACTCACCGCGAAGTTTTGTTTGTGTTACACTGCAATTCTGAGCGTTTTCCCTGGTTTCTAGTCTTTTGGTTTATTTGGATTTCTTGCCCTGTTCCCTGGATTACTCTTTTGCCTCTGGTCCCTGTCTGTTTTGTTTGTGTTTCGTTGTTGGTTTGTTTGGACTGCCTACCTGTGTTTTGACCCATTGCCTGTTTACTGGATTACGCCTCTGGATTACCCACAATAAAGCTGCATTTGGATCTTAACCCTCGTGTCTCAGAGCGGTTCGTAACAAATACATTATTTATTTATTACCAAATTACTAAATAAATATTCTAGAAATATTATTATTACAATAATATTAAATTTAATATATATTATAATATATATATTAAATATTATTTTAATATTTTAATATATGATTGATGTTTAATATATAGTTGTGTAGAACAAGATTTTAGATGTTTTCTAGTATTTTCATTTTTTATTTGTACTATATTACTTTTTTATATATATTATGAAATACTAAATATGTATCAATTATTATTATTACTAATAGATTATTTATTTATTACCAAATTACTAAATAAATATTATATAAAGTATTATTACTATATATATATATATATATATAAAATAGTATTTTAATATTTTTAGATATGATAGATGTTTAATATATAGTTGTGTAGAACAAGATTTTAGATGTTTTTTATTTTAATTTTTTTATCTGTCTCTTCAGTCGTCCTCAGTTAACCTGACGTTACTCTGACAAAATAAATATGTTTGTCTTACAGCAAACTAAGAGACAGACACCAGACACCAGTTAAAGTCACACACACACACACACACACACACTCACACAGCGGCATGTTGTCTAAGTAAAAATCGATATAGTCTCCTCTAAGACGGCTAATGTTAGGAAAGAGCTTCACATGACGAGGTCAGCACTGACACACATCTCAGATGCTGCTGATTTAAGTCAACTATCAACTACAGATCTCAGATGTTTCTCCTACAATCAATAAAAGCTTAAATGAGACACTAGTCATCATCCAGTAAGAGTAAAGAGCTGTACAATGAATGTGAAGAGACACTTAGATCATTTGATGAGAAATGTTTGAGTTCCTATTAAAATCTCTGACTTTTGATTTGCAGACTTTTGGATCCTGAGCAAATCTTAAATTATTAAAAATAATTGAATAGCTTTTTATCGTCCTTGTTTTTTGAAATTATGTTAATAATAACGCAAAATCGTCTCATTTTGGATCTCAGCATTGGACGCATCCTTCACAGAGCCAATCCCAGAATGCACTGTGGCAAACCATCCGAGGTAGAGGGTATATATATATATATATATATGCTTGTGTGCTCACAGATTTTAAGAGATGACAATGGTGACAGGTGTGAGAAACAGGTAGACAGATGGTGTGGTGTGAGACAGGGGTGTGTGTGTGTGAGCTTTACCTTGGGGAAACGCTCCCTGTAAACATGATTCATCATGATGATCTCATTGTCATAGCAGGAGTGAGAACGACCCGGACTGAAGACATGAGAGAGAGAGAGTGTTAAACACAACTACTGCAACAGAGAAAGAGTGTGTGTGTGCGTGTGTGTGTGCGCGTGTGTGCACGTGCGTGTCTGTGCGTGTGTGTGTGTGTGTGTGTGTGTATGCATGTGTGTGGGTGTGTGCGTGTGAGTGCGTGCGTGTCTGTGCGTGTGTGTGTGTGTGTGTGTGTGTGTGTGTGTGTGTGTGTGTGCATGTGTGTGGGTGTCTGTGTGTGCGTGTGCGTGTGCGTGTGCGTGTGCATGCATGTGAGTGCGTGTGTGTGTGAGTGCATGCGTGTTTGTGTGTGCGCGTGTGTGTGTGCATGTGAGTGAGTGCGTGTGTGTGTGGGTGTCTGTGTGTGTGTGTGCGTGTGAGTGCGTGCGCGTGTGTGTGTGTGTGTGTGTGTGTGTGTGTGTGTGTGTGTGTGTGTGTGTGTGTGTGCATGCATGTGAGTGCGTGCGTTAGGGGTTGAACCGACTAGTCGATTAGTCGACTAGTCGACCTTAATGCAATGCCGTGACGCTTTAAGCTTGACGTCGACTAGTCGCGTTGATCATGTGACACTATGATTGTCACCATCAAGTGTGTGGAAATACTTCACTAAAGATGAAGCTTGTAAAAATGTCACTTCGAAAGTAAGTCTGTCCTGAAGTACAACAAAAGTACAAGTGCAATGCACACTCATCTGAAAAGGCATCCGCTAATGTTAAGTGAGGAATGCAAATCATCTCGACAGCAGTAATTTTACCCTTCGCAGGGAGTTTGATTGACAGGCGATCTGACCAATCATAATCCGCCGAATCCGCCATTTCTGTCCGACAAAGCAGTCAGGAGAGTTAGTAGATTAACGTTGGAGGATTTGAACTTGAATAACGCCGTGTACTGACGTCTTTCCGCGGTTAAAACAACGTTCCATCTTCTGTTCATTCATGTTTATTTGATGCTATTAACTAGAAGGAAGAGATGATCGGTTCACGAGCTGCTTTAAGAGGCTCTACAGCGATCTGTCACGACACATTAAAGAGCCACAAAACGGTATTTATTGTTTAAATTTCTTTATAAAATGACCAAATATCAAAGTTGAGACTTTGTTTACATTTTAAAAGTAACCTGCTCTGTCCTGTCTGTCAGCACGTTGTCAGTGTCCTCTCTGCTCCGCGATGTATATTTCACTGTGTCGGACATAGCAACAGTAACTAAAGGGGGAGGGTCTTTGCGAACGGTCAATTAGAAACTTCACTAAACATGCAAACCATGATCGAAAAGTAAAAACTGTGAATGAGCAGGACTGGGACAGTGAGTAGGCTTACTTACAGCTCATCTTGCATAAATGGCATTGTTATGCCAACATAATGCATCACTAAAAAATGTTTGCACTAAAACGGGAGTTATTGTTGCATTGTTACCGTTAAGTTGCAACATATTATGAACTGTCTGTCAGCATCTGTATCATTTTCTGCTAATAAATTGCAAATTGGGGCATGCTGCAAAGCATTCCCATCTCTTGTGTTTTTATGAATGACGTGAGTGACTAGTCAACGTCGACTCGACTTTGATGTCATAACAGTCGACTTCAAAAAATCCGAAGTCGTTCAACCCCTAGCGTGCGTGCGTGCGTGCGTGCGTGCGTGCGTGCGTGCGTGCGTGCGTGCGTGCGTGCGTGCGTGCGTGCGTGCGTGCGTGTCTGTGCGTGCGTGCGTGTGCGCGCGCGTGTGTGTGTGTGTGTGTGTATGTGTGAGTGCGTGCATGTCTGTGTGTGTGTGCGTGTTCACCTCAGGCTGCGTGAGCGGGGTCGTGTGTGTGGAGAACAGCGTCCCCCGTCATCATCAGTGATGCTCTCTTCACTGCCGAAGTGGCTGGAGAGGAAGTGCAGCTCGTCCAGGGTGGGTTGAGACGGCAGCTGGTGCAGGCGCTCCTGAGACGAGCTGGAAGACTGACACACACACACAGATTTACTGCTAAATCCAGATCAACACAGAGTCAAGGTATGAACAGGATGTAAACAATCTGGAACCGGCGGCTCGGTGCCAATCCCTAGTGAGCCGCCACACAGACAGTGTTGTAAGGCATCAGAGGTGCTGTTCTTACAGGAAGCTGTTTAAACAGCAATCAGCAAAATAATGCTTTCTTTATTACAAGAAAGTTTTTGTTTAACTGTCTACTCTCTGCATTTAAAACTTACGTCACTTAAATATAAAGTTAAAATACATCTGGCAAAGATTCTCAAAGTGTCCACCATTACAAAACCGCTCTGCTGTGAAAACATGGTGTGTGTTTATCAGTGTTTATCAGTGTAGTGACCAGGACTCTGACTGTACAGTGAGAGATATATACAATACCATATATTAGAGGTGTAACAATATATCGTGTCACAATACATCACAACAATGCATCAATATGTATTGTGTATAGTGACGATATGTATTGTGTATAGTTCACCCAAAATAAAAATTACTGTGTGAGAAAAAGTTCAAGTTTTCAGAGTTTTAGTGTCAGTACTACATTAACTACTGTATATAATGTTGAATATAATGTATAATAATGAAATGGGGGAATAGTTGTGGGTTCTGATAATGCCAAATGTCTTACGTTACCAGTAAAAAGTTACATTATTTTAAATATATCTAGTCAGTGACAGAGTGCAAGCATATTCCTCTAAAATAATTCTGTATTTTCAGCTTCAGAATCATGAATATTGTTATTCTGGTGTCTCTATTGTCCTGTGCTTTGGGTTACCAGGTTTGTTAAGCTTTTATCATATGTCTTATACAATAATACAATTCAATAATATCGTATCGTGAGTTCAGTATCGTGTTATGTATCAAATCATAACATGAGGGTATCGTTACACCTCTAATATATACACACGTCACATGAATGACCCACAGCTGAAACGCACTTGTATGTGTTTGTCATCAGAAGCAGCTGGATCACATCTGATGTGTCTAGAGCATCAATCACACATGACCTACAGACACACACACACATCTGCTCCATCTGTGTGTGTGTGTGTGTGTGTGTGTGTGTGTGTGTGTGTGTGTGTGTGTGTGTGTGTGTGTGTGTGTGTGTGTGTGTGTGTGTGTGTGTGTGTGTGTGTGTGTGTGTGTGTGTGTGTGTGTGTGTGTGTGTGTGTGTGTGTGTGTGTGGTTTAAATGAGAGACTGAAATACCGTTGAACTGGGTGTGTTGGTTCCATATCCAGAAGACGGAAGAGACGCCAGTGACCATCGACGCCCATCACTATATAGATAGATAGATAGATAGATAGATAGATAGATAGATAGACAGATAGAAAGACAGATAGAAAGACAGATAGAAAGACAGATAGATAGATCATTAACATGAGATGATCTTCCAGTTTAAGCTGTATCAATGTTAACTGTGTTTGTGTTATAGTTGAGTCTGAAGTGTGTGTGTGTGTGTGTGTGTGTGTGTGTGTGTGTGTGTGTGTGTGTGTGTGTGTGTGTGTTATAGTTGAGTCTAAAGCGTGTGTTTGTTATAGTTTAGTCTGAAGTGTGTGTGTTTGTGTTATAGTTAAATCTGAAGTGTGTGTGTGTGTTATAGTTGAGTCTGAAGTGTGTGTGTGTGTGTGTGTGTGTGTGTGTGTGTGTGTGTGTGTGATAGTTGAGTCTAAAGCGTGTGTTTGTTATAGTTTAGTCTGAAGTGTGTGTGTTTGTGTTATAGTTAAATCTGAAGTGTGTGTGTGTGTTATAGTTGAGTCTGAAGTGTGTGTGTGTGTGTGTGTGTGTGTGTGTGTGTGTGTTATAGTTGAGTCTAAAGTGTTTGTTTGTTATAGTTTAGTCTGAAGTGTGTGTGTTTGTGTTACAGTTAAATCTGAAGTGTGTGTGTGTGTGTTATAGTTGAGTCTGAAGTGTGTGTGTGTGTTAGTGTTATAGTTGAGTCTGAAATGTGTGTGTGTGTGTGTGTGTGTGTGTGTGTGTGTGTGTGTGTGTGTGTGTGTGTGTGTGTGTGTGTGTGTGTGTGTGTGTGTGTGTGTGTGTGTGTGTGTGTGTTCACCGTCTGGAGGAAGCGAAGGAGAAGTGAGCAGGAGTGCTGGGAGAGAAGTTGCGAGGGCTGTCCAGCGGGCTACTCCCTGTGTGGACACGAACAAACACACACAAACTCACTCAACAACACACTCCAGCAATAAAGAAAAGCACTAAAACAGTAAGTTCTTTCACAGAAAGCATCAAACACATGAGCGTCAGTCTCTGTGAAAGTGTTTCCCCTGGAAGAGACACAGTCTAAGTCCAGCTGGGATCATCAACACACCAGCTATCACTTCTGAAAACCATCTGGACCGCCTGGTTTGTCCAGCCAGTTGGTTTGTGAGCTGGATTTCCAGCAGGGGGCGGGGCCACTCACCGATGTGTCCCGGTAACAGGGAATGTGGGCGGGGCCACTCACCGATGTGTCCCGGCAACGGGGAATGTGGGCGGGGCAGAGTCGGCGAGGTCAGAATCAAACTCTTCCGGTTACTGCGGCAACTGCAGACAAACAAACAGAGAGTGAAATGGTTTAGTTCAGAGAATAAAGTATTTTAATCAGATCAATGTTTCTTCAAGGGAGAAAATCACATCAGACCCGAGAACAAAATAAAGTATTTTAATCAGCGGCTCTTTACTGAGACAATCAGAGGAAATAAAGAAACTCTGCACAATTAACACACCATCGCTAAATAAATGAATAAATAAAAATAAATAAGAATAAAATAAATACATTTTAAAAAGATTAAACTAATTAATTAATTAATCATCTAAAAACGAATCACCACTAACCCACTGATAGGACTAGTTGGCCATCATAGCACAACCCTAAAACTTCAGCATTTTTTCCAATTCGCTCGGGCCGTACGCTCTTCTGTCCACGTGTGTTGTGTTTCGTGTAGCACGCGGTTCGTGTTTTACACCTTCCATGTCATGTTTTGTGTGAACATGTGGCTTTCGAGTGTTCTCATTGGCTGCGTGTTCATGTCTCGTTTTGTGTGAGCGCATGGCTTGTGATTTGTTTTACTGGCCTCGTGTTTTTGTCATGTTTGGTGTGAGCACACAGCACAAGGAAACATACATGACAAGCCATGTGCCATGTGCTCTCCTGTTGATTGTCAAACCCTGCCCTTCTTGTTACCTGATTATTGGTTTGTTTGCCCCACCTGTCCTCCCTTGTTAGCTAGTCTAGTCAAGTCAAGTCAAGTCAACTACTTGACTTCAACTACTCCTTGGGGTAGTTTTGTTTGTATTTTGTTTTTATTTTATTATCATTAAAAGCCCATCAACTCTGCACCTGAGTCCTCGCTACTTTCACCATCCCCATACCCGACAGTGTGAGTGTGTTTGTGCCCTGCAGTAGAACAACAGCAATACATAAAATACCATTTCCACAGACATCAATCTCAGTCTGTGCGTACAGGCACTCTGAAGAAACAGAGAGGCACTCAGAGAGAGGGAGAGACAGAGAGAGATAAAGATAAAGAGAGAGAGAGAGAAAGCTAATGGAGGAGTGAGAGTGAACGCGAGATACTTGATACGCCTTGAGTGAGTGTAGGAGAGCCATTACACACCATTACAGACATACACAGACTCACTGTGTGTGTGTGTCATGTTTTATCTTCATTGTGAGGAGCAAATGTCCCCACAATTAAGGAAAGTAAAAGCTGAATTCAGCTACACTGAGCAGAGAGCAGCCGAAAAAATGTTGAATGAACGGACTAAATAAAGTCTTGTAGGGTTTGTGTGAAGGACGTCCCTCTGTTGCTGCTTCTCTGATGGAGCTGCTGATACAACAAAACCCCAAAAGAGAGATTTGATCTTTGATATATGATCGCAGACTATCACAATGATGTCGATCTCGTAAGGAAGCATGTCAAACAGCGCTGCCTAATACAGTAATAGTAAACACACACACACACACACACACAGGTGTAGACAGAGGTTCAGTTAACTCGTAAGGGACCATCCTGAACAGAGCGACCGTTCTTAAAGAGACAGTGCCCTTTTTAATCCTATGAAGCCCACTGTGTCATATTTGATATGCAAAGTTGCCAAATGATCAACATGATCAAAACTTTGCTGACAAACCTGTTGCACACAATCTAAGACATGCCTTCTGTCGTCAGATTGATATAGTTTATTATAGTTTGTTTGTTTTTAAGAAGAAAAGCCCTTTCAGTATAATTATGTTTTAAAAAAACGTTGGTCCTCGTGGTTAATGTGATTTTTGCTGTGAAATCTTTACTGATTTTTATTAAAGTAAATGTAAGAATAACTTTCATTTGTTAATAATATTTCATGATGCACACTTACTGGACTGAAGCCATTTCGGTTTACTTGATTATCGAGACAGACGTTTTTAGAAAAATCATGTTCAGATACGAGTATCAAATACGATGGTCAGGCTTCTGAGGAAGGTTTATTAGTTCATCTGTCAATCATCATTGTATTGCATTACATTATATGTTTTAAAACGACAGAGCTTTGATCATAAACCTGAACATTTTAAATATCATCTTACTAAGACATATTAGTGGCAGATATAGAGTGACGACTGATATTTATAAGCATTTTATGGAAGTAGTATAAAGATCTTGTTAATTTATATTACAATCAGAATTTCATCTTACTTTCTGGCCATATTATTATCAGCATCTGCACCAAATTGCCTGTTTTTGCTGAATAAAACTGTGTAAACTGAATAAAACTGTTATATGTCAGGCTTTACAGGGTTTGACAGGCAGGACTGACCTTTGCAATAAACAATACAATACAGTGTTGTTTGGTTTGTATTTATTTGTTGCGTTTCTTGCGGACTGTTGATTTTTAAATCTGTTGTTCACAGTATTTTCTCCCAACTGACATCTTTAGAATTCCAATATGGTTTGAATTCTTTAAATATTCGAGTGAAACATTCTAATTTAGAATTCCTGCATTCTAATTTAGAATTACTCACCTGCACCTAGATATCTTTTAATTATTTTGTCTACAGGTACAAAAAAATATATATACATTTTTCTGACTATTATTTCATATGTCAAGCTTTACAGGGTTACAGTACCTCCTAATATTAACATACACTTCATTATTAGAGGTCTGACATCAACCTATACATCTTTCTACTGGGACATTCAGCATCAACATGGAGGATTTAAGACTAAACCTCAGAAGATGTAAGAAAGTGCAAGCTAATGATTCAATGATTCACCAATGCATTCAAATGATCAACAAGTATTCAAAAATGTGAGTAAATATTTTTTTTTTGACTTTGTGACTAATAACACCAGCCTCAACAGAATAAAATGTGGTTCATTATGAGTCAAACAACATAATTTGTGGCTCAGATATGAAACACCATAATATATACACTATTTGCATAAAAATATTATATTAAATCAGAAGCATCTATCACAAGATTGACTAACATGTTAAACTCGCAGCATTAATGAGGTCATTCAGTTAGTGTGTCACCAGCTGCAGGTAAACAATGACATCAGCGACATCTTCATGTGTAGTAAAATCGCATTTAAAAAAGATTTTTAAAAACATTTCACCTTTTAGTGCGACGAAACATGTCGCCCTGCATGATTAAGAGCTCAAAGCCGACGCAGACGCTCGGAAATAAGCAGTGCGCATCACAAACAGCATCAGATGGAGGACGGTTAGAGCGTCTGGCTTTGCTCACACACTGGAAAACAGAGTGCAGGGGGGAATTCTGGGTAAAATCTCGAGGGCAGCGGATGATACCAAGACGAGCCTTGAAAGAGGGGGAGCAGGTGCGGTGCATCCGTTCATAAGATGCTCCTGAGTGAGTGTGTGTGTGTTTCTAAATTTAAGTGCAATATGCTTTTTCCCAAAGGTCACGCTGGATGATATAACTAAGAATCACAACAACAAAAAAATCTAAGTGAACAAGGAAAGCTTTTAGAGAAATGGACAGAGAGAGAGACAGGCATACTGACAAAGAAAGACAGGTTGAGTTTGCACTGCACATAAATAAAGCCTTATGAAAAATGATCAAAACCTCTAATATACCAATGTACAGTTATATTTCAATCCAGCGTTGTTTTATGCGATAACCTCAAATTTGCATACAAATATGTGGATGAAACACGCAGATAAACTATGATGGGAACACATTTACTGAATAAATCCAAAGACTTAAATATAAAAAGACACTTCACTCGTATAGCTATGAATGGGAGAAATGCAACAACGCGCAACATGGTAGAATAAGTCCCGCCTTCTAAAAAAAAAAGAGCCAATCACCAATTGGCAAAGTCATGTGATTGGATAACTGGACAAACCAGTGGACCAATCGCACTTCAATGCATCTCAAATCTCAAATTCTGTCATCAGAATGAATTGGTTTAATTCCCTCCCAGAAGCGTCTCATGATCGCATTCCCAAATGCCAGGCATTCGAAAGGAGCCAAAAGAGCCACAGTGGCTTTCACGAGTGCAGCAACTTCCAATTTTATCACAGATATTCTGAAACAATTTCCTCGGAAGTAACATTTTTGTTCTCTCGAACACATGGGATGGTTTCCTGTAGTTTAGTTTCAGACACATACTTTCCTGTAGCTCAAACAGTAGAGCGTTGGTGCTTGCAACGCTAAGGTCATGGGTTCGATTCCCAGGGAAAGCAAGAGCTGATAAGAATGTAAATGTGTACCTTGAAATGCAATGTAAGTTGCTTTGGATAAAAGCATCTGCCAAATGCATAAATAAGATGGAAATTGTGATTTATTCGCAATTGTTTTATGCAATATTGTGAATTCGCAACTTTGGATGGAAACATGGGACTCAAGATTCTCAATTGTTATGGGGTTTTCAACACAAATCCTGATACAAGCATGTAATCCGAATAAAAAGATGCATAAGAATCATTTATCTTCTTCTTATCATTGAAAATGGACTCACCTGCTGTTCTTACGGGGCAGAGGAAGATCCTTCTGGGACGAAGATGACGAGACGGAGACGGAGAAACACACAGAGAGAAGACAGAGATCAGACGGGAGTTTGAAATAAACACAATATCTCAGACACACTTATAATGTCATTCAATTAGATACAAAACACCAGAATTAGCCAAAGAAAGAGGCACAAACACTTTACAGTAACACTTTACAGGTCTCATTTGCTAACATGAAACCTTATTTTAAAGTGTTATCGAAAGTTGATATATCATAAGAATCGTGAACTAACGAAAAGCAATACATTTAGCTTACATTAACATTAACAAAGCAAATTTTACAAGCAAAACACTTGACAAAACTAAATTTGTTGGGTTTAAATGATAAAACAATCGATCTAGTGTTGAAAATAAAGGCAGAAACTATTTAATAGCCTATATTTAATGTAAGGCGTGTGAAAGTCACTAAATTTGTTTTTGAAAAGGTTTTGTCACATTTTCCGAAAACTGCAAATGAAACCGTCTGTTCGGTTTCTGTGGACAAAACACTGGAACAAACAAACTCAACACACTTGGCATGTACGAGAGAAGCTGATGTTGTTCTGGCAGCGTTCCCGTGCTTCATTTCTCTCGCTGTATGTCTGTGATTGAACCTCATAATATCCTCTCATTCCTCTTACTGACAGACTCTGTGTCTCTCACTGCAGAACTTCAGCAGATGTTCATTCAGACCCAGAGAAACAACACGCCGTTCATGTTAAACTGATCTGAACCTCCAAACAGATTCAGAATTTACTCTTTACTTTCCTAATTCATGTCCGTGGTCTTATTGTGATTGATCTGTCAGAAAACTATGAAAGCTGGTTTCCGCCAGGAAATAAAAAAATAAAAAAGGTAATTGCGAATTGAGAAATAAACTTGGAATTTAGACTTTTTTAACCTTGCAAATCCAAGTTTATAACTCCCAATTACTTTTTTCTCAGAATTATGAGATATAAACTTGGAATTCTGACTTTTTTAACCTCGCAATTGCAATTTCTTAACTCGCGATGACTTTTTCTCCGAATTGTAAGATATAAACATGGTATTCTGACTTTTTTAACCTCCAAATTCCAAGTTTATAACTCTCAATGATTTTTTTCTCAGAATTGTCAGATATAAACTCAGAATTGTGAATTACAAAGTCCAAATTGTGAGATCTAACCTTGCAATGACAAGACAAAAGTCAGAATTTTGAGATAAATTACCTTTTTATTTTTCATTCTGTGGCGGAAACAAGCTTTCCATAGCAAAAACACACAATTTCAGCATAAAAGCTTTTGCTGAACACAGGCCGCTGTCACCTTTAGCCAACTATATAAACAAAATAAATATAACATTTATGCATGTTATGTTACTCAACAAATAAAGCTTGCAGCAGCTTTAATCAACAAACACTGTTAGCATCAATTGACATTGATCACTAATCAATAGGAGCGCTCAGATGTCCTTGGGCACGTGTGTGTGTGTGTGTGTCTCATCTTACAATATTCACACAGGAAACCAGATGCATGTAAAACACTATCTAGAGATGAAACCTGTCAAGATCATGTCCAGGTATTTCACCACAGCAGAAAATAAGAACATTAATGTTGCATAAAGAAATGCATCATTAAGAATTTTGCATTGTGATATTATTTTCATGTCAACTAAACATTTTTCATTCAAATTCACGTTGCTGGAATGCAGAAATCAGACAAATACATTTTAATTGTAAAATACGTAAACATATTGGTATTTATGTTTCTGCCAGTGCCTATAATACTAATTTGATAATAATAACAATAATACAGTTATGATAATCATTATTGAGATTATTAGCATTACATAAACTCAAAAATTAAACATCCAACCATCCAGGCACATTACAGTAATACGATGTTTTTGTCAAAAATGTGCATGAAAATAATGTTGCAACCTATAGTTCAGTCCTGAAACTCTAGAGGGCGCCAGCTGATCTCTCCTTTACATGCATTCTGCAAGCAATCACATCATTACCACATCATGGCACAAGCTGACTGGCTTCTGCTGATCTCACAGCCAATGAGATTGCTTGCTCAACATTTAGTCAAAATAGTCTGCTTCAGTGTTTGCTGTGAGTTACGTCTTTGTTTGCTGGGACCCTCCACCTCCCCAGCTCCACCTGCCTAGATCTAATACAGGATTTATGTATGTCTGTGTGTATCTATTAACAGTAGTAAGTCCATAATTGCTCTGCAGAAACAGGAATAATCAACAGCAGCAGCAGCAGATCTAGTCCGCCATGACAAAATACATTAACATTGCCATATTTAATAACATGATAAAAGTTGAATTGTGTGTTTTTTTCTCCTAGTAACATAAGAAGCAAAAAGCAATGAAAGCTTTTAAGTTAAAAGTGTGTTTTGAGGCGAACAATTATCTAGAGATGTTGTCATGAGATTCACCTGATCAAAAATATTACAAAAATAAACCGATTTTGTGAACAGCTACAAAAAAATATAATAATATTTTTTTAAATAAATAAATTCTAAATGTTTCTGAAGGTTTTCGCATATTAAAGCTCAGCAGGGCTGAAAGTGGCCTTCAACATCTTCATTTATGACAATAAGAAAGGAAAAGTCTGTTTCAGAACATTTTCAGAAGTGCTGTATTTTTAGCATTATTATTCAGCAACAGAAGATGCTAATTTTGCATTGACTGACTGATCAAAAGTCGCACCACTGCGCTCTAGTCTGCTTCCATGTTTCTTATTGATCATCAATAAAAGTGTGTGTTTCCGTGACAACACAGGCTCTGGTAAAGTGTGCCGGTGTGTGCTGCCGACATGTGAACATCGGGTCACCCTGTGAATAATCCCTCCAGAGGCTCTTAAAAGCTGTGGCTCCGTCTCTGTCTCTATCGACTGTGCTGAAGCGCTCTCTGACTGACCCCACAGGTCAATTATACTGTAAATACCATGAGAGATCACGAGTATTACAGCACGCATGTCAAAATATACACTCACACAGCACTGATCTTTAGCTGTATCTGTATGACATTTTTCCCTGCGTCGGTCTGTTGTTTTTAAAGTGCTTTCTACAGTAAGTGCCATAAAACAAAATGGCAAAGCTATATTTTCCAAATAGAATTTTTGTCATGACAACTCAAGTGTTTGGAAAGGTAATGGATATGACAGAGTTGATATGTTTGGTCTTGGAGAAATATATCTGGTACACTGTTATTGCAGCTGCTGTTGATACTCATTTATCTTTCTCATTAACGTTGTACAGTTGTCAACAACACAGACTGAATTAATCTTACTGAGGGTTGAAGTGAAGAGTAAGTCTGTTTTATGATGATTACACCAAAACATCTGGCGATGAAAACATGTCGTTTCAGCATTATAAATTCATGAGGCGTTCTCGTCATTAAATTAACCTTCCGTGTAAAGCAACAGAAGGCTGCAGCTCATCTCTTGTTTTTCTGGAGAAAGACGTGGCACTCTGTTTGTTTCACTGTGACTCACGTGTTTAATTTTAGCCAGTAATTGAGTTTCCGTCCTTAAATGCTGTAAAAGCTTCCCAGAAACCCTGCCTGCGGAGAAGAAGAGTAGCCCGGCGAACTGGAGTGGACAGATGGAGCCGAACGAGAACAAACTCTGAGCAGAGATCAGTCGAGCAAAGCACTTCAGATGCAGTAATGGAGCACGAGCCCGAAGCCTGAGAGATGCGTTCAAATATTAGACAGTTAGAAAAGATTAGACAGGGGTTTTAAAGCTAATTATCACAATAACATATGGATGAATTATAAACCGTTTGATAATTTGGTAACAGCCTTTATGTATACTGTATTATATCTTTTCATAATTGCAACCAAATTTAATATGCTGTCACGATTTTGGGTTTGTTCTTGTCATGTTTCTGTGTCTTGTCATATGATTCCCTGTTTGTCATGTGATCCTGCCATGTGTCTTGTCATTGGTTAATTGTCTGATCATTGTTCACGGGTGTCCCTTGTCTTGTCTTTAGTCTGTGTATTTAAGCCCTCATGTTTGTCATGTGTCTTTGTCTAGTTTTAATTCCTGTAACCACTGTTGTGCGAGTTTTTGTTCATAGCTTTTTGTCTTGTTTCATGCCACGCCATGCTTTTGTTTCATGTTTTTGGATTATTTTGTCATTAAAGCTGCACTTGGGTTCTCACGGCTTGCCTTCAGTGGATACTTCTTACAAATGCATTATAATATTTGCAAATGTATTGTTACATTTGCAATTGGTTGTTTCTTATGTGTTTAAATGCTTTATACTTTATAAAGGTGTAAGTATATAACTATTATAACTGTGGTTACAATTATTCATTAGGCAATTATAAGGTGCATTAAAGACATAATTAATTAATTCAAATACTTTTATAATGCCTTACTTATAAAGACATATAAAGCACAGGCGAAGCTCTGCTACTTGGGCGCAGAGATATCAGATATATTGAGCGCAGAGATAGCGGATTTCAGGTGTTGCGTGATATCTCTGCGCCCAAGTATCAGTGCTTCACCCCAATATAGTCCCAAGTCAATATCTGGCTAGGAAATCGCCTAGTTTTAATCTGCATTGCTATTTGTACTCGTTGTGAATACGCAGGCCACAAGAAGGAATGTTTTTTTTTTTTTTTTTCACTTTTACTCACGGACATGCTATTCGGCAACAAAGGATTCCATTCATTATGCTAAGCTAAGCTAGCGGCAAAAATGCGTTTGCCCACCTATCTAAATGTAGGGGAGACGGTGAATAACCCATTTAAAAAAACGGTGGCGTGTTCCTTAACGTAAGGGATAATGTACATCCAGACGGTTGTTATCTCAGAATAAACCCCGACAGGGTGATGAGGAGCGGAGGGGTCTTGCATCAGCCTGAAGGGGGTTCATTCTGAGATAACAACCAGCTGGATGTACATTATCCCTCTTATTACACGGCTACTTGCCACAGAAGTAAATAATTAGACATGAAATATTGATCTGAGTTGAAATATTTTATTAGGTCTTTAAACGCAAAGTGTTGCAGCGCGGCAAGTTCAAACTAGACGGACATTTAAGAGATACGGTATACAGTAATACCACTGATTACACAGCATTTCGCCACATACATAATTATGGAGATAAGAGATATTGATTTCAGATTAAACTGTTTTAAAATCGTACCTGTTTGTATCTTAATCCAACTGTGTACAAAACAATAGTCACAAAATGGCAGCAGCGTTTGTATGAAACAAGAGAGAGCGAGTCCATGATACTGGATGGCATAATTAAATAACTGTGCACTGTGCACAAAATATTGATTCGAGTTTTAATATTTTATTAGCTCACCAAATGAAAAACTTCCACGAAGAAAAAACATTCCTAGCAAGCGTATAGCACTGCTGACTTCAGTGACCCGGATGAGCCTGTCTTTCTGCTTTGAGTGGTTGTTATCTGGGAATAACTTACCGCTGGATGGCGCGATTGACCAATCAGAATCAAGCATTCCACAGAGTCGTGTAATAACTAATGTTAACAAATGAGACCTTATTGTAAAGTGTTACTGAACTTTCTAAAACAAGCAGATTCCACTTTCATATTTTGACAGACGTACATATTTGCGCTTTAAACTGGTCAGATGGTGAAATGGGTAAAACAGACTAGAAAAACAGACTTATACTGAAGAAGACATTTGAGTCATAAAAATTAGGGCTTAAAAATCTTAAAAATCTGCTTCTACATATTATATTTCTCTCTTCAACACGAGCTGAATAGAGTCTGATCATCATTGACTCTACTTGCAGACGATCCGGCTGAATGACGACGCGCTGAAAAGCAGTCTGAGCTTTAATGAAATGGCACAAGCTGGGCCTCCTGCCCACCGTTTGGTGCAAACCCATCATTTACTGCGCCAACCCTATAATCTGAGCATCATTAACCTAAGAGCGTCTCGCCCGCGTGCCAGCCAACAGCACGCGAAACAGCCTGAGAGTTATCGCTGCGCCTTCTGCCGGGATTTTCGGGATTTCCTCCAACTATTTTTCCTAATGGCTCTCTGCATCAGGAGAAAATGTGCATCAGATTCCTTCAGTGATTAAACGAGAATGGCCAGACTTACGGAAATCTACTGGAGTCTGCGACAAAGTCTCAAGGGTCGATTACAGGAACGAACATGAGGACAGATGCAGTCAAGCTCTAAAAATGGTGAAAAAGCTACGCTGAAAAAAAATTATTTGTTTAAAAGTTTTTATTTCAACAACAAATTGTAGAAAGTTTTTAATGAAAATGTTTGTAAAAATTTTGATTCATTAATTTAAATGATTGAAATAAAGTTTTTCTGAGAAACCAGCAGATTTACATAAGTCTGATGAACCGCTTTATAGAAATACATTACAACAAAATAATATTAATTTGTAAAATTTCTAGAGTTTAAAAAGTTGTGTTGTGGAAATTTTATTTAATGAAGGATATACTAGTAAATTAGCGCAAAAATGCTGGTAAAGTGGGACGCATAGGCTATAGAAACAAAGGGAACAAGGGTAAGATACGGATATTTCGATAAATTTACAGTAAGGTAAACTTTACAATAAGGTTTCATTTGTTAACATTAGTCAACCAAATCAGTTAACATGAACAACATTTCTACAGCAATATTTCTAAAGCCATTCAGTGTCCATAGCTTGTTAGTTGGCTGGAAAAATAACTCTATATAGGAGCATAAACGCACTAAAGATTAATTATATATATATTACTATACCTGTTAGTGACATCTAACAGGTATTTAGCAGTGACATTGTCACGCTTTTATATTTACAACAAAATAAGCTAGCTGCCTGCACATATAGCACTGTAATATAACATCTATAACATATAATATATGTAACGATAAAATTTAAAGTGCCTTCATGAATGAAAAAGAAAAACACACCTGATGCACATTCTTTGTTCTTCATTTTCTAGAAGTTTAGAGTTAAAAACCTCGCTGTATTTTTGTGTAGTTAACTAAGCTAAACTTAAAAAGCTAAACTAAGTTAACCATCTTACTCCGACGAAAGTGACTTGAACAAATATTATATTTATAATATAAAATGTATATGTTTGAATAAATTTGTCAAGTCAAGTCAAGTCAAGTTTATTTGTATAGCGCTTTTCACAATACAGATTGTATCAAAGCAGCTTCACAGTATTAAATTAAAATAATACAACAAAGTTTGTTTCAAGAGGAATTTATTGATTGATAAAATTAAATTAAATATCCCCAAAATTTGTCTTGAATATTATTACAGCCATCATTTAAATATCTATATTTCAGATTGAAACATATGTATTTTATTAAAAACTATAAAAACTGCAATTTAAATGTTTGTAAAACAAAATTATTTGAGTGTTGATTATGAAATAAATTTGATTAATGAATTGATCATTGAAAAAATTGTCATTGAAATTATTTTCAAATAAAAAATTGTGGTTTTGGTCTTTTGGTAAAAAAAAATCATTTTGATGCATCACTAAAAATATCATCAAAAATGATGATAAAAGTAGGCAACTGATGAGCCACATGCTAAAACACTCTTGCAATGTGCATGCGGCGCCCTGCTGCATGATGGGAGTGACCTTTGACCTCTGAGAAGGTGTTGCACCATATGGCAGCAACAGTGCCGCTGGAGGAGGGTGTTAACTGAATAACCGACACAATGTGTGTGTGCGACGCACAGAAGACACCCGAGGGACACGGAAACAAACGGTGGAGGGCAATTATTCTCACACGGAGCAAAAAATATGTCACATGTCTGAAAAACACAGTCAAACACAATGCCAAGCAATTATATTCTGCATAAATCAAGCCTATTTTAGGACCATTAAGATTTTTTTCTTTTGCATTCTGAAATTTTTTATGACAGCTTAACACATTTCATCCCAAATTCTCATTACTGTAAATTGAAATACTGATAATAAATGTTTGCATGGTCGTAACATCTATGTGCATGTTGAAATATGGTTTATCTTCGTACTTTATGATACAATTTGGTTTGATCTTTTTGAAGGACACATTTCATCCCAAGTTCTCATTACTATAAATGTCAGATAATCTCTGGAACTGATACTGATATATTATTTTTAATTGTAAAATGGCTGGTAGTATTTATTGTGCTGCATTTCATTTTTCCTGATTTAAACAAAATAAAATAATATGGTTTTTTTTAGATTAAAGAATTTTTTCCTACTGTATTTTAGTAATGATAATTATTTTGCATTGCAATAATGAAAAATTTTTGCTTAATTGTCATGAAAATTATGTATGCAGAATGAACACAAAAAATAAATGAATAAATTGCCCTAAAAATAGGCTTAATCTATGTCAAATATAATTGTGTATTGTTGTGTTTGTATGGTTGATTTTGGGCTGAAATTCTCAGATAACACACAGACCGTCCGTCTCTCTCTTTCTTATCATGTCTCAGACTTCATGAACGTCTCTCTACTGATGAGTGTGTGTGTGTGTGTGTGTGTGTGTGTGTGTGTGTGTGTGAGTGTGTGTGTGTGTGTGTGTGTGTGTGTGTGTGTGTGTGTGTGTGTGTGTGTGTGTGTGTGTGATATCATATCAGACTGATTGTGAAACTCTAAATACACAAGCGGATTCTGATGTCGACACACACACACCCGTCCCAGCAAAGCAAAGGATTCAGATAAGATACTGAACACACACACACACACACACACAAGCAAACGTCTCATCATCATCACGGCTCAGAGCTCCTAAACGTTAAAGCAGCTGTGAATTATTTTCACCTTACAAACAAATACCGTCAGATGGCATTTATACTGTAACAATGCAACCACATTCAAATGCCACAGTATTAATTAAATACAAATGCAAGGTACTGCCGAAAAACATGATATTATTACTATAGCAAAAATACAGAAAAATACACTAATACCATGATACTGAATGATTACCATATTAGTTTACCATGGTATTTCAAAGAATAAAACTGTCCTTATGTGGTCCAATCAGATACAAGGTACTTTAAAGAATACCATGGTACTACCCCTATACATGGTCATAAAACCACAGTATTACCATTGTACATGTCCAGAAAACATGATACTACTTACTATAGTGCATGTCACACACTAATACAGTACACGCTTATACCATCGTACGCTGATATACACCAGTGATTATCATGCATATTTACCATGGTATTTCAAAGAATACCACTCTCCATTGGTTAGACTGTCATTATGCTATAGCCTATGTTCCAGTCAGAGTATCAGATAGTAATACCATGCTATTTTTGATACCGTAGTACTGAATGTTTAACATATTTATTTTATACCATGTTACTTCAAGGAATCTCAAAGAACACCATGGTAAGTATGGCGAAAAACCACAATATTATCATGGCACATACCCAGAACACATGATTTCACTATAGTAATGTTACATGTTTAGAACACACACTAATACCATGGTATTGAATGACTACCATGTTCATTCACCGTGGTATTTCATATAATACCACTCCCCATTGGTTAGACTGTCCTAATATGGTCCAATCAGACGGTTTCAGACAGAAAATCATGTTTTTTTATAAACCATAGTACTGAATGTTTACCATATTCTTACACCATTGTACTTCAAAGAATACCCCATATACATGACCAAATACCACAATATTACCATGGTACATGGCCAGAAAACATGATTTTACTATACTACATGTTTAGAAAACACATTAATACCATGGTATTGAATGACTACCATGTTCATTCAACCAATGTAACGTTACTTCAAAGAATACCCCATATACATGACCAAATACCACAGTATTACCATGGTACACGTCCAGAAAACATTAGTCTGAAGGGATGTGTGTATCTGACCTGCAGTCGCCTGCGCCTGATTATTCCCGAATCATCCATGTCGTGTCCGTTAGAGATGCTGCTTTTGCTGCTATTGTGTGGATCAGAGGAGGCTCAATCCGCTCGGGTCCATCGAGACTTTGTTATCAGGACGCCACGCGTTTCTTGTTCATCGTTATCCAGCTCATATCGCGTATCTGAGAGGCTGGAGGAGGAGGATTCACAGGATTCACAACACTCGCATCCCAAAGAAGAGTCTGAACGCTCAACGCTGGACTCACTCACAACCGCACGCTCGTGACGTCATAAAAGGAACGTGCGCGAGATCAACACGAATGATTCGCTGCGAGCGCGTCCGTTCATTTTAGCATCAGCATCAAAATCCCCCCTCTCTCTCGCTCTCTCTCTCGCTCTCGCTCTCTCTCTCTCTCTCTCTCTCTCTCTCTCGTGTTGTTCATTCATGTCATCCTCTCTATCTCGGGGATTTTACAGGGATAGTTCACCCAAAAATGAAAATGCTGTCATTAATTACTCACTCTTGTGTCGTTCCAAACCCGTAAGACTTTCGTTCAAAGCTAATCTATATTAATTTAGTGGTTTAGACTAGAGACTCGATCACTTTTTATGATGAAGAGATTGAATTAGGCTTTTATTCACATACACATCACTTGTGGTTAACGGAGCTCAAGCATCTTCGCTTTACGTGCAAGAGCCAATGAAGTCCATTCTCATGTGTTACATTTTAGCTTCCTCAAGAACCAATGAGGTTCATTCTCGTGTTACGCAGCACGTTTGAGCTTCAGCAAGAACCAATGAGGTTCATTCTCGTATTACGCAAAACAGGTGTGAGCTTCAGTAAGAACCAATGAGGTTCATTCTCATGTTACGCATCACGTTTGAGCTTCAGCAAGAACCAATGAGGTTCATTCTCGCATTACAAAGCACGTTTGAGCTTCAGCAAGAACCAATGAGGTTCATTCTCGTGTTACGCAGCATGTTTGAGCTTCGGCAAGAACCAATGAGGTTCATTCTCGTGTTACGCAGCAAGTTTGAGCTTCCTCAAGAACCAATTAGGTTTATTCTCGTATTACGCATCACGTTTGAGCTTCAGCAAGAACCAATGAGGTTCATTCTCGCATTACAAAGCACGTTTGAGCTTCAGCAAGAACCAGTGAGGTTCATTCTCGTGTTACGCAGCACGTTTGAGTTTCGGCAAGAACCAATGAGGTTCATCCTCGTGTTACGCAGCACGTTTGAGCTTCCTCAAGAACCAATGAGGTTCATTCTCGTGTTACGCAGCACGTTTGAGCTTCAGCAAGAACCAATGAGGTTCATTCTCGTGTTACGCAGCACGTTTGAGCTTCAGCAAGAACCAGTGAGGTTCATTCTCGTGTTACGCAGCACTTTTGAGTTTCGGCAAGAACCAATGAGGTTCATCCTCGTGTTACGCAGCACGTTTGAGCTTCCTCAAGAACCAATGAGGTTCATTCTCGTGTTACGCAGCACGTTTGAGCTTCAGCAAGAACCAATGAGGTTCATTCTCATGTTACGCAGCACGTTTGAGCTTCAGCAAGAACCAATGAGGTTCATTCTCGTGTTACGCAGCACGTTTGAGTTTCGGCAAGAACCAATGAGGTTCATTCTCGTGTTACGCAGCACGTTTGAGCTTCAGCAAGAACCAATGAGGTTCATTCTCGTGTTACGCAGCACGTTTGAGTTTCGGCAAGAACCAATGAGGTTCATCCTCGTGTTACGCAGCACGTTTGAGCTTCCTCAAGAACCAATGAGGTTCATTCTCGTGTTACGCAGCACGTTTGAGCTTCAGCAAGAACCAATGAGGTTCATTCTCATGTTACGCAGCACGTTTGAGCTTCAGCAAGAACCAATGAGGTTCATTCTCGTGTTACGCAGCACGTTTGAGTTTCGGCAAGAACCAATGAGGTTCATCCTCGTGTTACGCAGCACGTTTGAGCTTCCTCAAGAACCAATGAGGTTCATCCTCGTGTTACGCAGCACGTTTGAGCTTCCTCAAGAACCAATGAGGTTCATCCTCGTGTTACGCAGCACGTTTGAGCTTCCTCAAGAACCAATGAGGTTCATTCTCGTGTTACGCAGCACGTTTGAGCTTCAGCAAGAACCAATGAGGTTCATTCTCATGTTACGCAGCACGTTTGAGCTTCAGCAAGAACCAATGAGGTTCATTCTCGTGTTACGCAGCACGTTTGAGTTTCGGCAAGAACCAATGAGGTTCATTCTCGTGTTACGCAGCACGTTTGAGCTTCAGCAAGAACCAATGAGGTTCATTCTCGTGTTACGCAGCACGTTTGAGTTTCGGCAAGAACCAATGAGGTTCATCCTCGTGTTACGCAGCACGTTTGAGCTTCCTCAAGAACCAATGAGGTTCATTCTCGTGTTACGCAGCACGTTTGAGCTTCAGCAAGAACCAATGAGGTTCATTCTCATGTTACGCAGCACGTTTGAGCTTCAGCAAGAACCAATGAGGTTCATTCTCGTGTTACGCAGCACGTTTGAGTTTCGGCAAGAACCAATGAGGTTCATCCTCGTGTTACGCAGCACGTTTGAGCTTCCTCAAGAACCAATGAGGTTCATTCTCGTGTTACGCAGCACGTTTGAGCTTCAGCAAGAACCAATGAGGTTCATTCTCGTGTTACGCAGCACGTTTGAGCTTCAGCAAGAACCAATGAGGTTCATTCTCGTGTTACGCAGCACGTTTGAGCTTCAGCAAGAACCAATGAGGTTAATTCTCGTGTTACGCAGCACGTTTGAGCTTCAGCAAGAACCAATGAGGTTCATTCTCGTGTTACGCAGCACGTTTGAGCTTCGGCAAGAACCAATGAGGTTCATTCTCGTGTTACGCAGCACGTTTGAGCTAGAAATGTTCAGATGTAGAATGGGGTCAATAGATTTTGTAAGTCCCGCCCAATTGACCCAACAACGGTTTTCCAATAAGCAGGTGAAGGATTACTGCTCGTTCTGTCTTTTCAGTGTGGCAAAGTAGTTTAATTCCAATTTACTTTTATCTGATTCTATTTCATCACGACCTCGAATTTAGGTTGGAATGCCAATTGGTTATTGGTAATTTATCTAGACACTTGATTATTCTATTTAACTCTTGACTCTTATTAGTCTAGTTCATTTGGATACCAATGTTGCTTATGGTCTCACGCCAGCCATTTAATGCAGATCCAACGATCCCAAATTCTCTAGTCTTGGTCACTGGACAGAGGTCATTGACTATACTATTTAGAGGGCCACTCCAAGAGTTGCATGTGGAGAGAAGAGATGGGGGAAGGAAAAGAAATGTAGATTAAGACAATACTGAGGTGATTGACTGTGATTGAGGTGTGATTGCATCTTGGATGGGGATGCTGATTTTGCAAGAGAGAGTTCAAATGTTAATTTCTTCTGTTTTCTCAGAGAGTAGCCCTCTCTCTTGGTCGAGACAGTTCAGCATCAGGCCTACAACTCAGTCAAGAAGTCATCTTTCACACCATATACACATTATTACTGTCTTCAGAATAGGAACCAGTTTGTCTTGATGAGCTCCTAATACCACAGAGGAACTTCACATGAAAAGCGTAAGATGACAGAATTAGAAAAGGTCTGATTCTGTACTAAATGTCTTCATGTTTTCATTGTGACACTATCAGAACGGGAGTGCAGGAGCCTTGTGCATTACTGAGCAGCAGAGGATTCGCTGTTTTTACACCAACTGACATCACTCATCCGTACAGGCCAGACGCTGCGCTGGGATCAGGCCTGATCTGACTGATCTCATTCACTGATCCCTGATTCACAGATGCTGCATGACACACGACAGCAGATTTCTGTCACTACAGCATGCTAACATAGTGCATTTTCTGAGATCTGCCAAAGTAAGATGATGCAATGCAATGAACTTTTTTGTTTTTTTATTTTTTTATTCAATCCAAGAACAAGAATTATTAAATAGTCATATTTTTTATAAAATTAGAAAGGGAAGAAAAAATACATAACATTCAGCAAAGTTTTTTGTATTTTTTTTTTAGTTTGTTCCATAAGTTAATTTAATAAAATGTATATAATGTGAAAGTTTGCTTTTTATGTATGTGGCATTTTCCTAATAAAATAAATAATTGTATAATGTATTCTTCTTTACTTTTCAGAGATTCATTCTGAAAAAAAAAACCCACATAAAATACACTAATTTCTATTATACAGTCCAGTTTTCTGTTAATATAGGTTTCTAAAACCATTCAAAATAATCTTTAGTAAATAAAATGGTAAAACAAAGCAAAATTATAGCTTTTTGTCCAGTCCACAAAATTCACAGGTATATGAAATGTTCAGGTTTAATCTTTCCAAAACATGCTTTGTTCAAATAGATATTACCAAATAAAGAAGAAAAGCTTGCTGCAGGAAAAAAAAAAGCTCAAAGACTGATAACTTGTTTGCTGAAATAAACATGAAACATTATGAGGTAATGTGATGATAATGTGTCAGACTACTGTTGTATAATGAGTTTTGTTTCACATTTCATTAGTACATATTATCATATTACAGTGCCCTACATGTTTACAGCGGCAATATATTTTGTTTGGAAAGCACATTACTTTAATAACACATGGTGTCTGGAGCATCTGCTCTTCTCTAAAACATCAAACTGAACGGCGTCCCGTGGGGTGTCCAACATAGAAGCAGATGTGAAAAGATGTCGACTGTTAAGCGTTTGACACACTATCATCCTATAGTGACATCATTGCAGACAGACTCATCAATAAGTCATGGTTGAATCACATGTCTCTAATGATTCACTGTATCTGTTTTCCGGTATCTTGAAACTCTTCTCAGAAGATATTGATGGCGATTACTATAATAGGTCGGTTGTATTGTTTACAGGGACACAAGATTGTGCTGAATTCATCACTACCAAATACACTTCGAAAAATAAAAGTGTACAAAAAAAGTTCTAGACGCTGATGTTTACTGTACAGCAAATGGAGCGATATGCATTTTTTATACACAATATATATTTTACAATAATTTGGCTCTAGAATTGCTAGAAAATCAAAGCCATGTCAATCTAGCTGTTCCAAATTTGAGGTTGATATCACAAAAATTGAGCCCGCTAAAAGATTTCAAAATACCAATTCAATGGTAACGCGATGTCCTCTTTCAAAATGGTTTTCACAGGATGAATTTTGAGTGTTTGAGAGATTCCTAATTTATGATGATTACTAAAATATGCTATTTTGTTGAGGTTTATGCTTTAAAGCGAGCCAAATTTGCTGCCTATCTAACTAAACAAAGAACTAAACAAAGATATTCATTATTAATAAATTATTTTTATGATCATCATCCATGGTTAAAAACTGAAGGCTCATGAATTTGACATGCAAAATGTACTATAAAAACATTTCATTACTACAAAGTAGTAAAAAAAATTGTTTAATCCAACCGCTGGGTTACACATATTGGGTCACTATGTAAGGTCATTTTTTAACATTGTTGTGTTATATTAGTAATAACCCAGCAATTGGGTTAAAATAACCCACAGTAGGAAAGGTGCTATGCCAATCCATAGTTGGGTTACTATTTGGGTTATTTTTAACCCAACATTATTAAGTGAGAATAAAACATATTTAAAGTCAAAACGATGCATTTGCTTCAATTAAATACATTCAATTTATTTTTCCCCCTCAATTTGACTAATAGTTTTTTTCTTCAAAGCATAAATCTATGCTAAGTTTTATTAGAAAAACAGGGCTCTAGCTTTGAATGCTGGTTTATAATCCGCTAGTTTTGCACTCAAGCAGAAGCAACAGTCAGTGAGCTGTAGTTTGTGTTCATCTCCATCTCTGTCCATGGTGCTGATCACGAGAACAACTGACTTTACTGTCATTCAGGACCCGCAGGGACTTACATCACACTTAAACTGTGTGTGTGTGTGTGTGTGTTTACTGGAAAACGAAACATCAAAGCGTCAACACAAGCAAATGTTCAAGGACATTTCACAAAGAGAACGTTTGAGGGGTTTGAAATGCTAAAACAATAGATTTACTGTTGAAAACGACTTTGTGGAACATGTTCATAGTTATTGTGATGAACACTTTATTTGTTGATGTTAAAAAGAAACAGTATTTTTGTCTTGTTTTGCAATAAAAAAAAAAGTTTAAATCAAAAAGATAATTTTACCTGAGCAAAATATACAACTTGAATTTATTTTTCTAACTCCATTGAACCAAAAAGTATATACAGTACTTTGCATTTTCAAATCAATCAGTCGATTGACAGAAATGTTGCTCATTCATATATTTTTGTGATGATGCAAACTTTAGATTTATGTTTTCTACTTTATCTCACTCTATTGACAAATAGTGTTTTGCTTCTAAGCATTAATCTGACATGATTTCACCTTTTTAAAACATAACATATTGATGAAAATGTTTTTCAATGATGTTACATATTCACTAATTTAACAGTGTGTGTGTGTGTGTGTGTGTGTGTGTGTGTGTGTGTGTGTGTGTGTGTGTGTGTGTGTGTGTGTGTGTGTGTGTGTGTGTGTGTGTGTGTGTGTGTGTGTGTAGTTTTACATTGTAAACAGTATCATTTTTGTCACGTGCCGTATGGGATTTCTGTGATGCTCACACTATGACGTCTTGAAGTTGAGCTGAAGATTTAGTCCAGCACAGATGAAGAGAAAACGCTCAATCCTTCAGACCTTCTGTCAGAGACACAGGCTGAGGATCTTACTCCAAACACACACACACACACACGCACAAAGCTGTTGATTCATGAGTAACGCTCAGTCCAGTAATACCCAGCAGACGGACATCATTCATTACGCATTCAGTGACAAACATTGTTCTTTGATGGCAGAATGAATCAGTGTTGCCTTATGAGTCTATACATGACATATAGGTGAAGGATTATTGTCATATTTCAAATGAAAATAACATGCTTAAAGGGATTGTTGGCCAATTTTTTTTTTATTCTGTCATCATAATTTACTTACTGCATATTCAGACATACCAAGTTATGATTGGATACAATCAATTGATGAATATAAGCAAAAAGCCCATTTCCACCACATAAGGGAAAAAAAATCATGCTTTGGTCTAAATTATGACATAAAGTTCAAATTATGACGCAAAGTCAAAATTATGACATACTAAGTCATAACTATGATATAAAAAGTCAAAATTGTGTCATAGTTATGATTTAGCATGTTATAATTAATTTTTTGGTCATAATCATGACTTTTTAATCTCATAATTATGACTTAGTATGTCATAGGCTAATTATGACTTAGAGGAATGAAGGATAAAGAATGTCATAATTAGAATTAACCAAAGCATGATTTTTTTTTTTTTTTTTTTACTTATAAATGAAGTAAAATTATAAGCCCAACTTGTAAATTGGCTTCCGTACATTTTGAGATTTACAGCAGAGGAGGAGAATTTCTGTGAATATTGAGTTAAATGTGCACAAAGCATCATATGACTTCAGGAGACTTGGAATAGGCCAACGGTAAATTAAGGTTTGTTCACGCCATATCATAATTACTGTAACGATTCTGAACTGTAAAAAGCCTTCACATGCTTGCAGAACTTGTAATTACCACGTATAAAGTCGTAATTTTCTGAGAGCTGCGACTTGTACCACCTGACCACTGCAGATTTAAGCTGTGGTCGACTCGAAGCGGCGGTTGACCGATCAGTTTATGTCATCAAAGTTCCGCGAGAGCAATACTAAAGCATATGGAGATTTATTCCCGGTAATTACGACATGGCGATAACGCAGCATTATTACTCAAATCATATTATGGCCAATTTTTATAGGCCTTGATTTTTGGGAACCCTGAGTCAATTTACGGTGTGTTTGTTTTCATTAGATGGAACAGCAAACATCTGTTTTGTGTTCGACAGAAAGCTCTAAACATGAGAAACATGAGGGTCAGTAGCCTAAATAATTTTTCATTCTAAGTGCGCTATCACTTTAAAGGGATAGTTCACCCAAAAATGAAAATTCTATCATTGTTTACTCACCCTCAAGTTGTTCCAAACCTGTATGAGTTTCTTTGTTCTGCTGAACACAAAGGAAGATATTTGGAAGAATGTTTGAGACCAAACAGATCTCGGTCCCCATTGACTACCATAGTATATTTATTTCCTACTATGGAAGTCAATGGGGACCGAGATCTGTTGATTACAAACATTCTTCCAAATATCTTCCTTTGTGTTCCGCAGAACAAAGAAACTCATACAGGTTTGGAACAACTTGAGGGTGAGTAAATGATGACAGAATTTTCATTTTTGGGTGAACTATCCCTTTAAAAAGCTGAGTGAAATGCTCCGTCAGGCGTGCACGAGCAGACTCGTCCTCTCTCCTGAGGATTCGTCATTAGTGGAAAACAGACGAGACTCGCGCGCATCAAACGAATGTGTTAAGAAAAATTTAAACCATTTATTACGCTGCTCTTTCTGTGTGTCCTGGTTTCCTCCAGCCAACTCTGATCCCATGGGCACGGTGACCTTGGTTCCTGCTCTCTGATTGGACAAAGCTCAGCTGTCAGACTTTTTTTTATTTTTATTTTTTTTATGCCATGAACCAGAACAATACAATGAGACATAATCATTCTCCCAAAAAAAATAAATAAATAAATAAATACAAAGTAAATAAAGTAAAATAACATAAAAACAGTGCCAGAGGACAATAATAATTTACTTTTTTTTTTTATTACAAACAACAGAAAAAGGGTGCTACTTTATACAACATCATACCTGCTTACAAAGCTTTAAGCTCTAATTGCATTTTTACTTGTGAAGTTACACAAAACAGAACAATGAAGCTTAAAATCATTTTTAAAGCAAGAAAAGTTAGGTTTGGAGTCATTTCATTTTATGAATGTGAAACTTTCCCATTAATATCTCAGCTGTCAGACTGGTTTGCCTGCCGCGCGCCGCTATACGTCACCGTTGTGCACGCGCGCCCTCTTCTGGTCATAGCAGGCACGATTCTGACACCCTCAAGTGATTTTTACCCGTTTATGGTAAAATAGTAGATAATATGTTGAATCATCTGCGAACTTCACGGAAACCCTGTCTTATCTCAGCCCATTATTTGGCCAGTTTGATATCATTTAGTTATTTTATGACAATTAAGCACTTAATTATGGCAATTATTATAATGTAAATAATGTTTTATTACATTGAAATTAAATATGTTGGTGTGATATATTGTATATTATTTAATTTGATCAAAAATATTATCAGACTGATATATTATTTAGAATGTAATGCATTAAATTATACATAATTGCAGTATTTGATTGCTTCATTTTACTGACTTTTCTTCATGAGATTCACCAATAGATCTGTCTGTCAGAGCAGTTTAAATTATTTTACAGTTTTTTAAAAATGCTCAAACACAGTTCTTGAAACTATGGCTCCATTTCTCAAAATTCTACACACACACACAAACATACACAACATGCAAAACGTCACACATATCTTGCAAAAGCAAACACTTAATTCAAAACATTTCTAAAAAAATAAATATTTTTTGCATAGTAACTCTCCACACAAACATAAAATGATTAGCCACATAGAAGCCAAACTACACACAGATGAAAACAATTTTAAAACACTACTCTCTTGTGCCTTTTGCTTGTTCAGAGTGCAGTGGAGTGCACATAGCACTCACATGTACATGTGCACAAAAATACACTGGCCTGAATCAACACTGAACTGACTTAAGCTGAAAAACTACACTATTGGCTCGTATTAGAACCGCTTTTCAGGAGAATTGGAATTTGTTACTATTGTGAAGCTGCTGTGAAACAATCTATATTGTATAAAGCGCTTTAGAAATAAAGTTGACTTTCTGACTTGTCTTGTATTCATATTCTCTCTCTGTGCGTGCGTGCGTGTGTGTGTGTGTGTGTGTGTGTGTGTGTGTGTGTGCGTGCGTGCGTGCGTGTGCGTGTGTGTGTGTGTGTGTGGTCCGTCTGGTCAGTAAAGCAGCTTGGCTTAAAGAATGAAAAGATCAGTTTATTTCAGAGCCAGGGAGACTGATTATCTGCAGCAGGTCGAATGAATGAATGAATGAATGAACACTGAATGAACACAGGACAGATTTACTGTTCACATATGGACATACACACATGATGTTCCTGCTGTAATATTCAGTGACTTTGACAAGAGCATAAATGTAAAGTAGAAGAATTCAATGTAAACTCATACTTTTGTTTTCTGAATTCAGGGTTCAGAATCCTTCTTTCAGGCTTTACTGCAAAATGCACAGCAGTTATAATGCAGACACACACACACACACACACACACACACACACACACACACACACACACACACACACACACACACTGTAGTTTAATACTTAGTGTCAGAGTTTGGATCACATCACTATGAGGTGCACTAGTACCAGTGATGATTGAGTTGAGCACAAAGCCTCATCAACAGTAATGGTGTGTTTAACTCGTTCATGCGCTGAAGGATCTGACGTCACTGTGATCTGAGTGTTGAGTGTTTATCTGCTGTAACAGGTGGCAGTGACTGACCACAGACGCTCAGACGGTCCCGATAATCCCTTCAGGACACGTAAACACCTGAGAAAGACTAACTACACCTGCTGTTCAACAGATGTGACCCATTAACTTGATCTCAGCACCACATCACTGTTTATACACTCACGGTTTTAAAATTGAATCTACTATATGACAAAAATGTGAATATAATGTATTACTGTAAAAATCCACAGACTTATATTGAAGAAATCTGAATCATATCCAGTGACTTGAAGATCACATTGACGCAAGGGTGAAGGATATAGTTTTTGCCTTATTAATGTGATTTTTATGTTTCTTTATCATCTATTTCCTTTAATATTCATGTGTTCACTTTGAATTTCCACTGTGTATGAAATATGTGCTACATTAATAAACCTGCCTGTCAAAAGGGATTCTAAATTGGATCCAACAGTTTCTAAATTGAAATTGATTCTAAATTGGATCCAACAGTTTCTAAATTGAAATTGATTCTAAATTGGATCCAACAATCATTTAAATTATTCTAAATTGGATCTAAAATTCTAAATTGGATCCAATAATCATTGAAATGATTCAAAATTAGATCCAAAATTCTAAACTGTATCTAACAATCATTGAGATTATTTTAAATTGGACCCAACAGTCATTGAGTATGACTCAAAATTCTAAATTTGACCCAACAATCATTGAAATTATTCGAAATTAGATCCAAAATTCTAAATTGGACCCAACAATCATTGAGATGATTTGAAATTGGATCAAATTCAAAATTGTATCTAACAATCATTGAGATGATTCGAAATTGGATCCAACAACAGTCATTGAGACATTTTCAACTGAGTTTGTTTAAAATTGAACAACTAAAACACATTAAGTCATTTACAGTAATAAAACCTGCTGTTGTGGGGTTCTCCTGTTGGATTAGCTCATTTGTTATAATCTGTGTAGTTTATAGACACATTTCCTTTTGCTAACATAACATACTTGTTTGTCTTCTAGAAACTAAACTCCAGTCCATAAAACAATCAGCAGGAGAAAACATGGATATTTTACAAATAATGACGCTTTTCTCTCACAATGCATCCAATATTTACTCAACTCAACTCAACATTCATTTATAAAGCACTTTCAAACCATAAGAATGGATCGAATTTACTTTGTTTCCTGGGAATCGAACCCATGACCTTAAGCTCTATTTCGGCATGACCTCACTTGAGTTATAAACCTTCATAAGAGTGAATGAGTTTCACACGTCAGATGGCAGATCTGTTTACCTACGTGCCTCTCTGCCAGTTCTAATGAGCTTAACGGGTTAAGATCCTCACCTCTACCTGTCCATGCATGTGCATCTATTTCTCCTCCTGTTGACGCAGTCTGGTGTTTCCCGATAGGGATCTGACGTGTCTTGGGACTCAGTCTGGCCCTTATAAAGAGGTCCACTCGAGCATCCATGCATTGATCTCATCAGTCAGCAGTTCTTGAAGACTTCTCATCTCCATCTGAGAGAACATGGAGCCCATCAGCCACACCGTGAGCGTCCCAGACTCGGTTTATCCCCGCAGGCCGATGCGTGTGGTCCCGAGAGGAGCCTCCTCTCATTTTGTCGGGAGCACCATTGTGATTCTGTCCTCGTACGCCGTGGCGACGTTGGCCATGAACTGCGGCAAAAAGATCCAGGAGGAGCGACTGAAACCATCTGAAAACTGATGCCGAGTGCCTCATCAAGAGCTGCTGTTATTTGATACGGACGTGCACCTTGGAGAGACTTTCTTCAATAAAACGATGTGCAGAACGTTCCAGTCCTCAAGGACTCGGGTTGATAAATCTATGAAACTTTGTTGTGATGCTTTTCTCTACGATTCTGCTGAATCACGAAGTCAAGAACAGAGAAACAGACCATTATCTGCATCGGCTGTCATATGAGTCCACGAGAGGACGAGACTCTGGAACAAATGAACCAAAATGAGGCCTATGGGACCAGATTTTACAGTTCTTTTTACTGAAATGTTTTTCATTGTTTGAATTTAAAGATAAAGCCACTTGTTATCTCTTGTTTGTATTTGTTTCATTCTAATAGTGAAGCAGAGAGATACGCTGATAGTTTTGTTAAAAAATAAAGTGTGTCATGTCAATGTACTGAATTCATTAAAATGTTTTAATACATTGTGTTAAAAGAGCTTGTTGGACCTTGCTTTATTGGTAAAGCACTTCATAGAGCAGATGATATTATTTAACATGAATAGCAGATCAACCTTCACATATGCAAACATTACATATAGTGTGCAGAAGTCTTCAGTAAATATGGTAATGTAATAAGCATGATTCATTTCCACTCTACATGTTTTTTTCACCAGTGTAGTTTCCTTGAGAATGAAAAGTCATTTAAAAACTAGATTTGTTTACATATTCTGAGTGGTATTTACATGTGCAAAACTCACCACCACAGTACAGGCCCGTTTACACCAAGGATGATAGCTAACGATAACCATAAAGTTTTAATAATCATTATAGTTCCAGGAGAATTAGTGTCCACACACCATGCATTTATAGCGGACGTTGCTAAGCCTCTCTATAAAGACACATGGTTTGTTTAGTTTGGGTTTTTTATTACACACAGAGACGGTTTTAATCTGATCCCCAAACTGTCACTAAACAGGGCAAGAGAAATAATAATTCATTCATTCCCTTGAGCAATCTGACATGCTGTGCTGCTCTTCCCGTGTGTCCACCACTAGATGGGATGGAGCGCTTCTGTTCGGCTGGATGTCGGTCCTGCCAGCAGAAAACAACAGGCAGTTTTACATTAACCAGATGAAGTGAAACACTATGCAATGCAGAAACAATCGTTTGAAATGAAGGAACGTCTGAGCCTTCGAGTCAGAGACCCTTCGCTATAGGGAGCTTCGAAGACAAGCTTTTTTAATGGATATTAGTGGTGGAGAGTTATAAGCTAAATTAACTACTTTTGTGAGGAAATTGGTTATTATTTAATTAATTCACAGCTTGACTGCTAATATATATATATATAAAAAAAATTGGCATTAAATATTTACTTTTGAGTCAGGTTTATTTGTAGTTTATGTAACGTAGGCCAGTAAGAGCTGTGCGTGTAAACCTCACTCCCCTGGCCTCAAGAAACGCGCTAGCAACTGATGCTAGCGGCTGTGGTCTTTGTAAGCGTGCTTGCCTCCCATGCTGGAGACCCCTGTTCGAGTCCTGCTTGGAGCGGGTCGAGAAGGACTGGTTACATTTGGTGCCGAGAGTCAGTTTTAGGGGGTGACTGTAACGTAGGCCAGTAAGAGCTGTGTGTGTAAACCTCACTCCCTTGGTCTCAAGAGGCGCGCTAGCGATTGATGTTTGCGGCTGTGGTCTTTAGCCTCCTTGTTAGCGCCTGTTTCCCATGCTGGAGACCCCCGTTAGAATCCGCTCTGAGTGGGTCGAGAAGGACCAGTTACATTTACATTTACAATGAAAAAATTGCTATTTCACTGTACGACACTACTTGTTCATTTCTATGGTTCATTTCTCTGCTAACAGAGATCGACAGTTGTTAAACCATTACACTTTCCTTAATGGTATCTCACTATAATAAGAACATCTCTACTTTGAGGAGACTTTTTCATTATAGGCCTATTAGTTAACAAAACCACACAGTTTAAACTCCTTTTTTATAGTGGAATACCTTTTCCTTAAAGAAGTACCATAGTAGTGAGTGACGGTATCAGATGGTAACCATTGTACTTTGATATATATCATGATACAGAATGATTATCATATCCATATGCCATTTATGAATTCACAGAGTACATTAAGGTACTTCCAAGAAAACCATGGTACTACCCTCCAAAATTGATATGTGTTTGATATTGAAACAGAAAATTGTGGGCCATACATGTAGCTAGGCTATCTGAGGCTAGGCTAAACTGCGTCCAATTCACCCTTCGCCAGGAGTTTGACTGACAGGTGATCTGACCAATCAGAACGCAGAAACCGACATTTTTCTGACAAACAAACCAGACAGGAGTGTTAGTAGATTAATGTTGGTGGACTTTAACTTGAAAAATGGTGTGTATTGACGTCTTGACATGGTCGAAACAACATACCTTCTGATGTTCATTCATGTTTAGTGGAGCTATAACTAGTAGTAAAGAGGAGGAGATGATCAGCTCATTGCCTCTTGAACTGAGGCGTTACAACGATCTGTCACGACACATTAAAGAGCCAAAAAACAGTATGAATTTCTTAAAAAAATGTAACAAAAATTAAAAGCTAGACTGTTTCATATCAAACGTAACCTGCTCTGTCTCGTCTTTTGGCGCGTTGTCAGGGTCCTGTCTGCTACGCGATTTATTTTTTACCATGGCTTGTCGGACGTAGCAACAGTAACTAAGGGGGGCGGGTCATTTGGTCCGTACGAGTGAAACCAGCTCTGAATGGTGGAACGAATTCAGTGCAATTAGCAGCGGTCTTTTGGTCGTATTGTGGGTGACCTCTCCAAGAACGAACACAACAACGGCTCATCCATGAATAGCTTTGACACAAAGGATTATTATTCCAGCTCAGATGACCAAAGGCTAATAGCTTCTGTCTGCTGTCCTCAGCCCCAAAATAAAACACTTGAGCGAGTGTCGAGAGACCTGCGGCCCCTGCTTACGAAACTGTCTGTATCATTATGAATCACTCTGACAGGTCTTAACTACATGACATGAGTGAAAACATACATGGCATCTGAAACAACTTCCGACGGTAACCCCCGTTCAAAGAAGCCAGAATGTTTCAGACTGAATCCTTTACAGCTCTGTAACTAGGGCACAGTGTTTTCGTTTGGGGCCAAAAACGTCTTAAAGCGGCGCACGGAGGTGGGATTATTCCAGAAGGAAGATTAGAGAAGGAATAACCAGCAAAACAAGCCTTCAGTGCCTGCCTGCTGAGAGAAATGATCATCTCTAATGTGAAGGCCATGATTATAGCATCTGTTTACTGCAAATGGCTTCTTTTTGGTATCATATATATCAAACATATCAGTCAAGCAGATTAAATGGCTGATATTTGACCATTTTGAGCCACTTTTAGATACGCATTATGCATTATTTAGTATCATTGAGATATTATGAGGCTCTAGTTTTTTGGTAACACTTTACAATAAGATGCATTAGTTAACATTAGGTATCCGTAGTTAACATGAACTAAGAATGAACTATACTTCTTCAGCATTTATTTTCAACATTTATTAATACACAAAGGTTGTATTTGTTAACATTAGATAATGCACTGTGAACTAACATGAACAAATAACGAACAGCTGTATTTTTATTAACTAACATTAACAAAGATGAATAAATACTGTAACAAATGTATTTCTCATTGTTAGTTCATGTCAGTATGAACTAATGTTAACTAATGAATCTTATTGTAAAGTGTTACTGTTTTTTATATTGTATAAAAATAGTGTTAATTTGATTTGTCTGTGCGTTATGTTAAACTTTATGTAGGCTACTTCACACATTAAAGTTCAGCAGTTTACTCGTAGTTTATTGCAGAAGTTTAGATCAACCAATGAGACTTTACCATGTGAGAAACAGCATAATACGTTCATGTTGACATAGACGTGCTTGTAACGGAACAAGAAGCTTAGGTGTCCCAATTCTCCCAATGTCCCAGATTATCCTAATTCACCCTGGATTCACCTCATGTAATATACGAGACAGGTTTTGGGGAAAACAAAACATGTGCAGGTGACTCAGTGGCACATGATGAGAGGCAATTAGAAACAAGGTCACATGAAATAAAGCCACATTACCTATTATTATTATTATTAGAATGTATGATCAAAGTGTCTTTGTTTATATCTATGTCTATTTATAGTCTTATTGCTTTTATTATTTTCCTTTGATAACTGCACTCACTAAGAACAAACTAATGGTAAATGCGTGTGTGCGCGCGCGTGCGTGCGTGTGTGTGTGTATGTGAGAGAGAGAGAGAGAGAGAGAGAGAGAGAGAGAGAGAGAGAGAGAGAGAGAGAGAGAGAGAGAGGGAGGGGCGTTGTCATCGAGATGTCCTTCGACTATAGCTCGGGGAAAAGAGTGAGAGAGCAGATCAAACCGAAGAGCATCAGAACAGCCACTGGACGCAGCAATATCAGGTATGAAGGAGTTTTATGGACATATTAACAGTCATTTTGTGTTTTAGAAGATTTTAACTCTGACGTGAGGTGTTTACTGTGTACAGTTTGAGTAGATCAGTCTGTGTAATTCTTCATCCTCTTATGCAGGACTGCACGACACAGTTAAAGGACATTCATATGAACGGCACAATTAATCGTGATGTTGTCTTTTATGATTTATTTTCCTCTTTAGATGAACTGTGAAAACTTTGGGTTGAACTGAACCTGTTCATTACTTTGATATATCAAACTAAAAGTTTCTGTAGGTTGTGATGTAAACAGTGCATTAAGATTTAACCTATAGGCTACATAAACTCAAGTGTATTTTGTATTTTGTGTATTATTTTTATTTTATTTGGGAATATTATATTTTAATGCATTATTTGATTTCAGTTTTTGAATATATATTTATTTTATTACATTATTATTATTATTATGGAATATAGTCTATGATGTTTTAATGTATTATTTGATTTCAGTTTTTTTGGGGGGGGAATATATATTTATTTTTATTTTAGTTACATTATTTTTATTTTATTTCTAATTTGGGGATATATATTACTTTTTTTACTTGGAAAAAAATTCTTACTTTCTAGTTTATATTTTCAGAATTTTGAGTTTAGCAGGATTCCTAATTCCTAGTTAGGATTGATTCCAAATTTTGACGGAAATTCCAATTAAATTGGTTGAGGATTTCAGACAGATAAAAAATAACCAGTGATTAACTGAGCTGATCTGTTTATATCTGTTTAAATGAATACTTTTATGAGTAAGTGATTATGAAGCGTTATATAATTCGGCACAGAATATGAATAAAAGAATGCAAATGTGAATCAAAGTTTCATGTTCTGAAGCATCATAATGTTATTTGATGAAAGTCATAATAAAGTGTTTCCCATCCCAGATTATTTCTTACAGTTGAAAGACAAACGCAGGTAAAAATGGGCGTGTCCAGAGTTCTGCTCGGCCTCGCCTGCCTCGTTCTATTGGCTGCTGCTGTGATGAGTCACGAGGGGGCGTGTCTTAAGGACGGGAGACACAAAGCCACGCCCAGTCCTGAGCCCCGTCTGAAGGACTGCTCGCTCTACACAGAGAGTGTGTGCACACACTTTATAGTCCTCTCACAATCACAATCACACAGTTGATTCAAAACTGGTCCAGATCAGTTCATTAAAAACTTCAGATTCATTTTACCATCCAGTTGGGACTGTATTGTTTGTAGTTTGTCTCAGGTTGTTAATGTTTGTGTCTCTGTTCAGATTCATGTTGTTCTGAGACGGATGTCCAGGATCTCTCCGGCTCTGTGGACAACTCTCCCTGGGATAAGTGTGGTCTTCTCAGCCCTCTGTAAGAAAATATTCATTCCCTAAATAGATATGATTCATATTTACACTGTAAAATCTGGAAATTGATTGATTCAATCAGATATGATTTGTTAACTGCTTTTAGCTGGTGATAATAGTTTTGCCTCATATTTGTGTTCAATAAAATACTTTTTTTGATTTTTAGTGTGAAGGATGATGCACAATATGTAAACAAGATTTAATAATAATAATAAATAAAAAAAACTGTGAACTAATTTGGCAGAATTTTCTTTCTCAATTCTCATGTTTAAGTATTTCCTATTAAAACAGGAAGTTGTGATTGAACATGTTACAGGGTTTGCCCTTTTTTAGACTCTAGATGGCAGTAGGTATTTGTATGTTTGTTTGGTTGATGTATTTACTGTAGTTAGTTATTTTTAATCCTTGTTTAATTATTTAAATTATTTTTTGTATATATTTAGTAAGTTATTTTTAATCCAGGTTTGTTTGTTTATAATTCATGTTTATATATTTTACATTTATTTTAATTCATTTATATATTTATTTTAGATCCAGGTTTGTTTGTTTATAATTCATGTTTATTTATTTATTTTATTTTTTTATCCAGGTTTTGCGTAAATGCTCACTATTGTTTTACTGAATGTGTTTGTGAAGTACCATCTCTTTTTCTTCAACTAAAAAATAATATATATATATGTATATATAACATTCTCTCTCTCTCTCTCTGTCTGTAGCTGCGAGTCCTTCCTGAAGCGCGCGGTGTGTTTTTATCGCTGCTCTCCTGACGCTGCTCGCTGGCCACACCCACATCATGACTCCTCCCTGAAAGCGGTGCCTCTGTGCCACAGCTTCTGCAGAGACTGGTGAGGCCCCGCCCACTCATGCTCACACACTGTCTTCAGGTCCAAGGCCATAACCTTTTATGATGAGCTGTTGGTAATATGATGACCAGAGATGTCACTGTTGCAGGTATGAGGCCTGTAAACTGGACCTGACGTGTGCTCGAGACTGGGCCACCGACCCAAGAGGACAGAACTGCACCGGCGGCTGTGTGTCTTACCAACAGGTAACATCATACCAAACATAATACATCAAACTCACTACTAGATCTAAACATTTCTGAAGAAAATGTGATATTCGTCTGGGCAAAACTCACTGATGTGTGCTTTGGGTGGTTGCTATGCAATTGCTAAGGTTTTTTAAATGTTTTTAGTGTGTTTCTAAAGTGGTTTTAGTGGTTTTTGGCACATTGATGTGTGTTTTGGGTAGTTGCCAGGGTGTTGCTATGCAATTGCTAATGTTTTTTAAAGGTTTTTAGTGTGTTTCTAAAGTGTTTTAGTGTTTTTTTTTTTTTTACAAATTGATGTGTTTTTAGGTGGTTGCCAGGGTCTTATGCAATTGCTAAGGTTTTTTAAATGTTTTTAGTGTGTTTCTAAAGTGGTTTTAGTGGTTTTTGGCACATTGCTGTGTGTTTTGGGTGGTTGCCATGGTGTTGCTATGCAGTTGCTAAGGTTTGTTTATATTCTGTGTGTGTTGCTAAAGTGTTTTTAGTGGGTTTTGATACATTGATGTGTGTTTTGGGTGGTTTGCAGGGTGTTGCTTTGCAGTTGCTATGGTTTTTTAAAGGGTTTTAGTGTGTTTCTAAAGTGTTTTAGTGGGTTTTGGCACATTGCTGTGTGTTTTGGGTAGTTGCCAGGGTGTTGCTTTGCAGTTGCTAAGGTTTAAAAAAAATTATGTTTTAGTGTGTTTTAGTGGGTTTTGGCACATTGCTGTGTGTTTTGGGTGGTTGCCAGGGTGTTGCTATGCAATTGCTAAGGTTTTTAAAATGTTTTCAGTGTGTTGCTAAAGTGTTTTTATTTGGTTTTGGCTTATTGCTTGCAATGTGTTCCTAGGGCATTGTGGGAGGTTGCCAGGGTATTTCTATGCAGTTACTAAGGTGGTCTATTTTGCTAAGAGTTTGTGAATGTTAAGGTGTTCTGAGTAGTTTTTGTCACATTGCTATGTACTGTATTGATATGGTGTTGTGGGTGGTTGCCAGGGTGTTGCTATGTAGATTTATTAATGTTGGTAATGTGTTGCTAAGTGGTTGATGTGTTAAACTTTGGCACATTGCTAAGTGTACCTAGGGTGTTGTGGGTGTTTGCCAGGTTGTTGCTATGCAGTTGTTAAGGAGTTGATAATGTGTTCTGAAGGAGTTTTGCACATTGCCATGAGTTGTGGTTGGTTGCCAGTGTGTTGCTTGCTATGCAGATGCAACATTTTTGGCGTGTTTCTTAGTGGTTGCCATGGTGTTGCAAGGACTTTTTAATATTTTTATTGTGTCCCTAAGTTGTTGCTGAAGTGTTTTGAGGACATTTGAAACATTGCTGTATTGGTATGATGTTGTACGTGATTGCAAGCATGTTGCTATGCAGTTGCTAAGGTCTTCTGAATAATGTTTTAGTATGTTGTTAAGTGCTTGCTAAGGTGCTCTGAATAGTTTTAGCACATTGCTATGTATTGCTATGGTATTATTGGTGGTTGCCAGGGTGTTGTTGCTAAGTTTATTATGTTAGAGTGTGTTGCTAGGATGGCATGATTGGCATGATATTGGTATGCAGTTGTTAAGAAGTTCTGAAGAGTTTTTTACATGTTGCTATGTGGTTGTTTAGGTGTTCTGTTACTGGGGTGTTCTGAGTAGTTGCCAGGGTTTTGCTGTGTGGTTGGTAAGGAATCATTCATGTCTGGGGCTTTTGTGTTGGGCTTTGGAAACAGTTTTTACGCATTTACAGGTCGTCTGACGTAGATGGAGCGGTATGTTTGGACAGAAGACGAGACAGAGTTCTTCATTAAACTCATAAAAGACAAAAGTTTTACAGGAATACTAGACTCTAAACAATAAGGAAATGCCACAATCAAGACCATTGAAGCAGATATGAGGGAGAAATACCCAGAAACACCTCATATGTGCCGCTCCCAAGTATAAGGGGTTTTCCTTGCCATTAATGCTTGGATAACACGCCTATGTCTCCTTCCATTAAAAAATAATGGCTAGTGCGGTGGCTGGGATATATGTAAACTCATACCAACATCGGTTGCCATAATTATTGGAATGACTTATCGCGAGAGGAAAAAATTAAGTTTCAGTCGCAAAACATCAGTTAATGGAAACGCCGTCATTTCGCAATAGTTTTTTATCAACATTTACAAAATAGTGCAAAAGCTCTGCACAAATCAGTAATGGAAACGCAGCTACTGTCTGATACAAACATCACTACAGAGGTTTCCCACATAGCGATTTTTTTTCTGGACCAGCTCCGGTCCACAAAGCCCCTTTTTTACATGGCCCACATACTGCAAAGAATGACGGCCCTGGAGTGGCCAAGTAACTTGCCAGAGTCTCAGGCAATTACTAACCCATAACTGGTCCAGCACTGGGCATGAATAGGTTTTAGCGTTGGTACCGATTTTCAGCCTTAAGTAAACCAGAAACAGTTGTGTATGCTGTGATACTCTGAAAGATTTTATTCAATCATTATGCAGAAAATGTTTTGACAGGATCATGTAGACTCACACAGACATCAATAATCGGAGTATGAATCTCAACAATATATATAAATATTCAGATCAATTCTGAACATCACAAAACAAGCTACTAGTCACAAAAATCTTTGTTGATTGTCACCATTGTTGAGATTCGTATGTTGATTTTTTATGTTTCTGTGCTCCTGATGTCACAATACCACAAGGCTACAGTTAACCATGTGAAATGAACTGTTAATGTACTCAGAGATTTGACTTTAAGTGATATCTGGAAATCATGCCACTACATGATGACGACATCACCAATAAGTGACCAACATCATCTGATGAGATTTTCTCCAGCAATCTTCTTGCCATAACAAATGTGTATTAGTGACACAAAAGTAGCAAAATAAATACTACTGTTAAAAACATAAGGGTCAAGAGCCCAACTAAAACAAACACTGATCATCATAATGGTGACTTCAACCTTTTTTTTTTCAATAAGTCTTCAACACCTAAACCTCTCAATAAGAACTTTAGTATAAAATAAATAGTCAAACTGGATTGTAATAAGTGAATATGCTGAGATCTTGAGAGATCTGTCAGTGTTTAATGTTCTGTTGCTCCAAGTCATTTGAATTATTTCAGGAAATACCTGTAAAATAACAGTGTTTTTCTGTAAAAACATTTAAGGATATTTTCTGTAAAAAAAAAATTGCACTTTATTTAAAACAGAATATTTTACTTTAATTTCAAGGAGATAAATATCCACAACAGGAATAAAATACGGTGTATTTTATGACAGCATATTCATAAAATGATGCCCCTTGATAAACAAAATTAATGAAATATTGCATGATTATGGTTAAACGATCACAGAAATTTTAATCAATTCAATATTTCAAACTGTAGTATAGTTAAACATTAACCTTTTAAATGCCAAGTCATAACAGATGAAACATTATCATTTCAAATGAAGTAAATTGTCAATCAGTGAAGTCAACTGCATTAAAGTGCACTTAATTGGCCCAAGGTCACAATCCTGATTTGGAGCAGATGATCACTGGATTGATCTGAGACACACACTCCTCCCACCAACAATCGCCCTCATGTTGTTTGCCGTGATCATGCTCTGCCATCATTGCCACACATGGCCCAGCTCTGGCTGACAGGAGACATGCCATTGCCAGCGTGAGGACACATTCGGGCCAAGATCACTTGCTATGTGGGTTGTTCACATCACCGTCAGAACTGGAGAGAGTATGTGACTTCAGGCATGGACACAGCTGGAACGTCTTTGGAAAACACACACACACAAACACACAGTGAACGTGTCAGTTCATGTCACATTTCCTCACCACTGACATGCTGTACATGTGAAAAGAGAGAGAGAGATGTGAATCAGTGCAACCTGCCTTTCAAGCGTCAGTTTCAACGCTGAATGTGGTTGATATAATCTAATTTGTTGTTTCCACATTGAAAAAACATTGCAACAGTGCAATACAGTAATGGTTGTAAAAATGTTACAAACAACATTGAATTTTAACAACATCTGTCACAATATCAATGTTAATTTGATTAGCTAAATCAAGACTGTGATCCAATTTTGATTCACTCATGAATAAACAATGCATTATTTATTTGGTGAATGGAGTTGTCCAGTAATACCAAGATAAAGCAAGCAAGTGTTTGGCTGGTCATGTGATCCCAACATGATTTTTTATGTTAAACAGACTTTTCTGTCATTCACTTCTTTAGGGGTAAAATAGTTTTTATGAGGTTTAACAGTGAGCAGGACTTGATTTAATCATGATGAATTCACTGGATGGTGAAAGTGTCTCTCTATGAAGGTGCTTGATAAATCAGAGAGATAAAGCCGGATGTCGGACGGAAATTAAAGTCATTTCGGAAGTGGAAGTTATGATTTTCATAAAAGATTATACTTTTTTCGCAGAATAGCATGCAGTGATGAATCATTGCCAATAAGAGCAGGAACGCGAATTAAGACAGTAAATCGAGTCATAGTTGATCCCATGTTGGTTTTACGATCACTGTGTTTCTGTGGAAATGCCGCTGGCAGTAAAAATTCATAATCAACACAATCATCATCACATGTGCATAACCATGAGTGACAGAGAAACACACACACACTTCACATGTTCTTCTGAGGGGTGAAAATCACAGCCAATAATGAGATTGAGGCAGAGGAGGTGTGTGTGTGTGTGTGTGTGTTCTACTTTGTGGAATCATTAAAGCTGATGTGCGAATTTAACGACGGATAATGTTAGCAGCGGATCTGAAATGTTTTCTCATCATTACACATAATATTTTTGATGCTACATGGATGGTAAGATCCCTCATAACTGCAGCTGTGCTCTTCACATTGCTATAGTAATTTAATTTTTATTTTCCCAGTTGAATAACTAGCAGTCTGAAGAACTATTAAGGTTGATTTTGGTTGTAAGTTCCGCTGTTAATGTATATTTACTGCTAGTCTTTTATGTTTTAAAAATGCACAATACCAAGCAATTACACACTGCATTCTCAGCATTGCCACAAGGGGCCACTATTGCAGCATTAGCGTGAGTCTTCTTCTACAGTCAGTTTTCTCATTGGATCAAACCAAAGACTTTATACAAAGACTATGCACTCATAGCACTCATGTTACTATGGGAGAATGTGAAACACACAATATGGTGGAATAAGTCCTGCTTCTAAATATAAGAGCCAGTCGCCAATTGGTAAAGTGATCGTGTCACAGCTTAAGATGCGCGCTTAGGACTTCACATGAAAAATAAGACCTTTTTACCACTATTTGAGTGGTAAAAACCTTACCTGGTGCTTTAGAGAATTAGATGTTTCCCCATTCGAAGAAATAGAAGCTTCACTATGACTGAAATAGCTGCTCGAGAGGAATTTCAAAGATGGCCGCCAAGTGAAATGACTTGCCTTAACCCTCTGGTGCTCTTAAAAACAAAAACAAAACAAAAACCCTCTGGTGCTCTTCGCATGTCGGTCAAAAATGACAGAAATTGATTTATTTCAAGGAAATGAATGTACTCTATTTTAGTTCGATAATGTTTTTTATTTAATATTTTGTATTTTTAGGGGATTTTATAGTACTAAATTATATTTACGCAGTATTTATAAACCATTTATTCAGTTTTTGAGCATAGACCTGAAAATAAAATTTCCAACTTAAACTTTCGTAAATCTTGAATGCTTTACAGCACAGACTTAAGTTTGATGTCTTTCAAAGACAACACTTGGCAGATTATTGCTGAAGTGAAAAAAGTTACAGAATTTTACGTTTATTGTTATGAATAATGATAATATTCTAAATTTTTATATGAAATACATATTTTCAAAAACATGTTTTACTCTAAAACTGAGAAAGTTAAAGCCACAAATTTAAACAAGTCGAGTTAAAAATTTGAGAGTGATATCTCCAAAAATTAGCTTTCAGTCAATTTTGTTTGGCTGCAGTACCAAACGCTTCCACTAGATGAAATTCGCCTCCCATTCATTTCCAATGCGCACATTTTTGACCGCGAGGAGCACAAATGTGACTTTTTTCCCCCAGACCATTTAACCTTCTCGAATCATGTCTATGATTTTTTGTGTGTGTGTGTGTGTTCACATAGCAAGTGCCAAAACCTTTACCAAGTTTCGTACCATTCCAATGAAGTAAAAAAATTAAATACGTTACTTTTTCGATCAAAAATGACCGAAGTGCACCGCTACTTTGATAGAACAGTTGTTCGTTTGCGTACTTGTAAGCATGTTCTGATCATCCATGCATCTGTGTTTGTTGATCAGATGTATCAGCATGGGCGAGACCTCTGCGAGAGTCTTTGGGGAGACGCCTTTATGACGGTTGAAGACGACCCCGGGGAAGAAGACGGCGTCGAAGGCCTTAGCTGCGGCTGTCTGACTCTCAGCCCCTCAGATCGAGAGGTGATCGCGGCCCTGAGGGTTCAGGAAGGAGACCCCGAAGAACTGGACACCACCAAGAGCGGCCTGCCCCAGTACAGAGCGCCCTGCCCCCCTGCGCAGCCTCAGACACGCAGCGCCACAGCACCACCACAGGCCCGGAGGAGCAACACCGTCCTGCGCAAACGCTCCGTTCTGGCCACCGATATGGAAGGCAGTGGAAGCGGCTTCTAGAACATTTGTGTTCTAGATCTGCTGAATGTTTGTTATCAAGTATTCTGTTCTTATCTTATCGGTTGAATTTAAAGTAAACAAATGCTTTCTACCGTAATTCTATTGTCTATTTAACACAGTCGACAAAACAAACCTGGATAGACTTAAACTAGTTCTGTAAATTTAAATTCTGCTTATTTTAACCTGTTAAAGGTGCATTGTGTAATATTTAGGAGGATCTGTTGACAGAAATGCAATATCATATACATAGCTATGTTTTCAGTGGTGTATAAAGACCTTACATAATGAACCGATATGTTTTTATTACCTTAGATTGAGCCATTTCTATCTACATACACCTCGGGTCCCCTTACAGTGAAATGCGCCGTCATGTTTCTACAGGAGCCCTGAACGGACAAACACGTTTTGTCACTATTGTTCTTTGTGCAAAGAAGCTAGCTAAAGTCAGCGAAAAAACACTGATACAATGATGAACAAGTAATATTCACAATAACATATCGTTTTACTGAATAATTAAGTAAACCTAATTTCTTAATTGATCTTTGTAAAGAAACCTCATTGCTTAACTGGCTACTCTCTGCTGTCTCAGACGACGACATCACTTCCTGTCGGTCACCTTCTGTTGGGTGCAATTCACAACCTCACCACTATATGCCGCTAAAAGCACACACTGCACCTTTAAAGGCAACATGACAAGTTGAATTTAGGTCTGAATCTTATTGAATATTTGGTGACACTTTACTATAAGGTTTAACTACATGAACGAATGATGAACAATACTTCTATGGCGTTTATTAATCTTAGCTAATGTTAATCTCAGCATTTACTAATGCATTTTTTAAATCAAAGTTGTGTCTGGTAACATTAGTTAATGCTCTAACCCCAACATGAACAAACAATGAATAAGTATTTTTATTAGGTAACATTTAACAAAGATGAATAAATGCTGTATAAAATATATTGCTCATTATTAGTTAATGCATTAACTACTAGGCTACTAATAAATGAGACCTTATTGTAAAGTGTTTTCAAATATTCTTATTAACCTGGAAATATGACAAATTACATCAGGAATATGGATACCGAATCTTGTTTTATGTTGAGTTGAACTGTTTATTCAGTGTGTTTTTGTATTTGCCCACTGCATGAAACTACATCATTTACAAATATTATTATGGCATTTTTGTCTCAGTTTAGACTTTGTCTAAATGTTGCTATTGTCTCTTGTTTCTATAACTGTGATATTTCATTATAATCACAACAAATGGAAGTATGGATGTCTCATTTCTTCTAACATCACATTATCATACATGCATATAGCGTAATCTTTACATTTCACACAGTCGTATGTGTAATTTATGTCTGTGTGTTTTGAGTAAATGACTTTATTAGTGAAAACACAGATATGATTCAGCTGTCATTTACTCAAAGTATTTATAAAATAATGCTGTAAAGAAAAACTGTGAGAGCACTGTAAATTCTGTTTGACTAGTTATGAATGAGTGTACTAGTTGACTGTTAAACAGTGAACGTGAGGACATTGTGTTATGTGTGTATGTAAACGGATGGTCAGTGTGAGCAGTTTGATGTTTCTGTATTATGTGGCTGCCTTGAGTAAACGTGTTTCTCTTCTGATCTTATATGTCTTTAATTCATAAATAAACTAAATTAAAAATGATTATTTTACCTGTTTTTTTTTTTAAAGCAGTTTAAACCCCTTTAATCCCGTCATTGTTATTATCCTGTAAAGTATTGTTATCAATTAACCATGTGTTTATCTTGCCAAATTTATGCTACATTTAACTATTGAACCTAAATTATAGCATGACATTCACAATATGTCATAAACAACGTGATTATGAGATATACCCCTGGTTTCACAGACAAGGCTTAAGACTATAGTCCCAGACTAAGTGTTTGAGCTGTTTTAACTGAAAGCATATCTTAAAAAAAGATCAGTGCCATTGTTTTTTTCACTAAAGATGCACATCAGTAGCCTAATGTTTTTTTCTTCTTTTTTTTCTAAGGCATGTTTATAAAAGCTACATAAAATTGTCCTAATTGAATCCTGGCTTAATCTAAACCCTGTCTGTGAAACCAGGCATAAGTGTCCATGTCCTCATAGATTACAATTTGTAATTCAGAGTTTTCTGAGCGCTCCGATTTGTACCACGTGACCACTGCAGATTAATTTTGGCCTTGATAGTGTTGCCATAGACACGCACAATTCCGAATCCGAGGACGTAAACAGCTGTGTGTAGACCACTTGTTGACATCTGGTAATTACGGTAATTACGACAAAATAGACTATTTGTTGTACACTAATGTCTGTTATTCTGTTTATATTTGTCCCGTATCACTGTGTAGAATATACCTTATTCACAGCAGCGCCATCTTTGATTTAAATAATGAAAATTAAAGCGAGCCTGTGTGAGGGATAGACATAAATGTGTTTTTAGATTGTTCTGCTGACGAAACACTGCAAAATGTCTTTCCAAGACATTTCAGTTGAAAAAACAAACAAAACAAAAACAGACAATGAGCTGCCGAAATTTATAAGTGATCTCGAAACTTTATACAGCGGATGCCACTGAACACACGGTAAGTTTATCCCTCACAGCCTCGCGCTCATACCTGTCATGGCGCTGCTCTGAATAAGGTCTGTCGCGTTTATTATTCATTAGCTATGCCTATTCATCACTCAACCAAGTTAACATAGGCTATTTTCTTCAAAACCTTTTTGAATTGCTTTATGAAACTTGCAGCACTAGATGGCGCCATGAACCCATTTTAAGGCGAAACACATTCATTGACCCTGTGATGGTGTTTGATGCTGAATTCATGATCAGCTAAACCCAGGCTTGACCTTTAGCGCCTTGTGACCCAATTTATCTAACCACAAAAACTCCCACGGATCACAAGAAAAACATCTGGTTTAGCCAAATACTAGCTATATTTATGTCGGCAGTGTTATTTTAGTATAGCATAATGGTATTTTTACAACATTAGCTAGTAGTCATATTTTGAATACACCTACACACACATATATTTATACACTCTTAAGAAAAATGGTTCTGAACAGTACCAAATTAGGGTTTTTCGGCTTGTAACAATAGCAGAACCCTTTTTGGTGCTAAATAGAACCCTTTATACAAGGTTCCATAAAGAATCAAGCTTTGAAAGTGCTATAGCCTATAGGACCTCAATTGGGTTATAAATAACCTAACAATATTTATTTATATATAAAGTATCTTCATATTATTAATATTACTACTATGAATATAATTTTTATAAATTATTTATTAATAACGTTTTTTTTTTTTTTTTTTTTTGTGTCCTCTTTGCCTGGTCTCATATCTTGTTGCCTTCACTTGTGTTTAATTTTTTTTTTTTTTTTTTTTTTTTTAACAGCATGTTGTCAGTTAGGTACTTTCATTTTTTATTGACATGGCAGACTGTAGCAGAAATGACTGTACTCTAACAACCGTTGTTTGCTGAATACATTAATAGGCTAAATAACAATTGACACTGAACACGATATAGATGTAATGAAGACCAAGTTCCCGTGAAATATTTTCACAATCCCCTATGATGTCTTAACGTCCTTCATTATGTGTGTATTCTGAGTGGCAGTTTCTCTCTGCAAACGATGAGGTTATGATACGTGACAACATCTCAAATACACAATTAAGTTTAGAGTTACATTGTGTCTCTTCCATTTGATTATGTACAAACAATTTTGTTCATGAAGGCCAAAATTAGCTAAAAGAAAAAAAGTGATGGTATAATCATGGAATAGCTTTAATATTTTTTGTGACTGGGTATGTTTAGGCATAAAGTCATAATTTAAAAATATCATACATTTTATATCTCTGTTACTTACTTTGTGGAGAAGAGAAGATGAGTATCCTTAACTGAACAGAGCTGCTCACACTTCCATGTTATGTTAAACTAAAAACACAAAAAGACATGATTGTTAGGAAATTATCGTTACAATTTTTACAATGGAAGTTATCATTTTTAGACATTTTAAGAAATAAATCATGTACCTGTTGAGAGTATGTTGACAGTCTGTGTAGTAACTGTAGTTGTACAGCTGAGCTCCAGAAAATCAGTAATGATGAGGTGGCTTTGACAGTTACAGATCTGAAAGACAAAAAGGCGGGAATAAAGAACCCTAAACTCTAACACAAAGAACCATTTCAGCATATAAAGGGTTCTTCAGGACGATACGGTTCTAAATAGAACTGTTACTATGTGTAAAGAACCTTTAAAGAACCAGCAAACCAATGATACTCGAGTAGCCTACATTATGTAACAGTCGTGTTGGTTTCAGAGTCGGTGGGTGTTTGACGGAAACTGTCACTCAATCTGAGCCTCAGCATTCATCTATCAGTCTTGGAAAAGACAAGAAGGTATATTAATGAGATCGAAGGAGAGATTTGCAGTGTGAGTGGGAGAGAGGAGATGAAATGTGCAAATCAGCATGTGATGGAGGAGATGAGCCCACATTTTGTCGTCATCATCCGTCACTGATGTTTCTCCCTGTGTAGCCTACAGTCTGTCAGGCGTTAGAAAGCCTCTTCATGTAGAATAGAGGGGAAGTATGAAGAAGAAATGCTCCAGAAAGCTCTTCAGGCTAATCACGAAGGCGGAATAAAAATAACACGCGCTGTTCTGTTGAGAAACTTTGCTGAATGAGCTTTGACTCATTCATGAGTGCTGCACTTTTACAGGCCTGTGAGCCATTCTTGTGCCAATTAAACTGGGGAAAAAGCGAAACGAGAGAGAAACAATCATATATTTAAATGGCGGACCGAGAAATAATGACAACTGCAGCACCATTTTACCGGTTCTAGTTAAAATTAGCAGCGTGTCGAAACAATGGAGAGTTTAACACCATAAGCGCTCAGAGACATTTATGGTAGGCTAATGATCTTTCGGCGCTACAACCTGTAGTATTTTTATCTAGAGGCAAAAGTGCTTCATTCACGCTCTTCCATTTCGTGCGAGTTGCTTCTCTCTCTCGCTAAAGACGCTAAAACGCCACATTAAAGGGATAGTTCACTTTGAAATAAATTTTTGGTATGTTTTAGCTTACCTCAAGGGCATCCAAGATGTAGGTGTCTTTTTTTCCGCAGTAGTTTCAATTTTGATATTTTTAGGTCAAACCGTTCTTGTCTGTCAGTCATATAATGCAGGTCTATGGTCATTATCTCAAAACACAAGCACAGAGTCCAAATTAAAACAATTCCCCGTCGTCCAAATTAAACAATTCCCCATCGTAAGTACACATTGATGGCCTAAGACACGAAACGAGCGGTTTGTGTGAGAAAACGAACAGTATTTATATCGTTTTTACCACTTATACACAGCCATGTCCGAGTGATCTGATGTGTACGCAGACTGGTGCATAGATATATATACACTAGATGTCGCCTTGTCTACGGCAGTTCATTGGAACGAATGTCTTTAAGGCGACATCTAGTGTATATATATCTATGCACCAGTCTGCGTACACGTCAGATCAGATCACTTCGACATGGCTGTGTATAAGTATATATGACTGACAGACAAGAACGGTTTGACCTAAAAATATCAAAATTGAAACTACTGCGGAAAAAAAGACACCTACATCTTGGATGCCCTTGAGGTAAGCTAAAACATACCAAAAATTTATTTCAAAGTGAACTATCCCTTTAAGAGCTCAAGATGACGCGGTTATTTTAAAGTCCCCCTATAATTGTATCCCTTAAAACTAATCTTTGATCACCGAAATGACACATTTAAACGTTTTTCCCTTGAAAATAAATGATTCATGTCTTAAAATAGCTTGAATGTAACTCCTGCCTCATTGCGGTTCTATGAATATGCAAATTCGTTTGTGACGTCAGAAACACCAGCGATTTCAAAGCGTGTTTTTGAGACTGTCTTTGGTTCGCTGCAGTTTTAAGGAGAAAATACTCAACAATGGTGTTGACTGATGGATTTGCACATGGTTTGTCTTAAAGCATTATTAAAAACACCACACAGACATATAAATTACATTAAAAACTTGATTTTCAACACAGGGGGACTTTAACAGCAAAAACACTGTGAGCAGTAAAATAGATGAAAAAAACTGTCATTATCTGTCATTTTACATGACTCTTGTCATAAGACGTTTTTCCATCTACATTTAGCATTATTAATCACATGTTAAGAGCATTTCAAAATAAACATAATACCCATGATATAAAGTATGATGAATCAAACTCAACTTCAATATTACAACTAATTGCTGGTTAGCACATATACAAAAAAATAAAACGGTTTTGCAACTATTTGAGAGTCTTTTAGAGATCATGTCCCAAAAGCTTATTTTAAAGAATCATATGCTTAAGGACTAGTCAACATTGACTCCTATTAGCAAAACGTCAGCGAATTTCGCGTGCAGAACGGTCCATTGTCCATTAGCCATGTTGAATAAAGCACAGGACAGTTACTTTTAAATCATGCCGGGTTTTTTTTGGTTAATGTTGTGAATCCGAGGAGAAATGTGTGTGTTAAATCTTTCGCCCTGGATTTCACATGCGAAAATTCGCTAAACAGAGGTTAATGTGATCGCTCCTTTAAAGTCGCACTGGAGGGCCTTTACCATGCAGCTTTGTATGATGATTTCCACTGAAACAGGAAGCTAAGGCAGGAATTATTGAATGGCTCCTTCCCCTTTTCATAGCCAATAGCATTTAGTTTACCTCACAGACTGCAAGTCGTACTTGACTGCACCATGGAAGCGAATCCGAGCGCTGATGATACGTTGGATTCAATAGTAGGCTAGAGGTGTGAATAAATTCTAGCCATTTCAGTCTTAATCAATGTACAGTTGGAAAAAGTAATAAAACTCGAGCGTTTGAGCAACCGAACTACAACCCATATTGCTCCGTGATGTGTCAATGGTCACTTTGACCAGGTGGTTTTAATAGCATAGGGGGTGGAGCTTTAGATTCTAGAGAGCATTTGATTGGACAGAAGATGTGATGAGAAGCTGAAGTCCATTGTGATGTCATAAAAATCCCTGATCCATTTTAGCAGAAGTGAGAGGCTGTATGTTTTGAATGCTTTTATCTCCTAAATGCGAATTTTGTCATTGTTTTGGAACACGCCAGCTTTATTCATAACCTTAAGACTAACATATTCATACTAAAAGCTAAAAAAAAAAATTACATTTTGATTTTAGGGGGCCTTTATTTATGGAACCTTCACATAGAAAATTCAACAAACATCAGAATGGAACAAGTCCATTTAAATGAAAGAGAGAGTGGGTGGGGGGGGGGGGGGGGGGGGGAGATTGTTCCACAAGAAACACTCGTGAAACTAAAAGAGCTGTTGATATTGTAGAGTCTCAGATGAAATGAAACACACACGACGGTGTGCACCTTTAAAATCTCCAAAACAACCTGAGCTCGCGTGCGTGTGCGCGCGTACTTTCAGCGCTTTGATGTGGCGTCCTCCGATTTCCACCTCGAGAGCGAGCAGAAAAACACGCAGGTGGGTCACTGACGTCACTGACAAGTGGACCCGAGTGGGCTTTTCTCACCGCGCCAAAAAAAAAAACCCGCTCCCGATTTCCAGCGATCGAGTGGCAGAAAAAACAAACGTCCCACGCGTTTCAGAGACTAGCTTTGTTATTTGGACTATAGTTTGTGTGTAGCTAAAATGGTATTTTCATGGTAATAAAGTCTACTTAAAACTACCATGGGCTATTATTTTAGGGGAATCATTGTTTCAACATTTAATAAATAAATCCGTTATTGAGGTAATTAATTCAGAAAGATCAGCTCAGGGTCACATATTTCCATTCTAATGTTCTTCATTCCAGCGGCAGTGCCAGACCCGGTTCTCTTTATAGATCTCATGCGCGCCCCTGCCGTGCGCGCCTCCGGTTCAGTCATTCCAGAGGGCGCAGTCACTTCCCAAAAGACATATTCATCTCCAGAACACATCCAAACCACTAAGTAATATGATGAATTAGGAACAGATGATTCGGCTAATACTTAAAATTGTTACAATTTGACTGAACTAAAAAACAGATTAAACCAGTCTAGCTGGATTGGGTTGTTCTCCTGTGAAACCAGTTTAGGCTTGGACCAGCAAACCAGTTATCTTACAGTATCTTACACTGAATTGGGCCTAATAATAACAGATACGTTTATATTCATGCTTACTGACTCTAATCTCTTCACCTAATCACCTATAACATAATTCAGCTCCTAAAATAAACTCTTGCTAAATCTAATGCTGTTTGAAGGTGTGTTGACCCCTGCTATCTCTGTATAAAGTTCATCATTGTGTTTCTTGTGCATCATATCCTCCTGAGACACAACAATGGAGTTTTTTTTTCCCCAAAGACATTATATTTTATAAATTTCTTTGACAACATACATGTCACAGTTTTAAATCAAATCATTCTGTTATATCTTTCATAAAAGAGTTGAGAATCATCTGTATACAAAGTTTGGGTAAAAAAGCTTGAGACCTAAGAATTGATTGGTAAATTTTAAAATCATGTCTTTTAATTTTCCTAATAAATGAGTCAGTGTCCACAGAGGACATGACATTACATATGGATAAAATGAATTGATGAATAGGAAAAAAACATTGTTTACATTTTTAGGTCTCAAGCGTTTTTATCCAAACTTTTTATCAAGACATTTTTGAATAAAATATATATTTTATTCCTATAGAACTTTTCTTTTCTTCCAAAAATGTCTTTATTCAATTAGTTTCTTATGCTCAAAACAATGTAATGACCTATAAAAAGTGTTTTTTTTTTACTTTTATAGTATAATATAGTTAGATAATATTAAACTAATAAATAAGTTACATTTTAGCATTTAAATATTATAATAAATACACTAAATAATAATTTACAATTCTAAAATGTAGTTTATCTTCTTATATCTCAAAAGTTTTTGAATATATTCTTGATTAGCCTGTAAGTTCCGCATATTAAAGACTGCATCATTGTTTCCTTGTAAGCGTTCAACCCACTAAACTCCATGGAAACACACACACACACACACACACTCACACACACACGCTTACAGTGGTCTTGTCCAACTTCGGAAACCCCCTGTCTCTCTCTCTGATCCTGGATCGGTTAACTTCTCCACTCGGGCTTGTGGGTGGAGAGTGACGTACGAGGACCAAAAAACGACCATATATGGAAGTGCTGCTGACGTCAGCAGGAAAGGCCTAGTGCCCCCTTTTGTGAACGCGCAAATGCAAGTATTAATCTATACACACGACCCCCATAAAACAGCTGATTACTTTACAAAGAGTGAACAAACATTCAAGCCATAATCAAAATGTTCGTGTTTTGTGTCTGAATGACATGTGGACTTCGAGGAACGGTCAGCATAAGAATTACATAACAGCTCGAAACCAAGACAATAAACATAACAACACAAATGAAAACCCATACACATGGAAAGTTATATTTCAAAATCTTTACTTAAATAAACAGCGCACACACATAAAAAAAAAAGAAAGAAAGACATTGTAAACATGTGACATTGGTAACATAGTGTCAGGATCAACCTGAACAGTAGCCTAACAATAATTTATGAGTTCAGGATCGGTTGTATTACTGCACGACAATATCAGATGCGTTCACATGATCAAATACACTTTAGATCATGACAAAAACACAGTTTTGATACGGAGGCGGCGACTGGCCTTTTCCACTTCGTCTTGGAGCCTCAGAGTCCGTTCCGTCCCGTTCTGGACGGAGGGTTCGCTTTAATCGTGTATCTGAACCCAGGACGTGTCCAAAATACCTCAGCTGGTGCGTTCTCACCGTGGAACATAAACAATTTCCAGTGTTATGTTTATCTGAGTCCAACCGCGTTTAAAACGCCTCCATCTTACTGGTCAGCATAAGCTGACAGCCGCTGTTCATGTGTCTCAGGACCTTTTGTTTAAGTTGCGCCACCTGTTCCCGCAGAACGGAGGCTGTGTTGGACAAGCCAGCGTTATCAGACTTCAAAACCTTGACTTTGTCCTCCAGCCGCGAGATGCGCTCCAGTTTGCGCCTTCGGCATTTAGTGGCCGCAAGTCGGTTACGAAGCCGTTTGCGCTCCGCTTTAATGCGTTCCTGGTTCTCCATGTCGATTGGAGACATTGGTGGTGACGAGCCGTCGCTGCTGTGCATGTCGGGAACGGTCTGCGGTTCTTCTTTCAAAGGCACGAAGCGCTGTGCGGAGTGCTGGAACGCGTGCGTGTTTTCCGGGTGTTGTATATGGGGAGGCAGGTAGTTGATGGTGGTGGACGGGTGGTTTGGTGCGGGGCAGTACGCGTTCAGCGTCGTGTAAATGGGAGGCTCGGATTGCAGGGAGGAGCCGAAGACGGACGCTGTTGTCGCGCACGTCGTGACGCCGCCGGCTCCAATCGACACGTTGGGCGGGGGCATGTGGTTCATCTGGTGAAGCTCATCCAAAGCCTTGACGAAGCCCTCCGCGAAGCCCTCCTGCTCGTCGGTGATCCCCCGACCGTAGAGGTACTGGCCCGGTGTGGGCGTCGTCAGAACCCCGTTACTGTTCTGGATGATGAGCCTCTCCAGCTCCGGAGACGCGAGTTTGAGCGACCCGACATCGCCGTTCGCGCTCTGATAAAGCTCCGATTTGAGGCTCCGATATTGCTCAGTCAAATTCAAGTTCATGCTCTGTTTCTGGAGTTTATAGTCATGTAGTGTCGCGTCGTTGTGCGCGTAACCCAACAGAAACGAGTCGTCGTGGTAAAACGGCTGCTCCATTTGTGTACTCATAGAGATATTCTTGGAAAAAGCTATTCTGCTTGACAGTTCAATGTCTAATTTACACCTTCAAGTGTAAAAACGTCCCAAAAAAAGGAGAAAAAAGGAGAGCGAATAACGATGACAGTCAATGAAACAGCGTTCCGTCCCGTTCCGCTCCGCTCTCGGATCGACACTCCTCTCGAATGAATTAAACACAAGAAGTCCCAAAGATGTGATGAACAGCAAGACAGCAGCAGTAAAACGCTCTTGAATGATTCTAAGAGGCTGTCTATTGAAAGCGAACGCTGTTTTGGGGAGAGATGTCCGTTTGATTTGCTCTGATACGTTCGTTCGTTCGTGTGGATCGGAATCCCGATTCGTATTTATAAGCAACTCCAACACTGACAGCTGGCCACGCCCCCAACTGTGGCGACGTCACGCGCATCATCACGTCATTGTCGGGAACTGCTGGGACGGTAAACAAGCCCGAGGGCGAAGCGCGCAGTAAAGAGGGAACGGGGCGATTTTTAACCTCACGATTTGAAATGATTGAATAAACGATTTAGGAATAAATGCAAGAATTTGATTTTCATTATTTCCGAGATCCTTTCTGCTAAAAGAAAGGGCCTCGAACACTGGATTTCAGGTATGGACTTTGTACAGTAAGAAGGCTACCACCATATATGTGTGTGCGTGTGTATATATATATATATATATATATATATATATATATATATATATATACATATTAGGGTTTTTATATGATTTTGATGCGCGTACGTGTTATGTAGCTATATTGGGACATTTTCCCAGTCATCTCACTGGCAAAAAAGTGTCCCAGTTTATCTAAATTCACCCTATAGTTTGTGTTCGGCATATTTTATTTTAGCGGAAACACTGGGTGAAACAAATAAAAATGACATTAGAATGTTTTCTATCAAAACATTTAGTTTATCATTGAACAAAGCTCTAATATATCTTTATTAGTCTATTCGTTTTTCGTATGTTTTTTCAAGTTGCATTTTTGTCTAAAAGAATGGGACAGATTAGGCTACGCCAAACAATTTGAAGATTAAAGTGTCATTTTAAACTCGCTGAATCTGCAAGTTAGTGAAAAAGACGGACAGCAAACTCTCCCGGCTCATCATGGATCCTCAGACACTCGCTTCCTGTGGGAAGTTTACAGTCCAAATATGGGCATGGTGACGTGAGTTCCTCATCGGAGGGAGTGTTAGAGGCCCCGCCCACTTTATCTGGACTGCTGAGCAGAGGCACGTTCTCGACGCTCATCAGAAACACCTGCTAAACAACCAATTGAACAAACCAGCAAAAGTGCCAACTCACACAGAAAATGCCCTTTTAATTAGGCTATATAATAATTGTCAGTTATTAGTTTAAACACTGATCTCCTGATAAAAAAAACAGGTCAATAGTTATTCATCGTTTAAATTTTTTTGGCTCAAAATACAGGTTATGCATTGAAATTAAAGGCTTTATGGCTCTATATGATGCTGTATATAATGATTACTTTATAATTAATACAGTCTTTTAGCATGAGCCATTAATGACTTAATTCTTAAGTATGTAAATAATGTCAGTAGCACTGAAGTCACTTTGAGGGAATATCATGTTTTCACTGACAGAAATGGACTCCTTTTAAGTGTCATCGAGTTTGTTTGATGTGAGAAAGTCATATTAAAAAGCAAGCGAGAGGTGAATCAGGGTGTTATTTGATCATGTTGCTCTTCTCAGGTGGTTCAGAGACGGGACGGGTGATGTTGTCCCGCTCTGCACCTGCACTGTATGTCAGGTTTCATTTCCACCCACCTGTATCCCGAGAGTTAATGTAACCTATCCCATCTGTCCTCCTCAGAGAGAGAGAGTGTGTGTGTGTGTGTGTGTGTGTGTGTGTGTGTGTGTGTGATCAGGCTGAGCTGCTGTACTGAAGGAACTGAGATCTATAGAGAGCTGAGCATCTGCTTTACACCAGCTGACTTCAGAAGCATCACACAGGGATATCTGCATTCACTTGATATCATTTTAATAAATATAACAATTTATAAAGTGTATTTATATATTATTAAACATTTATTAATAGTGTGTATTAATAATAACGAATAAAATATTTAGATTTAGAAAGATTTTATTAAATATAAAATATCATTTTATAAAAGTATTTATACATTTTATGAAAACATTTATTTATAACATTAATTTAAATAAAAAACATGTATTATTATAATAATATAACATTATTAATAAATGTATGTACTAAATATAAAATAACATTTTATAAAATGTATTTACATATTTTATATTAATATGTATTAAATAAATATTTTTATATTATAAATAAAAATATTTATTATTAAAATAGATATTATTTAAAGTTTTTGTGGAATATACTTTTTTCCAGTGTATTACATGTTTTACATCAAATTATTGTTTATTATTATTAATATTAATTATTATTAATTTATGTGTTTACCACACATAACTAATATTTTATAAAATGCTACTTATATTTAAATATAAAATAAATAGTATTATATATTTTATAAAAGCATATATTATTAACATTTATGAATAAAATCTAATAATTTTATAATATCTATTAATTATAATACATATTAATAAATGTTTTTATTAAATATAAAACATATATATATATATACACACACACACACACACATACATACACATTTTATAAAAAAATGGTTTGTTTATTATTTATTTAATGTTTATAAAAATACTGTTTTAAAATGCAGTATGTATTTTTGCTCAGTATGGTAAAGTTGGACCACATAAAGTCTCAGAAATCCCTCTGTCAAACATGGTTATGTGTTCTGTGTCCAGAAACTCGTTTCTGCTTTCAGTGCTGCTGTCTCTAATTTTTGTGTGTTTCTGGCTAAGTTGTGTGACTTTGTCAGGCTATTGTGACATTGCGGTGAATTACAGTAGTTTTGCGGGGGAGGTTTGATGTTTACAGTAACACTGACTGAGTGGGCAGAGAGAGAGAGAGAGAGAGAGTGCGTGTGAGAGAGTGTGTGTGTGTGTGTGTGTGTGTGTGTGTGTGTGTGTGTGTGTGTGTGTGTGTGTGTGTGTGTGTGTGTGTGTGTGTGTGTGTGTGTGTGTGTGTGTGTGTGTGTGGCACTGTGCCATGAGGAGAGGACACTGGCACAGCAGTGGCAGAAATAATATGAAAAATAGCTGAGAGAGAGAGTGTGTGTGTGTGTGTGTGGGTGTGTGTGTGGGTGTGTTATGAGGCCAAGGTCAGTGTGTTGATGTTGTTGTTTACCTGTATGGCTGGTACATGCAGTTCTCTGGCTGAACGTTTGTTTTATTCAGATGAAGAACAGCAGGTGTCATTCTGCCCAAAACACCACAACTTTTAATACAAAAACACATTTTCCCTATACTTTAGAAGTGCATTTTTATAACTGTCGATTATATTTCACAATAATCATCATCACTATCAATCGTGTGTTCGTGTGTGTGTGTGTTTGGGTTCACATGGATACGAGCCAGTAAAATAATGTAAGCTGATCATCCGTGTGAGCGAGATCTGCCTGAGGCCAGATCACATTTACGGTAAGAGAGAGAGAGCGAGAGGGAGAGAGAGAGAGAGACTGTGTGTGTGTGTGTGTGTGTGTGTGTGTGTGTGTGTGTGTGTGTGTGTGTGTGTGTGTGTGTGTGTGTGTGTGTGTGTGTGTGTGTGTGTGTGTGTGTGTGTGTGTGTGAGGCAGTGAAACATGCTGCTCAAAATACAATGAAATAGATCTCAATACTAAAAACTCTTTTCTAAATAAATGAACAACTACTTTTACTAAATGTAATGGGGTTAAATCTCAGCCTCCACTGATTTAAATGATGCGTTGGATTTTTGCATCATGCTTTTTACGCAAATTCAACTTCTAGTAATTTTATGTACAATTAACAAGAAATCCTTTGTTATATAAACTATATATAAATAGGCCTATACATAAAAATACTTCTAAGTAAAGAATGTTGAGTGAACTCATGTATCTATGTATCACAACATACTAGAGACGGGCTAACACATCCTAGCAATGTGCTAAAATGTTGGAAACATGTTAACAATATTTGTATGTCTAACTAAAACATTTAAAATACAAGCTTTTTAAACTATTTTAAACTTTCAGACTAGGTTTTGATTCCTCAAGGTGCCAGTGACTTGACCTTTAAACAGCCACTGTATTATGTGTGTGTGTGTGTGTGTGTGTGTGCGTCTCATTGGTCACGTGATGATGACGGTGACTCACGCTCACCTCTGGTGTCAGGGCCAATCAGGGGTCAGCGAGCGCAGACAATCGCAGGTCTCTGTGTGTGTCAGCAGAAAAACACAAGATGTTCGCTGGAGAGGAATGGAGATACTAAACGAGCATCAGCAGAAACACACACACACACACACGGGCCCGCGGCCAAGCACACAGACGGACGGCTGGAGAGATTCACGCACAGAAGAGGGTTTGTGAGGACAGAAATACACTGACCTGCCATGAGCTGTGGCCACACAAAAACAGAGCAATTAACAGGCTGATAATAATGATGAGTAATGTCCATCTCACCAGCTAGTTTTCTTTCTTGCTCGTTTTGAACCCTATAGGCAGCAACTTTGTGTGCCACTCAAATAGTGCTCATCATGAAACGCGAGTGGACTCGCATAATCCCAGTAGAGTTTGAGTATGCTGGAAAGCTAACCATGCAAAACTATAAAGGCCCGTTCACACCAATAACGATAACTATATTAGCTACGATTTCGTTCTGTTTATTCTAAGCGTGCGCTGCAGTTTTGTCTTCTGCCGCTTTAAATGCTCGAGCTCGTCACAGCAGGATGGATTCTGATTGGCTGTCATCAACGGGATGAAATCGTATTGAAAATGATTCCAACGATATTGTTTCTCTGTGCCGTTATCGTTATAGCTGTGGTTTGAACTCTTATATTCTTTAATATAGGCCTGTTCACACCAAGAACGATAACTAGATAACTATATTTGCGAATTATATTATTCTGCTTAAGCGTGTGCTTGTCTGTCACTTTAAATGCTCGAGCTCATTACAGCAGGATGGATTCTGATTGGCTGTCAATTTGGGCAAAAAAAATTCAACCTTAAAACCTGAAATCAAAATCGAAGTTTTTTGGGCTTCCAGCGAGTATGAATATGTTTGCCTTACTGTTATGTCTAAGCTGGTGTGCTCCAAAACAATGACAAAATTCATATTTAGAAGATATACGCATTTAAAACTTACAGTCACTCACTTCCGCCAATATGGATAAATGATTATGATGACAGCTTCTCATCAGATTTTCTCTCCAATCAAATGCTGTCTAGAATCTGAAGCCCCGCCCCCTACATTATAAATAGATGCTGAAGCTGTGGCTGAAATCAGTCACTTGTTCACACATTTACTACTTTCTACATGGTGAATGACACTTAGTTCACTATATAGGGGATAGGGAACGATTCAGACAGTGTAAATATGCTTTCCATTGGGGGTGAATGACGTCTGGTTTCATGTTAGTGTCACGCGAACCGCCGCAACTCCGTTCCAGAGACCACGATATCAGATAGCGGATATGATCGAGTCGCCGCAGACCACAAAATGTATGGAACTCGTTTGAATTCTGCACAGAATGCTATATTTTAGGAGATTATGAGGAGAAACGGTTAAGAGGTTATGAGTAAACTGTGGCTTTACTAAGCTCAACGGCTCTGGTCAAGCTGTGATATAAACTAAACGCTATTGACGATTTTTAAAAAAGGGGAGGAACTGTTTGATATGCCCCGCCCTGTCTTCTGTCTTCAGTGTAAATTACAGCACATTGAATAATTATATAATAATTATAATAAATTATTTTTATTATAGCCTAATTGAATACTAAAAATAACATTATAAAAATAACCCTCCCCATTACACTTCCCCGTGTCTCGCGGTTTTCAAACGCAAAAACGCGTTCTGTGTGAATAGACTTTAGTTTTTCTATGTAAACCTACACAAGTGCACGTGTTTGGCCGTTCCGGTACGGCGCTCTAAAAACGGCGCTCAGGTTCAAACGGCGCAAGAATTGCGTCCCGAATCCTTTTTTTTTATAACCGCGTCTCACATTTTTAAACACAAAAGCGTTCTGTGGGAAGGCGTTGGACTAGGGTTTGGATCACAGTTGCTCTCTGTCTGTGTGTCTGAGTGCCTGAAGGCAGAACTGGATAATTGATCATTCCGAGACCTCTGTGACAGGTGATCATTCCAGACTCAGGAATCATCCCTTCATTCCCGTAAGTGTCGTCAGAAGGTGTCTGAACTAGATTTATGGACAGTAAAAAGCATCAGTCTGAAGTTCAGTATCACAAACTGCCAGTGAACTCAAACAAACAGGCCACACATGTCAATAATTGAGGTAGTTATGCGAGAATCATAGTGGTAAATGCAAAACATTTCATTATATAACTTGTTGTGTGATATTTAACTCGCATACTTGACAAACTTTCTTCCCATGGTTCGTCAGTTCAAGGAGGGAGTCCCAATGTGTCAGAGGGAATGAGGGGTCACGACCTTCATGCACAGTCTGATGTCATGGTTCATCTAGAGGGCGAGATAATGAGCGATGATGAAGAACTGATAACGAGAGAGAGATATGATGATGGTGAAGCTCCATAAATCCAGATGGTCAACACACTCATATACACATTCATTTTAAAACCGTTTCCATAGTTTAGAAGATCTAGTTTTTTGTTTTTTGTTTTTAGATATCATTTATAATCTGGTGCTTTAAAGCACTCAGAAACAAACTAACTGACCTGAAGAACCTGTAATAAAACATCAAGAGTTTTATATAGCAGCTTGAGGACCCTGAACAGCCAAAAATGCCTCTTGATCAGAAGAATGTTCTGCCGAACCTAAAGAACAATAAGAACCATTATTATAAGACTGTGTGATGTTTTCCAGACTGAACTCAACAGACGGTGGTATGAAGGCATTTCTTCAACATGTTTAGACACAGATCGGCTCTCCGTGAAGCAGTTTACATGAGCAACACCTCTGCCCAGAGCCACACACACACACACACACACACAAAATAATATCTGCTTCTGCTTAGGTAGTGTGTGGTGTGATCGTTTAATCAGTTTTAGAGTGTTATCTAAGAGTTAAAGAGTTAAGAGTTAGATAACAAGGGTCATTGGTTGCTTGACTCCTGAAGAATACTGACCTGTTCATTTGAGTGACAACTTCTGAATCAACCAATGGAGTGAGTTTGGGGGCGGGGCTATCTGTTTGACTGACCAATGGCAGCCAGATATGGTCTGAAGGAGTCTTTTGGGGAAACCTGTTTGAAAACCATTCTTTTTTTCATATATTCTTTGGAAATGTTTGCCGTTTTTTTACAGTTAAAAGAGAACGTTCAAATATTTAGAAGAATCTTCCATGGAACATGGAATTTTGAGCCATAATTAATGCAAATAACATACTTGGAATAACACTGAGGATTGTTTTCAACTTACTATGATTTGAGACACAATGATTATCATCTTACATACTATTTAGCATACAAACTGGCATGCATACGTCTTTCAAACCCTGTTTGTTAGTGTTTTTTGTATTCGTGTTCCTCTATAAAAGGAGTGTGAGCTTATGTTGAGATCAGTCTGACTTGAAGGAGGTTTAAAGTCCTTAAAGGTCTAAAATCTAGCATGATAATGAATACATAATCATTGGTAATGTTTACTAATTATGGTTAGCTAAAAATGCTGTAATGTTTATCTGTAGATACTTACTGAAAGATTTGACTTGTATAGAAAACGCACTTTGAGGGTTAGGGACTATTTTTTATATGATTTGAAATAACTTCTATGGTGTTTTTCCATTTCTGAACATTCTACTAAACATCTGCTTTAATGTCCCACAGAAGAAAGAAAGCCAAACCGGCTTGGAACAACATGAGGTGAGTAAATTATAAATGACAGAATCATTTGTGTGTTTCATCTCTTTTAAGTCACCCGTGTGTCAAAACCGCCCACCTTACACTTCTCATCGGCGGTGACCCGTAATCTCGGTTCAATCCCGGAATTCCACGTGATTCTTTTGTCTCAGATACGAGTTTGACGGATTCCTGTGTCTCTCGGTGAAGCCGTCTGAACGTGTGCCAGCTCTTTGAGACGGCAGGAGAACAGAAATAGTGGATCGATGCATCACACATCACAGTGACCTGCGCTCAGACTTTGAGGATTCGTCTTTGACAGTGAGGAGGTCGTCGGGTGAAGGAAAACTCACAGATGAACTTACAGTATTGACTCACACATACACACACACACAGAGATCTTTTTAATCTCTGTCCAACATGATCTCGTTAGTTTTCATAGGTATTAATATGCAAAGTGTAGTTCTGACACACATGCAGGTTGTTATGCTGGGACATACTCATGTGCTCTTTTACATATTTCAGTGTCACAGAGGAAAGTAACAGATGAATATTGGGGTGAGATCACTCTGCTCTGATCAGGGTTCCTGTGAACTCAAAGCGGCTTATTTCAGTTGTTTTAGATCTAATCTGAGACTCGCCATCCCTTAGAATGGAGAACACACACTCTCTCTCTCTCACATACATACACACATACATACACACAAACATACTCACACGCACATACACACAAACACACTCACATACACACAAACACACACTCTCTTTCCCACATACACACAAACGCACACACCCAGGCACACTCACACACACACATACACATACATACATACACACAAACATACTCACACACACACAAACACACACTCTCTCTCTCACATACACATTAACACACACTCTCACATACACACACACACACACAGGCACACTCACACACATACATACACACAAACACACTCACGCAAATACACACAGGCACACTCACACACATACACACACACAAAAACACTCACATACACACTCACACAGACACACACACACACACACACACAAGAACGCGCACACTCACATACATACAAACACTCACACATACACAGGCACACAAACACGCTCGCACACATACACACACAAGCACACGCTCACACAAACACAGGAACATGCACACTCACACACACACACACATACATGCATACAGGCACACACACACATATACACACACACATATATACAAACAAACACACACACACAAAGAGAGAGACACTCAGTCACACACATACATACACACACACACAGGAACGTGCACACTCACACACAGGCATGCACACACATACACACGCATAAATACATTATACATACATACACACACTCATACACACAAACACATACACACACAGACACACACACACAGTTTGTACAGTCATTTGTGTAGCGTGAATAAGCTGCTTTGATTAAAGACGGGCATCTCTTCTCAAAACGAGAAAAACTCATAACACCAAGTGATCTTTACACGTGTGAATGCAAGTGCACCATCTATCCCAGCAACTGAATGAGAATTCAAAGAGGATAAAAAGTTATTTTATTGATTTAATTTGCTTATATTGTTGCCAAATTTCACAAGTTTACTAAAAAAACAACAACTTTATGGTTTTGTTGACAGAAGTAAGGCTGTACATAGACAGTATTAGAGACCTTTTTTTTTAAATAAGAAAGACTTTAAAAGGTTGTGAGCTTTATTTACTCCTCATTTAATTTTCGCATTTTTTTCTTCTTCTTTTTTTTTTTTTTTTCTGATTTATTTTTGTATGCATAATCTTCAATACCTGCATTTGAACAAAAGTGCATGTATAATGTTTAATGTTCAATTTTAAATAAACATGCATGCTAGTACTCTGGCATCAAATTTTGCACAGACCCTTGTTTGCATTTACATTTATTCATTTCACAGACTCTTTTACCCAAAGCGAGGAGCATCACAAAAGCACATGTTCTCCTCCAGAAGGGCGTCCACATCAGTCTGCGTTCGGGCAGCCGTCCAGTTCCCAAGCGCTGGCTCTGAATCTGCCATCTGACCCCACCCTTAATCCAGAGACCTACAAAGACGGCCGCCCACTGATGCCCGCTGGTGCGTAATGGACACCCACAATGCAACAGTCTCTCTGGAATGCTTTTGTAATTGAAGAACAAGGTCACTTCTCTGGTTAAAAAAACGAACTGGTTGGGCTGTAGAAAATCCCAAAGCATTTGTCTTCATAATTGTACTTGATTGCAGGTCAACGAAGACAATGCTGTAAAAATGCACAATAAGGCAGAACATCTAAACACTCACAAACTTTCTTAGATGTTTTTTGAAGTTGTTTTAGCATAGCATTTGCTCACATGTAACATTAGAAGTCTGAATTGTTCTTTCTTTGCTGTGTTGTTCTGCAGCTCGTGGATGAGTGACTAATATAAGAAGTGAAGACTCATTTCAGTCTGTGGTAGACTCTCCCTCTCTGATCTCCTGGATGAAGGTGTGACTGTTGGGTAGTATCAGGCATTGAGGAACTGCGGGACACGAATGTTTCAGCAACGCCCTGAGAAACAACGCCAGGTCTGAACAGAACAAACGGTTAAATTCAGCCATCGCCACCCATTGCCTCCTTTTGGTGTTTTAATGGGTTATCTGGCCAAAGATGACGAGTCATCTTCATCAAGCATGTGAAGTCACCTCCCTTCAACTCTGGTAAACACTAAGTGAGGGTTTTGGGAAAGTACAATGAAGCATTTGAAATCTTGATATGAAGGTTCGGGTTATGTTTAAGAATGATGCAGAATTGCGATTCAAATAGATTTGAATGTAAAGCAGAATTGATGTTCAAAGAAATGCATTATGACTAATTTTTAACTAGAAAACCTTTTTGAATGTTGACTTGACAAAGTTTTGGAATGGATGGATGGGCGGATGATGGATGGGCGGATGATGGATGGGCGGATGATGGATGGGCGGATGATGGATGGGCGGATGATGGATGGATGGATGGATGGATGGATGGGCGGATGATGGATGGGCGGATGGATGGATGGATGGATGGATGGATGGATGGATGGATGGATGGATGGATGGATGAGCAGATGGATGGATGGATGAGCAGATGGATGGATATATGGATGGGCAGATGGATGGATGGATATGTGGATGGGCGGATGGATAGATGGATGGGCGGATGGATGGATGAATTAATGGGCGGATGGATGCATGGATGGATGAATGGGCGGATGGATGGATGTATGGATATATGGATGGGCGGCTGGATGGACAGGGCTCTGTGAGGGCCTGTCAAGTTCTTCCACACCAAACTCATCCATCCATGTCTTTATGGGTCTTGCTTTGTGCACTGGAGCACAGTGATGCTGGAATAGAGAAGGACCTTCCCAAACTGTTCCCACAATGCTGCAAGCATAGCCTTGTCCAAAAAGTCTTGGTTTGCTGAAGCATTAAGATTTCCCTTCACTGGAAGTAAGGAGCCGAGCCCAACCCTCAGAAACAGGCACAGCCATTATCCCTCCTTTACCAAACTTCACAGTTGCACAATGCAGTCGGGCAGGTAAAGTCCTTCTGGCATCTGCCAAACCCAGACTCTCCCATCAGACTGGCAAACAGTCATTATCCGTCCCTCCACTGAACTCATTTCCACGGATCCAGAGTCCAGTGGCGACGTGCTTTACATCATGGAAACCCACTCCACGAAGCTCCCGCCACACAGGTTTTGTGCTGATATTAATGCCTGTAATACTTTTGAACTCTTAAGCGGTGGAATAAGCAGAGCGTTGGAGACTTTTACAGACATGCATCCTATCACAAAACCACGCTTCAATTCACTGAGGGTACGTTTACACGACAACGATACGCTTAAAACGGAGAAGTTTTTACCAAACGATCCCCATTATTCACGCTGCATTCTGCTGCCAGGCCATTAGATGGCGATGAAACACTATAGACTGAACACGTAATACGCATGTGCATGAGGTCTTCGTCTTCAGAGATTCCCGTTTTCAAAAGTTTGTGTTTTCAGGCACCCAAAACTCAGTTGTCGTGTAAACGAACGGCCAAAACACATAAAAAGTTTTACGTTTTTAGTTGAAAACGGTGTGGTGTAAACATACCCTTAGCTCTTCAGAACCAGCCATTTTTTCACGAATGTTTGTAAATGCAGACTGAATGAGTAGGTGCTAGATTTCATACACCTGTGGCAATGATTCTCATTGAAACACCTGAATTCAATAATTAAGAGGTGTGTCCCAATACTTTTGTCCATATAGTATACAGTAGTCAACATTTGAAGTGGATCAATAAAGTCCATCAAAGTTGTAGACAAGAACGGGTATTGTTCAAAATTCATGTTTGACTTTGATGAAAGGTTTTGATCCACCTCAAATGTTGACTCTGAGGGATGTTATTAGGAGCTTAGGACTTTTAATAAAGCATGTTAGAGCATTTAAACAATTTCACGCCTTGCTAATCACAAAAAAAGATGACCGAAACATCAACAGGAACAAGATGTGGTGTGATGTTAACAGGCAATTAACATTCATCTTGACACCCATCCCTCAGGAATCCTGGAAAATAAAAACTTTGAGTGCGAATGAGTCAGTCGGCGTTGAACTCTCAGTTGATGCGCTGATAGTACAGACACGACTTCCTGACGTACAGGACTTTGGGCAGGATGTTGTGGTGGCGGTGGAAGTGAGATCGGTCGATACTCAGCCTACGGTCTGTCTCCGGAAGACGTTTGTATTCTCATATGTGCTCTTCAATGAATCTCAAAGGCGTGTGTTTGTGAGACTTTTTGGTTAAACTGATAGACCGAACGTACGTGGCTTTTGACGTCCTTTTCAAATCCGCATCTCTGTCAAAGCGGATTGCACATGAACATGTCATTGTTGCAGAGTTAGAGTTACTCAGAAAAGTTTTGTGTCTTCAAAAGAAGTGGAAACAACGTCCATCACGACTTACTTTGATCTCACCGCAACACAGTTCAGCCGTTTGAGAGGGACGGATCTGATCCGCCTTCATGATGGATCACAAAAGCACCCAGAGGAGAAAAACACGAGATAGTTAAACCACAAACATGACCTTTCTGCGTGGCCTTTGAGGGCAGGAGAGTTTGACCCTTTCCCCTTAGGAAGGCAGAGCTTCATTTTCAGTGACATAAACACATTTTTATTGTGTAACTGATTTAACAGACTTTCCATGCACACACTCAGGGTCCAGCATGCACTTTTTGTCACACTTGGGTAAAGTGAAACTCTGTTTTTTGCATTTTTGTTCCTATGAAAATGGAATTTAGTTGTTTTTTTCCCCTACAATAATGACCAACTGTGCAGATCGTGACATCGTATGTAAGATGAGTGTATCTTGTATTGAAAGACATGACGTGATGTATTACATCTCACAATAACTTGTTTCAAGTTAGTTTGGTGGCTTGTTGTGAGGAATATTTAATGTTTTAGCATAAATGTTGTTGAAGTTAACTAAAACGTAAAAGTATTTAAAATCGTTTTTGGTCATTGAAATAAAGCTGAAATGAAAACGTAAGCAAAACCTAAACCTAAAAATCTTTGAAATATTGCCTTACTAACTGACATAAAATAAGTTTGAAGTACTAAACTTACAAAAACTTAAATAAATAGTTGAAGCTAAATAGAAAAAAATACAATAAAAAAAAGACAAAAATGTATAAAAATGACAAAAAGCACTTTAAAACAAAAAATCTTAGAAACGTTGCCTTGCTATATATATATATACACACGCATATATAAGTGCTGTCAAATCGATTAATCGTTCTAACAAAAAGTTTGTAAATATTATAATGTGTGTATATATACTGTATATGTACATAAATATACACACACACAATATAATATTATACATATAATAAACAAAAACTAATACAAATGACTAGCACATAAATTGACTAGAACTTAAAAATTCAAATGAATTTTAGATTTTAGTTCATTTTAATTCATCATAATAATAAATGCCATATAAATAATACTAAAATAACACTGCATCATTGAAAAACACGATGATTTGAGGTAAAGTTAAAAACAAATGTAGTCAAAGTCATGTTTATCTGTAATACACTATTTACAGTATGTTTCAATGTCTGAAGCTTTACAGTAAGTCATGCTAATTTATTTTTTATAGCTGGATTGTTTGTCTTTGATTTGAATCGCTCACTTACTGTAACTTACATCAGGGAATGCGAGATTATTCTTGATAATATGTGTATAGTTCCTTATAAAGTTTCTTTCCAGCTGTTTTATGTACTTGCCAATGTTTAGTCTCATTTGGTACTCGATGTGTGTTCATTTTGACCTCTGCTTACATGTTCTTTATACCTTTCTTACACGCTGTTCTTTTTTTCTGGCAGGCTGTGAGGATGAAACACAACATGCGTGTGTTTGATGTCCATTTAAAGCAGGCGGAGGAAACAACAGCGGCCCTGCGGCTCTCCACTCCTCCGTGTGCGTGTGTAATATCACTTACTCTGTGTGTCTGTGTGTGTGTGTGTGTGTGTGTGTGTGTGTGTGTGTATGTGTGTGTGTTTTAATAGTCCACCTGGGTACAGTGTGTCGGTACAACTCGCCTGCTCACTTGCTCCACTCATCAGTCCATCTGCAGTTACTACTTGGCCCAAGAAACATCAGATGCAGCAAGCAATGCAGTGGGAAACACGCGCACACACACACACATTTGATGTGGTTTGTAAAGAATCAGCTTACATATTTTGTTTGCTTTGAAGATTCAAGTCCCAACACACACACGACTTTCCCTCTTCATCGCTCTTTTATCCACCACTGTGTTTGAAGTTTGTTGGAATGTTTGCGTTTATATCACTGTTCAGATCTCACTGGAATGACATTGATCTGATCGCTGATGCTTCTGAGAAAATCTCAGACCCCTCTGTTATGATTGACACCTGAATCCAGTGGCCACACCCCTCTGTTATGATTGACACCTGAATCCAGTGGCCACACCCCTCTGTTATGATTGACACCTGAATCCAGTGGCCACACCCCTCTGTTATGATTGACACCTGAATCCAGAGGTCACACCCCTCTGTTATGATTGACACCTGAATCCAGAGGTCACACCCCTCTGTTATGATTGACAC
>CM038621.1:44114313-44121813 GCA_021554675.1 Leuciscus idus | reverse complement strand
TCCATCCATCCATCCATCCATCCATCCATCCATCCATCCATCGTTCGTTCATGCATTCATTCGTTTGTTTGTCCATTCCATCATCCATAATTTGTTTATTCATTTATAGGTTCCATCCTTTGTTTCTACATTCATTACATCCATCCATCCATACATTACATGACATTAAAAAATAATAAGTTCGCATTTTACAAAACTTGTTTCAAATATGTGAAATGATGTTTAACATGATTGACCCAAGCAGCACATGTTCCTCAGTCAACAGTCCTATCAACCAGTCCAAGTTCAGGACTGTGATTGGTGGATGCTGATCCAGGAACGTGTCTTATTCAGATAAAGGATGTTGATCTTATTCAGATAAATGATTTTGTGTCACTCTCAACAAGCATCTATAAGAAAAGACAGTAAGAGAAAAGTAGTAAAGAGATGAATGTAGAGTGATTTTGCAGACAGCTGAGTGTATGTGTGTGTTCAGTTTCTTCTCCCCCATGTGGATCAATAGAAATCTGTAGTCAATTACACACTGGCACACACACAGATAGTACATTTGAGCAGATCTCATGTGTGCTTGTATAGAGCAGCTGCAGCACGTCTGTAATGATGAAGAACATCTCTTTCTCTCAGTGTCTCTCAAATGTAAGGCACACTCGTCCGTGACTCACTGTAGGAAAACCTCACCGCACCAGAGGATGTGTTGTGTGTATTCTTGTGCGTTTAAGTGTGTATGTATGTGTTGTGTTGCAGCTGCACATTTAGTTTTTCAATAAAGTTGTTCCTCCAGTCAACGGAACGGATTACTGTAATGTGTGCGCCGCTTTTGGCCGCTTTTGAATTTATTTTACTGGAATGGCAATAAAGCAGCTTGGTTTCCGTCATCAGCTCAGGATGTGTTGTGGTCTGACTCTGAATCCAGAGATGGTTAAATGATTACGGCAAAACACTGAGGAAGAAACTCTGGCATTAAGTAGCTGATAAGAGTGTGTGTGTCGATGCCTCTCGTTTGCACCAGACAGTGTCTGTCTATCTATCTATCTATCTATCTATCTATCTATCTATCTATCTATCTATCTATCTATCTATCTATCTATCTATCTATCTATCTATCTATCTATCTATCTATCTATCTATCTATCTATCTATCTATCTATCATCTATCTATCTATCTATCTATCATCCATCCATCTATTCATCCATCTGTCTATCGTTCATTCGTTTGCTGACATTTCGGTCCATCCATCCATCGTTCCTTCATTCGTTCATTTCTTCGTTACATCCATCCATTCACCCTTTGTTTGTTACATCCATTGAATCCATGGATGGATTGAATCCATCCTTTGTTCGTTCATTCCATCCATCCATCCATCCTTCATTTGTTTGTTTGTTTGTTTGTTACATCCATCCTTTGTTCGTTCAATCCATCCATCCATCCATCCATCCATCCATCCATCCATCCATCCATCCATCCATCCATCCATTGTTTGTTTCTTCATTCATCCATCCATCCATCCATCATCCATCCATCTATCTATCCACCTATCCATCCATCCATCCATCCATCCATCCATCCATCCATCCATCCATCTATCTATCCACCCATCCATCCATCCATCCATCCATCCATCTATCTATCCACCCATCCATCCATCCATCCATCCATCCATCCATCCATCCATCCATCCATCCATCCATCCATCCATCCATCTATCTATCCACCCATCCATCCATCCATCCATCCATCCATCCATCCATCTATCTATCCACCTATCCATACATCCATCCATCCATCCATCCATCTATCTCAACAGCAGTTCTTCGAGCACAAGTGTTCAGCACATGATCCGGATGAATCACGGTGTTCATGTGTGTGTGTGTGTGTCCAGTGTGTGTGTGTGTGTGTGTGACCCGTGGGACTCGAGCACAACGGCTTCAGTCTGAGGCGTGTGGCTCTGACCTCATGAAGCGCACGTGATCCGCCTCTCTCTAAGTGGCGGTTGTGGGTTGTGCGGTTTGTGTCCTCACCGAATCTGTTACACAACAACAACTACACAAGCCACAAATATGCCATAAAAGAGTGAAATAATGAGGCTTTGATGGTGAGCTCCAGAAATAGGACTCGCTCCAGAGGGAGAGCGCCTCTCGTTCTCGCCCGTGTGGCTTTCAGTTTTCGGTAAATGCTTCTTTTAAGAGGGTAGGTTCCCACAGACATCTGCGAGGACACAGATAATAAAACCACAGCAACACAGATAAGGCGTGTTAGAGCGCCTACGGAGCGTGTGACGGCCAGGAATGCGTAACGTTCAGTGTCAGCGTGTGGAAAGAGTCGTGTCAGATTGAAATCAAGTAGAAATACAGCAAATTAAAGTCTAAAAACGCCAGTATATGATTCTCATTTCTCAACAGATGCCTGTCAAAGTGCAGAGTAGCTAAAGGTAACATTTACTCAACTTTTAATCAATGGCATCCCAATTGAAATCGATGAATTTGCATAATTTCCATAACGCAAAGTAAATTGTTGGTTTGTAAAAAACATATGTTATTAGTGCCAAAGAAATGAAATTAAGTACAATTTTGTGCTCATAAGTTTACATGCATCTTGCAAAATCTGTTCAAAAACGTTTACATAGCCTACGCTTGATTCTTAATAGTGTTGTTACCTGAATGATCAATGACTGTTTTTTGTGTCGTGTGATAGTTGTGCAGTTACACTGCTGGCGTTTCTTCAGAAAAATCCTCCAGGTTTTTCACAATCTGGTTTAACGGCATCTTCTGCATCTTTGAACCCTTTCCAGCAGTGACTGAGTGGGGTGAAAACTTTTGCACAGAATGAAGATCTGTCAATTGTTCTTATTTTGTTTAAAGATTTTATTTCTTTCATTAAGTACTGCACGTCCAAATAAGATATTTACGTGTTTCAAAGACCAAATAAGACCAATTTTCAGTGATCATCCTGTTCACAAGTTTTTAATTGATTTATTTGAACTATTAACACAACATGCAAGGTGTCCCTAAACTCTAAACTGTATGTACGGGGCGCTTGCGCTGTGCTGGTCAAGCATTCGTGTCCGTGTTAATGTACTGTACTTGTTTAGAGTCTCTTTCTGTCCTGACATGTTCATATCCCATCAGATACGGCTGAGATTATAAAATGTCTAAATATAGACGCATTACAGCGCTATCAAAAGCGTGTGTGTGTGGAGGGCTTTACTACAGTAACTAGACAGAGCAGGTGCAGACCTACAATTACACACACACACACACACACACACACACATCAACAACACATGCGTTTGAAAGTCACTGAACCGGCAAGAAAGTGATTCTGGCTTGATTGTGAACATGACGGGGCAGAGAGAGAGAGAGAGAGAGAGAGGAGAGAGAGAGAGAGAGAGAGACAGGCTTTGAAACAGAAAAACTGATGACTCACAAGCTTCCCAAAACACCCCCCCTCCCTTTTCCCGCCTTACGGGAAGCAGAATGTTTTCCTTTTTTTCCCTCTCTCTCCTTCACAGGAAGAAAAGCTCCTTTGACAGCGCCGGGGTCACGCGCGGGGTGAGCGTTTGTGTGCGGGACGGGCGTCTCTCTGCCGCTGCGGGGTCCGGGGCCGCTAACTGAGTGTGTGTGTGTGTGTGTGCATTGCTCAGATCAGGGGGTTCTCAATCTTAGATTCCACAGACCCCAAAGATATGATCATCCTCACCATTAAATTTAAAAGGCAGCTATATATGTTCATGTATTAAGACCCAGTTAAAATTTACATTCTAAAATATGAGTGAAATATTATTTGGAAAATACTCACTATAGTTCCGTTACTCTTAGATGTAGGCCAATAATCATGATTTAGTTCAATCAGTTTCCTCTATTTGAATGAATATTATTTATATTAATTAATTAATTTATTTACTTGTTAATCAAATCTATTAGTTAGCTAGTTTAATCTTACTTATATTATTTAAATTATTTATTTACTTAATATTTTTTAATTAGTTTATGATTTATTTGTTTATTTTAATCATTTTTATTTACTTGTAATCAATACTTTTAATTTATTTATTTTTAATCAAATGTATTTACTTATCTATATTATTTTTATAATTTAATATTTGATATATATTTAATATTTTTATTGTATATTTATTTATTTTTGATCAATTTAAAAAATATATTATTTATTTATTTTATTTATTTTTTATTTATTTACTTTTTATGATTTAAAATTTAAATCTAATTTGATTTATTTTAATCTAATGTATTTATCTAGTTTAATCTTACTCATATTATTTAACCTTATTTTTATTGATTTATATATTTTATATTTTTTTTAATCAATTTTGATTTATTTGTTTATTATTAGGCCTACTTCTAATCAATTATTTTAATTTACTTGATTTTTTTTGTTATTTTATTTGTTTTATCGATCTTATTTTATTATTTAATATATGTATTGTTTTTTTTTACAAATATTTTAATACATTTTAAATATTTTAATTTAAATTATTTTGAACTTACTTTTTAATCAAATTTAGTTTATTTTAATCAAATTTTATTTATTTTAATCAAATTTTATTTATTTTAATCAAATTTATAGCTTCTGGGGCCTATATGGCTCAGATGTTGCTCTTTCATGATTTACAGTAACAAGTTCTCAGTTAGGCTATATCACTTAAATGTATCAACGCATGTCTCAGATGTTTCCCCTCAAATTCCTTATTAGAAAAACAAATACATATCAAATACAGACAAAACAGATTATCTATTAGATCTTGCTAAAAATTCACTGAGTGTTTGAGCTCATACTGAGAAGTGAGACCTTTCTGAAACTCTATAGAGTCTTTTGCTCTGGGGAAAAAACACATCACATATCTCCATGTAATCTCACAGCTGTCTATAGGAGCTATTTAATATCTATAGTTTATGTGTGTTCATATTGTCAGTTAACGCTACTGCATGTTGAATGAAAGTCTGTGTTTGTGTCCTATTCAGTGACTCGGGCTGTTAGCATGCTAACGGATCTAATTAGCATTCCTCTTCTGTCATAAATAACTCGCACTTTCCGTTTGAAGTCGGTTTGTTTGGCGGCCTGTTGTTTAACTGGGTTTAATTGAATCCTTTCTGCTCTTCAGACTCCTGAGAGTGTTTGTCCCGCGGGAGACAGAGTGTTTTATAACTTGGAAACTTAGGGGATTTCACCCGCGTTTCTGAGCGATGATGCAGGACAGCAGCCAATGGGATCTCAAGGCTCACGTAAACACCGAGGAAACTGATCCCAGAACAGACACAGGAATCACACATCACTGAATACAGCACAAAATATCCCTGGTGGAAACAAATATGCCAAGTATACTTGCAGCCAGACTAATTTAGTATACTTTAAGTGTGTTAATGTTAACTTGAAGTGTGCTATTTTGGAACAACTCATTTTATACGAAGTATATTTTAGTTGTAATTAAATTGTAGTAAAGCATAACTTTGTGTATTTAGTGTACTTTTGTGTACTAAATTGGAACAACTTCAAGTATACTTAGGGACGCTATGGTAGGGACTAATTACATGCTTGATTAGTGATATTAAAGTGTCCTTTATTTGTGTTGTGTAATAAGTTACAAATTCATTTCGAGTGTCTTCGAAACATACAAGCAATATACCATAAGTGTATTATATTATATTAATTATAAACAAATATTACTTAACTATACTTTGTACAATATACTATTGTATACTATAAAATATTTTGAAAATATACTTTCAGTGCATTGTTACAATGATCATTTCTGCACAGTTAAAATATACCCAAAATAAATGTTTAAGTAGCGCGAATAAATACACTTTTAAAGAATTTTCACTTAATATATTAATATATTTCACACAAATATATTTTTAGAAAATATACAAAAGTACAATTATTTTAAAGTGTGTTAAAAGTTCAAAAAAAAATGATAAAAGCATGATGCTAATATACTTTAAATATATTTAAAGATAGTAAAAAAATGTGTTAATATATTTGCAATGTACTTTGTGCAATGTTGCAATTTTTTTCACTATGGTATAGTCATCAGGTCATCAGGTGATCCCGCCTGTCTGTACCTGTGTGAGCAGATGTGTGTTGACAGTGTTCAGTGTGTGTCAGCAGTCGTTGTGTGTAGGTGTATCTTCACATCACACTGAGAATCAGGGTTTATGGGTATTATACAACAATAAACAACACAATATGACAAAAGGGTTGTGCATCATTCAGAACTGAGTTGAGAAAGCACTTTAAATTCCAGACAGTTCAAAATTCGAAACCCTGAATTTAAATTGAATATGATTTGATGTAACAAACAAGATGCAGAATTGCAATTTAAATTTAAATGTAAAATTAATTGAAATTCAAAGATGGACAGACAGATGACTAGACGGATGGATGGATGGATGGATGGATGGATGGATGGATTTATAGATAGATAGATAGATAGATAGATAGATAGATAGATAGATAGATAGATAGATAGATAGATAGATAGATAGATAGATCTGAGATAGACTGACCTCAGTTTGAACCTTTACTCAGAGGTCAGAGGTCACTCAGCAGAACTGATACCTGCAGCTGTCAGTCACAGGTGTGTGTGTGTGTGTGTGTGTGTCACCTGGTCTCGACTGCAGTCTGTAATTACACACACAGGTGTGAGACGCCCCACATGTAACACTGTACTGTGTTTACCATAGCAACCGTTGCTAGGGTGAGTTTCTCTTTTCAGGTCCTTTCTGGAAAATCAGATAAAACATAAAAATCTCTCATTCTCTCCAATAATCCACTGTTAGTGATGTAATAGTTTTGATGTGATGGTGAAGCTACTTTCAAACCGCCTTTTATCAGGTTACTTATCATTTAAACTCCAATGAAGGTTAAGAATGCAATGTGTTTAAAAAAAATAAAAAATAGGCCTATATACATCTAATTGAATTATATGGTTAAAAATATTTTTTTATTTCACACCACACATACAATAAAGCTACAAAACACACTAACTTCGATATCCAGCAGCGCTACAAAATGTAAAACGCATTGCAGCGACTCAGTTGAACCGATTAATCGTTTTTTAGAATGAACAGATTCACTTAAAAGAATCAGACTTGCCGGTTCAGTTCAGTTCAGATGCGCGTGCTTGATTTGAGCTTCAGGAGCTTCTCGCGTGTGAATGTTGTGAATAATCTGGCGTGATGTTTTGCTCTCGGCTGATGCAGATGTGCGGCTCTCAGCAGATTTACTGGTGTCTTTGACTCTTTCTGATGCTTCTGTGTGGAAAAGTAGGTCAAAGTTCTGCTGCAGTTTCTCCAGAACAAGCACTTCTGTGTCCAAACTCACAAACACAGCTGGAAAACAGCAGAGCACGAGGGGGAGAACAGTCAAAGCACGAGTCACAAGCACAGCTGTGAGTGTCTTTGTTCTGTTTTTTCATGTACATTTATTTTCTAGTTTATACTTATGTGAGAGTATTGAATGCATAATGAATCCTGCTGTTT